>JAPXFY010000022.1:64533671-64546171 GCA_030674185.1 Monoplex corrugatus
GAGACAGAGAGAGAGACAGAGAGAAAGACAGAGAGAGAGAGAGAGACAAAGATTCAGACAGACAGACAGACAGACAGAAAGACAGACAGACATGGCAGTTTAGTAACCGATCTTTTTCGGGGAAAAAAAATCAGTAAAGACAAGAAATGACACGATCAAAACGTTGTCTCAATGGAGAGAAGACAGGAAACACAAGGTGTGAGACAGAGACAAGACCAGGAACACAAACACAACACTCACTCACAACACTTCAAAACGACAAGAGACAAGAACTTCATTCAGATGACATGACGTGTGTAACCCGTTTCCAGCAACCAGCTTCAGATCCTTCAGCCACAAAAAAAATGATGTATATGTATATGTAAGTCTCTGACATTTTCCGCTTCCAGCTTTACCTTCTTCTGCCTTCGTCCCACACATATCTCTTTCATCCCAATCATTTCCCCCTCCCCTCATTCCAATCATTTTCCCTTCATTCCAATCATTTCTTCTTGGTTCCAATCATTTTCCCTTCATTCCAATCATTTCCCCCCTCCCCTCATTTCAATCATTTCTTGTTGATTCCAATCATTTCCCCCTCATTCCAATCATTTCCCCCTCCCCCATTCCAATCATTTCTTCTTGATTCCAATAATTTCCCCCCTCATTCCAATCATTTCCCCCCTCCTCCCTCATTTCAATCATTTCTTGTTGTTCCAATCATTTCCCCCTTCATTCCAATCATTTCCCCCCTCATTTCAATCATTTCTTCTTGGTTCCAATCATTTCCCCCTCATTCCAATCATTTCCTCCCTCATTTCAATCATTTCTTCTTGGTTCCAATCATTTCCCCTTCATTCCAATCATTTCTTCTTGGTTCCAATCATTTCCCCTTCATTCCAATCATTTCTTCTTGGTTCCAATCATTTTTTCCCCTTCATTCCAATCATTTCTTCTTGGTTCCAATCATTTCCCCTTGATTCTAATCATTTCTTCTTCATTCCAATCATTTTCCCTTCATTCCAATCATTTCCCCTTCATTCTAATCATTTCCCCTTCATTCCAATCATTTCTTCTTGATTCCAATCATTTCCCTTCATTCCAATCATTTCTTCTTGGTTCCAATCATTTCCCCTTCATTCCAATCATTTCTTCTTGATTCCAATCATTTCCCCTTGATTCCAATCATTTTCCCTTCATTCCAATCATTTCTTCTTGATTCCAATCATTTCCCCTTCATTCCAATCATTTCTTCTTGATTCCAATCATTTCCCCTTGATCCCAATCATTTCCCCTTCATTCCAATCATTTCTTCTTGATTCCAATCATTTCCCCTTCATTCCAATCATTTCTTCTTGATTCCAATCATTTCCCCTTCATTCCAATCATTTCCCCTTCATTCCAATCATTTCTTCTTGATTCCAATCATTTTCCCTTCATTCCAATCATTTTTCCCTTCATTCCAATCATTTTCCCTTCATTCCAATCATTTCCCCTTCATTCCAATTATTTCCCCTTCATTCCAATCATTTCCCCTTCATTCCAATCATTTCCCTTTCATTCCAATTATTTCCCCTTCATTCCAATCATTTCCCTTCATTCCAATCATTTCCCTTTCATTCCAATTATTTCCCCTTCATTCCAATCATTTCCCCTTCATTCCAATCATTTCCCCTTCATTCCAATCATTTCCCCTTCATTCCAATCATTTCTTCTTGGTTCCAATCATTTCCCTTTCATTCCAATCATTTCTTCTTGATTCCAATCATTTCCCCTTGATTCCAATCATTTTCCCTTCATTCCAATCATTTCTTCTTGATTCCAATCATTTCCCCTTCATTCCAATCATTTCTTCTTGATTCCAATCATTTTCCCTTCATTCCAATCATTTCTTCTTGATTCCAATCATTTTCCCTTCATTCCAATCATTTCCCCTTCATTCCAATCATTTCCCCTTCATTCCAATCATTTCCCCTTGATTCAATCATTTCATCTTGATTCCAATCATTTCCCCTTGATTCAATCATTTCTTCTTGATTCCAATCATTTCATCTTGTTCCAATCATTTCTCCTTCATTCCAATCATTTCCCTTCATTCCAATCATTTCCCCTTCATTCCAATCATTTCCCCTTGATTCAATCATTTCATCTTGATTCCAATCATTTCCCCTTGATTCAATCATTTCTTCTTGATTCCAATCATTTCATCTTGGTTCCAATCATTTCTCCTTCATTCCAATCATTTCCCTTCATTCCAATCATTTCCCCTTCATTCCAATCATTTCCCCTTCATTCCAATTATTTCCCCCTCATTCCAATCATTTTTCCTTCATTCCAATCATTTTCCCTTCATTCCAATCATTTCTTCTTGATTCCAAATCATTTCCCCTTCATTCCAATCATTTCCCCTTCATTCCAATCATTTCCCCTTCATTCTAATCATTTCATCTTGATTCCAATCATTTCCCCTTCATTCCAATTATTTCCCCTTCATTCCAATCATTTCCCCTTGATTCCAATCATTTCCCCTTCATTCCAATCATTTCCCTTCATTCCAATCATTTCCCCTTGATTCCAATCATTTCCCCTTCATTCCAATTATTTCCCCTTCATTCCAATCATTTCCTTCATTCCAATCATTTCCCCTTCATTCCAATCATTTCCTCTTCATTCCAATCATTTCCCCTTCATTCCAATCATTTCCCTTTCATTCCAATCATTTCCCCTTCATTCCAATCATTTCTTCTTCATTCCAATCATTTCCCCTTCATTCCAATCATTTCCCTTTCATTCCAATTATTTCCCCTTCATTCCAATCATTTCCTTCATTCCAATCATTTCCCTTCATTCCAATTATTTCCCCTTCATTCCAATCATTTCCCCTTCATTCAATCATTTCCCCTTCATTCCAATCATTTCCCTTTCATTCCAATTATTTCCCCTTCATTCCAATCATTTCCCCTTCATTCCAATCATTTCCCCTTCATTCCAATCATTTCCCTTCATTCCAATCATTTCCTTCATTCCAATCATTTCCCCTTCATTCCAATCATTTCCCTTCATTCCAATCATTTCCCCTTCATTCAATCATTTCCCCTTCATTCCAATTATTTCCCCTTCATTCCAATCATTTCCCCTTCATTCCAATCATTTCCCCTTCATTCCAATCATTTCCCTTCATTCCAATCATTTCCCTTCATTCCAATCATTTCCCTTCATTCCAATCATTTCCCCTTCATTTCAGTGATTGTCCCTTCGTCTTACACTCTTCCCTTGTACTCACCCCTTTCCATTTCATCTCCCCCCACCCCACCCCCCGAACCCATACTTTTCCCTCCATATCACATATTATTTCCCTTTCATCTCAGACATTTCCCCTTCAACTCACATTTTTTCCCATCACCTCACCTATTTCTCTGTCATCTCACATATTTCCATTCATCTCAGACATTTCGCCTTCATCTTATACATTTCTCTTTTTATTTCATTCATTTTCCCCCATCGTCCTGCATACGTCGCCTTCATCGCTCGGTTCCTAATCATCTCACACATTTCTGTGCCATACCAATTATTTCCCTTCCATCTCACTTATTTCCCTTGCACGGTTTCAAGGTGACAGCAGACAAGGAAGGTCGTGGAGGTCAAAGACTTGGCGAAGAGCACACAACTAGGTTGCAGTCCTTGCCACACGTCGACATCCCTCATGTCATTAGTTAACTGTGTCATCGTGTGCGGAGTGGGCCGTCAAAAGTTATTCTTCCCTTTCAACTGAGACACAAACAAGACGTCCGAACGTCCTTCAACATCAGTACCACTATGGGTAAAAAAATTAAACATCTAGATTTTCATATAGGAAGGAAAAAATATCACGATGACAAGGACACGACTCGCTGTTTAGAGGACTTAGCGCTCGTGTGTCCTGATACCTGGTCGTTCTCGGTAAGACGATTCTTGCTTTGACTTGTACAAGTTTTTGCACTGTGCATGTTAATATAGGGGTGTGTGTGTGTGCAAAAGTAGGTATACATAAGTATCACATCATTATTATAATGCCTAATTCATTATAATTATTAGCACATTAAGTTAGTTGGCCTTATTTTCAATATTTTCAGTGTCATTAATTTACATTTTATCGTAACTAATAATATGCATGTACTTTTATCCTAACTTTTAATTTTTTTAATTTTTTGCAGGTAAAGTGGCAATTTCATTTAGATCTAAGCGGCAATTTAATTTAACCATGGCTGGTAATTTGACAGACGAGGAGCGCAAATGGATTTTAAAACAATACTGGAAGACAAATGGACTTCTTTTTGGGGGGATATGTAAAGGAAAGGGTTTTCGCACGCAAGCTGCGCACTGTTAATGACATTATTCAGTTCATCTTGCAGGCTTGTCAAGAAATTGATGCTGATAAAGATCTTTGTGCAAGAGTGTGCATGAGTGTCCGCTCTCGATTAGAGGAGTGTGTAAATACCGACGGCAAGCAGTTTGAGTATCTGAGGGATTAAGGCTGTGCTTGTTATTACATGTATATGCAATATTCATTTGTTTGTATAATAAACGAATGAGTATTGTACGTGTTTTCTTTTTTCATAACTATATACCTACTTTTTTGCACCCCACTGTATATCCAACTGCGCATCGCGGATGGTTTTCTCACAACTTCCCGCTTTCTGGTGTTTTGCAGACAGCGATGTTGAAGAACCCCTTTGTCACAACTGCATTTTCTTAACCCACCTGTAGGAACATCGGTGCATGTTGTGAACGATTGTGAAGATTTCTGTCTGTCTGGCTGGCTGTCTGTCTGTCTTCTGTCTGTCTGTCTGACCGTCTGCCTCTGTCTCTGTCTGTCTCTATCACTCCCTCTATCTATCTATCTATCTATCTATCTATCTATCTCTATCTATCTATCTATCTATCTATCTAGCTATCTATCTGTCTGCCTATTATCTATCTATCAATCTGTCTATCTATCTGTCCTATTCTATCTATCAATCTATCTATCTATCTGTCTATTCTATCTATCTGTCTATCTATCTATCTGTCTATCTATCTAGTCTATCTATCTATCTGTCTATCTATCTGTCTATTATTGTATGTATGTATGTATGTATGTATGTACGTATGCATGTATGTATGTATGTATATATGTATGTATGTATGTATGTATGTATGTATGTATGTATGTATGTATGTATGTATCTTTCTATCTATCTATCTGTCATCTGTCTATCTTCTATCTATCTATCTATCTATCTATCTATCTATCTGTCTGTCTGTCTGTCTGTCTGTCTATCTATCTGTCTGTCTGTCTGTCTGTTCTATCTATCTATCTATCTATCTATCTATCTGTTGGCATGCCTAAAAGCATAGTACCAAGTTCTAAAAAGCCTAATTTCAAATAAGAATCTTTAAAAAATGTAAATAAAGTCGTCGTTTGATGTCGTACACACAACACTACCACTTTGATATCTACGAGCACTGAAACTGGATGACTGGCAACAGGCATTAAATGGCGTTGACGGTATACGATATCTCCAAGCCCTGGATAATAGTGTCACCGATCTCTGCGGCCCATGACATGAAAAGACAGCCAAGGACAGAAAGAAAGGTTGGGAATCAGACCAATTGGAAATCAGACCAGTTGGGAATCAGACCAGTTAGGATCAACAGTGGAGACCAGTTGGGAATCAGACCAGTTGGGAATCAGACCATTTAGGAATCAGACCAGTTGGGAATCAGACCAGTTGGGAATCAGACCATTAGGATCAGACCGTTGGGAATCAGACAGTGGAATCAGCCATTTTGTGCTCCCAGAAATAAAGACATAAATTCCAGTGGTGGGAACAATACATTAGCAGCATGACCTCATTTCCTAAATCAGTTTTCCATCAATCCTTATCATAACTAAAGCAAATACAGAGTTTAACACTAACTTTAGCTTCTCTTTTATTTCTTTGGTATTACCTACATGCCTTGGAAGCAACTCTGTATATGTCCTGTCTTGTCTTTGTGTGTGTGTTTGGTCAGTTCAAGAATAAAAGACAATGTCAATCTTGACCCAATATGTTGCATGTATTTTTCTCCTCTCTCATAGTTGTGTGTAGGGTGGTTGCAGAGTATAAAGGTAGGCTTGGGCGCTCCTTTTTGGAGGAGTGTTCTGAACTTGCCGTTTTTATGCTTTGTATCTGCTTTCTATGCTAGCTGAATGGGTAGCGCATACTGTGTTAGATTTGAGAAGTTCTACAACATGGGAGATAATTCCTACGTGACTGTCAAGAGTTATGTTCTTTGATTAACATTATGCGGAAACAAGTTAAGTACCTGATTGCCCAGCAATCTCAGCGTTCGTTCATGCACACAGTCTAAGGCCATGTCTTGAGAGGATTAGCTGTCTTTACTTACTTTACTTTTACTTTTTCCTTCCGCTTGTACCAGTGAGCATCGCGGGGAGATACAGTCGTCTCAGCAGCAAGGTGGGTGGCCTGGAGAAGGGACATCTCGTGAGCTCTGAGGGTGTCTGCCACGGAGTCGCTCCATCGTCGTCTTGGTCTTCCTCTGGCTCTCCAGCCAGAGTATCTGGTGTTGTATGCCCGAAGAGCTGGATGGTTTAGGGGCATACGTGTGAGGTGTCCGAAACACTTGATCCTCATATGTTCGATGTGTTGTAGGATTGGTGTTGCTCCTACCATGTCTCGTATCACCTCATTTCTGATCTTGTCCCGCCTTGTCTTGTTTACTGCTTTCCTCAGGCATTTCATTTCACAGGTGACCAGTTTTCTCTCGAGGACTTTAGTTAGGGACCATGTCTGGCACTGGTATGTCAGCGTTGGTAGAAAAATGGCGTTGATGAGTTTCGCCTTAGTGCTGGTGGGAATGCTGGGGTGTTTCAGGAGAGGGGCAAGTTGGTAGCTGACTGCGTTGGCTTTCTGGCATTTGGTCTCGATTTCTCTGTCTAGTTTGCCATTTTCAGTGAAGATGCTGCCCAGGTATTTAAATTCACTGGCTTGCTTCAACTGGGTTCCGTTGATGTTGATGTCCAGTTTGTTTGGTCTCTTACTGACAGTCATGACCTCCCAAAGCCCAAACCCCTCGTCCTCGTCGTGGGAGGTGGAAACAGGTAATGCTGGCCAACGGGGCACTGGTGAAGCTGCGACTGGCTTAGCAGGCCGGCAGTGGATAATCAAATTGCTCAAGAAAATACAAGGGTTAGCTGTCTGCATAGATTAATCGCTCTCCCATATTTCGACCACTGCAGTCTGCCTGTTTTCCCCAAACTGCTTCTGACCCAGTTAGCCTGATAGCATTCTGTACATGTATTCTAGAACTCGTCTGATTGTCTTCTCCTAGCTTCCACATACAAGGCCTGAACATGCATGTCCAGCCTTTGCGGCTTGAAGTTTAATACTGACTGAACAGTTTATAAATACTGTTCAGTCAGTATTAAACTACCTGTGAGCGTATTCATAGTAAAATGTTGTTTTTCATTGTTTACTGATCCGACCACAGCAGTGGGGTGTATATATATATATATATATTATTTGTGTAAACTGATTGTTTTGTTTATTATGCCACACTGAACAAAATTGCACTTCCAGCCAGTTAGCTTCAGCTGATTGTTCTTAAATAAGATAAGAGTTGCTGATTGTGATAATCGGACCACTCAAACTTTTTTTCTGTCGAACCGTAAACACAAGAAAACTCGTAAGCAAAAAAGTGCTGCCATTGAAAATCTGCTTGCTTATTGTCGATTCTGCTGAGATGACTTCAGACTTTGCTTACTGTCGATCTGCTGAGATGACTTCCAGACCTTTTGCTTACTGTCGATTCCTGCTGAGATGACTTCCAGACCTTTGCTTACTGTCGATTCCTGCTGAGATGACTTCCAGACCTTTTGCTTACTGTCGATTCCTGCTGAGATGACTTTCAGACCTTTTGCTTACTGTCTCTGCTGAGAATTCCAGACTTTTGTTACTGTCGATTCCTGCTGAGATGACTTCCACTTTGATGCACCTTTTGCTTACTGTCGATTCCTGCTGAGATGATTTCCAGATCCTTTTGCTTACTGTCGATTCCTGCTGAGATGATTTCCAGACCTTTTGCTTACTGTCGATTCCTGCTGAGATGACTTCCAGACCTTTTGCTTACTGTCGATTCCTGCTGAGATGACTTCCAGACCTTTTGCTTACTGTCGATTCTGCTGAGATGATTTCCAGATCTTTTGCTTACTGTCGATTCCTGCTGAGATGACTTCCAGACTTTTTGCTAACCGTGGACTACCGGTTGAAAACACCTGCTCAGGATGCAAGAGGTCCCGAGTTCGAATCACAGTTTGGACAGAAATGTTTCATCCTCTGTTGTAGATCTTGAGAGATGGTTCTAGGTGCCAGTCTTTGTCACCCAGTTAAATTAATATAGATCCATAAGTAGACATGTTTCCCAGGTGGTATCATATGCTTCTCTAGATCAAAGAAGATAGCACTACATTCTGTTTGTTCAGAAATGCATTATGGACAGTGTGTCAAAGCATATTAAATGGTCCACTGTGAATTGGTGCCTGCAAAAACCGCCAAGATGCCGTCATTCTCCATTTTCCACATGAATCTCCTGTTGACCATTTTTCCCCCAGTTTGTGAAGATAACTGGTCAGGGCTATTGGCGATAATTGGAAGAACTGAAGAGATCTTTTCCAGGTTTAAGTAAAGGGATGATCAGGACTTTCCGCCATGAGGAGGGAAAGAATCCTGTCGTCCATATGTATTTGTATACTTGCAAGAGGATTTCTAACCAGTTTTCAGGGCGATGCTTCAGACGTTTGTGTGATGAATTTCATCCAGGCCAGGAGAAGAGTCAAAGGAAGTCGAAAGAGCATCTTTTAATTCGGCAAAAGTCAGTGGAAGATTGTACTTTTCCATGTCATCAGATAAGAAGTTGCATGCTGTCTTTTCTTTGAGGAATTTGTGTTTAAGGAAGACTTGTTGGCTGAGAAAGAAAACATGGCATCCAGGAACCAGGAGCTGTATGCACTCTGGTTCCCATAGAGTGTGAGGGGTGTAGGGCCGACATGCTTGCTTGAGGGTGCTTCTCCTCTGAGGACGTCTGCTGAGCAGCTGTCCCCACAATTTCTTGCGAGTTGCCTCCCCCATTCTCTGTACATCTGTTCCTGGATGGCCAGGACGGGAGGATGGGTTTCCCAGGTTGTTCAGCACTGGGGGGGGATCGACTGCTGGGCAGTCTGAGAAACAGAGAGTTTGACACCCCCCCCCTCCCTTCCGTCCGTCTCCCCTCACTGAGGGCTTAAAGAGCCAGGGCGTTGTTGAGGTACGCCGGGCCATGTTCCAGAAGGGGTTGGAGAGAATCCTGACAAATACCCTCTTCTTGACATTCTGCTGTCCTGTGACACTCTGCTGTCCTGTGACATTCTGCTGTCCTGTGACACTTTGCTGTCCTGTGACATTCTGCTGTCCTGTGACATTCTGCTGTCCTGTGACATTCTGCTGTCCTGTGACATTCTGCTGTCCTGTGACACTCTGCTGTCCTGTGACATTCTGCTGTCCTGTGACATTCTGCTGTCCTGTGACATTCTGCTGTCCTGTGACATTCTGCTGTCCTGTGACATTCTGCTGTCCTGTGACATTCTGCTGTCCTGTGACACTATGCTGTTCTTTGACATTCTGCTGTCATGTGACATTCTGCTGTCCTGTGACACTATGCTGTCCTGTGACATTCTGTTGTCCTGTGACATTCTGCTGTCCTGTGACACTATGCTGTCCTGTGACATTCTGCTGTCCTGTGACATTCTGCTGTCCTGTGACATTCTGGTGTCCTGTGACATTCTGCTGTCCTGTGACACTCTGCTGTCCTGTGACACTTTGCTGTCCTGTGACATTCTGCTGTCCTGTGACATTCTGCTGTCCTGTGACATTCTGCTGTCCTGTGACATTCTGCTGTCCTGTGACACTCTGCTGTCCTGTGACATTCTGCTGTCCTGTGACATTCTGCTGTCCTGTGACATTCTGCTGTCCTGTGACACTCTGCTGTCATGTGACATTCTGCTGTCCTGTGACATTCTGCTGTCCTGTGACATTCTGCTGTCCTGTGACATTCTGCTGTCATGTGACATTCTGCTGTCATGTGACATTCTGCTGTCCTGTGACATTCTGCTGTCATGTGACATTCTGCTGTCCTGTGACATTCTGCTGTCCTGTGACATTCTGCTGTCCTGTGACATTCTGCTGTCCTGTGACACTCTGCTGTCCTGTGACATTCTGCTGTCCTGTGACACTCTGCTGTCCTGTGACATTCTGTTGTCCTGTGACATTCTGCTGTGACACTCTGCTGTCCTGTGACATTCTGCTGTCCTGTGACATTCTGCTGTCCTGTGACATTCTGCTGTCCTGTGACACTCTGCTGTCCTGTGACATTCTGCTGTCCTGTGACACTATGCTGTCCTGTGACATTCTGCTGTCCTGTGACACTATGCTGTCCTGTGACATTCTGTTGTCCTGTGACATTCTGCTGTCCTGTGACACTATGCTGTCCTGTGACATTCTGCTGTCCTGTGACATTCTGCTGTCCTGTGACATTCTGCTGTCCTGTGACATTCTGCTGTCCTGTGACACTTTGCTTTCCTGTGACATTCTGCTGTCCTGTGACATTCTGGTGTCCTGTGACATTCTTGTGTCCTGTGACACTCTGCTGTCCTGTGACATTCTGCTGTCATGTGACATTTTGCTCTCCTGTGACATTCTGCTGTCCTGTGACATTCTGCTGTCCTGTGACATTCTGCTGTCCTGTGACACTCTGCTGTCATGTGACATTCTGCTGTCCTGTGACATTCTGCTGTCCTGTGACATTCTGCTGTCATGTGACATTCTGCTGTCATGTGACATTCTGCTGTCCTGTGACATTCTGCTGTCATGTGACATTCTGCTGTCCTGTGACACTCTGCTGTCCTGTGACATTCTGCTGTCCTGTGACATTCTGGTGTCCTGTGACATTCTGCTGTCCTGTGACATTCTGCTGTGACACTCTGCTGTCCTGTGACATTCTGCTGTCCTGTGACACTTTGCTGTCCTGTGACATTCTGCTGTCCTGTGACATTCTGCTGTCCTGTGACATTCTGCTGTCCTGTGACATTCTGCTGTCCTGTGACACTGCTGTCCTGTGACACTCTGCTGTCATGTGACATTCTGCTGTCATGTGAAATTCTGCTGTCCTGTGACATTCTGCTGTCATGTGACATTCTGCTGTCCGGTGACATTCTGCTGTCCTGTGACATTCTGCTGTCATGTGACATTCTGCTGTCCTGTGGACACTCTGCTGTCCTGTGACATTCTGCTGTCCTGTGACATTCTGCTGTCCTGTGACATTTGCTGTCCTTGTCTTACAATGTACTCAGATTTGTCCATATGATTTTAGTCTGATACCACGTGGAGACTATTGTCCATATGATTTTAGTCTGATACCACGTGGAGACTATTGTCCATATGATTTCAGTCTGATACCACATTGAGACTATTGTCCATATGATTTTAGTCTGATACCACGTGGAGACTATTGTCCATATGATTTCAGTCTGATACCACATTGAGACTATTGTCCATATGATTTCAGTCTGATACCACGTGGAGACTATTGTCCATATGATTTCAGTCTGATACCACGTGGAGACTATTGTCCATAATGATTTCAGTCTGATACCACGTGGAGACTATTGTCCATATGATTTCAGTCTGATACCACGTGGAGACTACACTCGGTTTCCTAACAGTTGCTGCATAAGTGTTGGTTGCAGACGGGCTTCTTCCCTGCACCAGTCGTTTCACTCCACATTTTCATGAGAATGAAGGTGGGACCACGCTTCGTCTGATCCCTTCCTCTTGATTGTCGGACATGGGTAACCCTACCTGGGGCATCAGTTTAAACTGTCAGGATAATCCAGTTAATTTCCTTGGTTATCAGGACTATGACTAGTGAAGAAACAAAGCTTTCCAACCTGTGGCCCCGTCGGCACACCTTAAGGGATCAATGGAACCTCAAGCCCCCAAAGCACGACAAGGTGATGTCCCCTTCGGGAGGAACAAGGCGCTGCCCTGTGAATCCCTATAGCAAAAAAACTGACCAACCAACCCAACATATCGTAGAATTCTAAGTCACGTAACACTTCAAGTCGTCGTCGTCAGCGCCTAGGGTTCACAGGCCGGTTTTTGGCGTCTGGCATTTTTTGTATCATGATTATTCCATCTTTTACTTCCATGGCATTTGTGCTGTTAGTGCTTACAGAATCATTCAGACATTGTGTTTTGAAAAAAAACACCTCAATTACTGTTGTTCCATGACATCCAATTCCTGCCAATTAGTTCTTGATTTAATTATTGTCATCATTGTTTGAAGCGGGCAGGCGTTCCCGTAAGAAAGGGGACAATATCTGCAGCAGCAGACATGTCAGTTAGACCCTAACCAGCCGTAAAGGTGCTTTAGGCTAGGATTGGCAGCCATAGACATAGCGCGTCTTT
>JAPXFY010000022.1:64551171-64558671 GCA_030674185.1 Monoplex corrugatus
GGATTCTTTGGAAATGCAGCTACGCAAATCCAAGTTAATTACATGCATATTCAAAGTTATAAACTTCCGGAATTTGTCGAGCAGTTGTACTGTGTGTACATTTTGAGACAGCGTTACTCACGAAATGTTTTTTCTCCATACTGTGGGTCGTGGTGACTCAAACACACACACACGCGCGCGCGCGCGCGCGCGCACCACACACACATACACAACACCACAACACACACACACAACACACCACACACCAACCACACACACACACACACACACACACTCGCACACACAACACACACACAACACACACACACATCACACTCGCACACACACACACACACATACACACGACACACCACACTCACTCACACACACACACACACACAACTACACACTCGACACACACACACACACACACACACACACACACACACACACACAATACACACTCGCACACAACACACACACACATACACACCAGACACACACACACACTCACTCACACACACACACACACACACATACACACTCGCACAACACACACACACACACACACACACACACAGACACACACACACTCGCACACACACACTCGCACACACACACACACACCACACACAACAGACAGACACACACACACCATACACACACACTACAACACAGACACACACACACACACATACACCACACAGACACACACACACAACACACACACACACATACACACACACACGCACAGACACACAAACACACACACACATACACACACACATACACACACACACACACACACACACACACACACACACACACACACAACTCAGCTCCGAGCATTTAAAAAAAAAATTTAACCGGTCAATGCAGTCAAGCCACTTTATTTTTACCCATCTGCTCTGTGTGTCTGTGTGTCTGTGTGTCTGTGTATCTGTTTCTGTTTGTGTGTGTATCTCTCTCTGTGCCTGTCTGTGTGTCTGTTTGTGTGTGTATCTCTCTCTCTGCCTGTCTGTGTGTCTGTTTGTTTGTGTGTGTATCTCTCTCTCTGCCTGTCTGTGTGTCTGTTTGTGTTTGTGTGTGTATCTCTCTCTGTGCCTGTCTGTGTGTCTGTTTGTGTGTGTATCTCCTCTCTCTGCCTGTCTGTATGTCTGTTTGTGTGTGTATCTCTGTGTCTGCCTGTCTGTGTGTCTGTTTGTTTGTGTGTGTATCTCTCTGTGCCTGTCTGTGTGTCTGTTTGTGTGTGTATCTCTCTCTGTGCCTGTCTGTGTGTCTGTTTGTGTGTGTGTATCTCTGTGTCTGCCTGTCTGTGTGTCTGTTTGTGTGTGTATCTCTCTGTGCCTGTCTGTGTGTCTGTTTGTGTGTGTATCTCTCTCTCTGCCTGTCTGTGTGTCTGTTTGTGTGTGTATCTCTCTCTCTGCCTGTCTGTGTGTCTGTTTGTGTGTGTATCTCTCTCTCTGCCTGTCTGTGTGTCTGTTTGTTTGTGTGTGTATCTCTCTGTGCCTGTCTGTGTGTCTGTTTGTGTGTGTATCTCTCTCTGTGCCTGTCTGTGTGTCTGTTTGTGTGTGTATCTCTGTGTCTGCCTGTCTGTGTGTCTGTTTGTGTGTGTATCTCTGTGTCTGCCTGTCTGTGTGTCTGTTTGTTTGTGTGTGTATCTCTGTGTCTGCCTGTCTGTGTGTCTGTTTGTTTGTGTGTGTATCTCTCTGTGCCTGTCTGTGTGTCTGTTTGTCTGTTTGTGTGTGTATCTCTCTCTGTGCCTGTCTGTGTGTCTGTTTGTGTGTGTATCTCTCTCTGTGCCTGTCTGTGTGTCTGTTTGTGTGTGTATCTCTCTCTGTGCCTGTCTGTGTGTCTGTTTGTGTGTGTATCTCTGTGTCTGCCTGTCTGTGTGTCTGTTTGTTTGTGTGTGTATCTCTCTGTGCCTGTCTGTGTGTCTGTTTGTGTGTGTATCTCTCTCTGTGCCTGTCTGTGTGTCTGTTTGTTTGTGTGTGTATCTCTCTGTCTGCCTGTCTGTGTGTCTGTTTGTCTGTTTGTGTGTGTATCTCTCTGTCTGCCTGTCTGTGTGTCTGTTTGTCTGTTTGTGTGTGTATCTCTCTGTCTGCCTGTCTGTCTGTCTGTGTGTCTGTTTGTGTGTGTATCTCTTCTGTGCCTGTCTGTGTCTGTTTGTCTGTTTGTGTGTGTATCTCTCTTGTGCCTGTCTGTGTGTCTGTTTGTCTGTTTGTGTGTGTATCTCTCTGTCTGCCTGTCTGTGTGTCTGTTTGTCTGTTTGTGTGTGTATCTCTCTGTCTGCCTGTCTGTGTGTCTGTTTGTCTGTTTGTGTGTGTATCTCTGTGTCTGCCTGTCTGTCTGTTGTCTGTTTGTCTGTTTGTGTGTGTATCTCTCTGTCTGCCTGTCTGTGTGTCTGTTTGTCTGTTTGTGTGTGTATCTCTCTCTCTGTGCCTGTCTGTGTGTCTGTTTGTCTGTTTGTGTGTGTATCTCTCTGTCTGCCTGTCTGTGTGTCTGTTTGTCTGTTTGTGTGTGTATCTCTCTTTCTGCCTGTCTGTGTGTCTGTTTGTCTGTTTGTGTATATCTCTCTTTGCCTGTCTGTGTGTCTTTCTCTGTCTCGTTTCTCTGTGTCTCTCTGTATGCGTGTGTGTTGTTCTCTCTCTTTCTGTCTCTCTGTGTCTCTGTCTCTGTCTGTCTGTCTGTCTGTCTGTCTGTCTGTCTGTGTCTCTGTCTGTCTCTCTCCTCTGTCTCTCTGTCTCTCTGTCCTCTCGTCTGTCTGTCTCTCTCTCTCTCTCTCCTCTCTTTCTCTCTCAGTCGCCTCAGGTCGATATTTTTTTTGTTGTTTTCTATAGCTTAGCGGGCGATACACAAACAAACAAAACAGCTATGTACAATTTGAATACCTTAATATAACTAAGTGACGTAAAGGGAAAAGCTGTCTTATGTCTTTAAAAAAATGAAGTTTGCTGCTGCCGTGATAGGTCTGTGTTTGTTCTTCATCTTACTCCAGACGACACAGTCCCTTGTCCAACCATTATCACAGTCTTCACAATACAAATACAAACAATATACACATCCTAAACAAGTGCGACTGCCAGCGCCCAAGCAAACAGGAACCAGAAGAACAAGCAAACCAAAGTCAGCGCGTATTCCACAAAACAAGACAAGACAAGCCCAAATTTTCGGCCAACCGGCCTTTGTCAAGCGCGAACGCACGGTCACAAACAGACCACAAACAACACCAAACAACGGATAATAAAAAGAGGACTAAAAACTTCTCTGCCGCCTCGCCCAGTGGATAAAAAGAGACCAAATGGAATGCCATGTTAAATGGATTTAAAAGAAATTATAGTTTTGTCTTGCCTAAGCAGAAGGTCTGCCAAGTCATTGGAATCAAAGTTTTCAAATGAAACGAAATCATTTTTCTATTCCGTGTGCGTCAACTGGGATATGGAAGGGACATAACTACGCACTAAATCTGAACAAGTCGTAGGACTAGTAGTCGTTCTTGGAGTGTAGTAACAATCCACCTTGTGACTGTCATGCTGACCTCATATCGCTGAAGTAGTTCCATGAGTAATGTGAATTGTACTTTATTGTATGCATCTTCTAGGTCAGTGGCTGCAGTTAGGGTTTCCTTTTCTGTTTTTGTTTTTTTGTTTTTGTTTTTTGTTCTGAAAACCTTCGTAGACTTTGTGAGCAAAGGCATCTGCGTTTTCCCATGTACCGTTTCCTGTTCTAAAGCCTACTTGATTAAGTGGGAATATTTTCCTGTCTTCTAGGTCTCTTGCTAATTTCTTTACTATTTTGTTTTTATCAGTTTCCCAGTTACGTTTTGCATAGTCAGGACGCTATATCCATTTAGTCTGTAGTGATCTTTACCTGGTGTAGGTAAGACTTGTAGAAAGCTGTGTCTTTAGTCCTCACGAGCCTTATCTTTCTCAAAACTGTCTTCATAGAGAGTATAGAATTCAATGTTGCTGTGTGCAGACAGCGTTTTGATGCCAAATATCGAGTCTTGTCTGGACCTGGGGCTGTGTCTTTTCTACACCGTACAAGTGTTTCATGCATTTCTTGTTATTTCATCTCTAATCAAGTCTGTGCGAATGTTTTCTTTAGGTCTGCAATGAATTTTGTTTTGAATGAAAATGAATCTTTTATTTAATGTCTGTTCACAATAGTGATTTTAGACACACACCATGCACACACACACACACACACACACACACACACACACACACACACACACACACACACACACACAACACAAAACACAAAACACACACACACAAACACACACACACAAAAAAGATGGGGTGGAGGATGAGTATGGGGAAGGGTAATAGAAGTTTGAATGTAAGAAGGGGAACAAGTGCAATTAATAATTCAGAACAATGAATTAACAGTGTCAAATAATAACATACAACAATTAATTAACTCTTCATAACAATCTCCCAACAGGGGATTTGAGAATCAACTGGACTAGCAGGATAATATCATTAGTTTTGTTGTAAAGAATATCTCTAGCGTCAGTACATGAAAAATTAAGAATTTTGTTTTCTCCTCAAGATTTTTCTGGTCACACTATTGTATGAAACGCTGTAATAAGGCTTTTCCTTTTTTCTTCGTTTGTTCTTTATATGGTTAATCTTTTTGATGATTTTATACATTGTGGTGTTTGTGGTTTAACCTTCCATTTGTTGATAGAACTGCTAGAATTGTGACTGTGTTGTTTCAGCATTGAGTAATTCACAGAATTGTGTCCATTTATTGTTTTTTGCTTCCTGAGCTATGGTTTTGAGCCGTTCTGGTTTTTTTTTTTTTTCGTCCATATTTCTTTTATATTCGTCCGTTTTTCTAATGCTAACATGGTCTGAGGGATGTCTTCTTCTATGTATTTGCCAGGTTTTTACAGCAGGTCGTTCTTTTTTCCTGGCAGTCTCTGTGTCATGGTTCCACCAGGCAGGTGGTTTTCTAGATGTTTGGTTGTTTCCCGTTTTCCAAAATGATTTCCTAGCCTAGTTTTCAGTTTAGAACAATGTCAAATTGTAAACTGTCATATTGAAATGGGTTTATTTGCTGAGTTACGGGTAGATGGTCGCTGCCGTGTGTTCAGTGTCTCTGCACTCATTAGTGGTGTTAGTATAGGACAGATGAGTGCTATATCAATGGTGCTGTGTGCCCTTGAAATCCCTTCATGCAAAATAACAGCAAATGGCACAACCTTGACACAGGTTAATAAGTTCAAATACCTGGGAACGGTCATTTCATCAGACGGCAGATGCACATCGGAAATAGCTGACAGAATCGGCCAATCCAAAACAGCATTCAAGAAGATGACAAGCATTCTTATCAACAAAATGCCTATCAATTAACATCAGAAAGAGAGTCCTTGAATGTTATATAGAACCAATACTGTTGTACGGATGCGAGGCGTGGACAGTCAGCAAGCAAAGCCAGAGCAAGATTGAGGCAGCCGAGATGTGGTTTCTCAGAAGAATGTTGAGAGTTCCATGAACAGCAAAGAAAACAAACGAGACAGTCTTGATGGAGGCAGACACAAGTAGATCACTCATAAGGAAGATTATGAAAAGATAAGCAACATTTATAGGCCATTTTATGAAGAACGGGGGTTTGGAGCACCTGGTCACAACGGGAAAGCTGGAGGGAAAGAGAGCACCAGGTAGACCCAGGGAGAGAATGCTGGACGGACTTGCAGAGTGGTCGGGGATGAGAAGGGTGGGAAAGATGCTGGGGGCAACGAAAGATAGAGATGGTTGGAAGTCCATGGTTGCCAACGCCATGCGGCAGGGCACCTGATGATGATGATGATGATGTGTCCCCTTGCTTTGCACCAATATGGGTTGGTGACGTTGTTGTGTGTGGGCTGAACTGGATGTCGCACAACATCCCTTCCAGAGCGTGTTCCTGACTGTTGGCATCATTCTGATCTCACATTGCAGTTCTTGTATTGAGCTTACCACATACCACAGTAATGTCTCCTAGTTCATCTTCAATTTCTTCCAGGAAGTTTCATATTGTTTTTGAGGTACAGGAACCTGGGTGCACATAAGCACTGATGAGTACAACGTTCTTGTGTTTTTCGCTTGAAGGTTGAAGGCGTATGCCTAGCAGTTCACATGAATTAGTATACCATCGTTTTAGATCTTATATGGATACTTTTTAAATTTCTTTTCGATTACTATAGCCAGTCATGTGAAGTCTTTAAGGTCTTTTGGTTTTCCTTGGTGTGTTCTAGTTTCTTGTAGACACAGTATATCAAAGTCGTATGCTAATTTTTCAGTGGTTGATATCCTTTTTCTTGCACAAGCGCAGTTACAGGTAGGTTACATATTCTGAAATATTTCTAGGAGAGCCGTTCATATTTGGTCATTTGTGGTTATGTTTGCACGTTTCCTCATTCTTTTTCTTCTCCCTTGCTTTGTCCTTTGCTCCAGTTGCATATTTTTCACTCTCACCCTGGAGTCTGCCGGTGGGCAGCGTTGCTCCAGTAGCTATTTGTCGGCTCCACCATGGAGTGTAGGCATACCAAATGACCTGAAAATTAGACTTTTAAAATGTTTGATCTGACCAATCAGTCATGACTTACGGCTGCGAAACCTGGACTCTCAGAAAAGCTGATTGCAGAAGAATTGAGATGTGGTTTTTATCGGATGTGAAGCGTGGACAGTCAACACACAACGCAAAGTCAGAACAAGATTGAATCAGCTGAAATTTGGTTTCTAAGAAGAATTTTTAATTAATAAGAGTCCCATAAACAGCCAAGAAAACAAACAAGACAAGTTTTTAAAGAGGCAGACACAAAACGAACATTACTGAAGAAGATTAGGAAAAAGAAAAGCAATTTTTATGAGACATTTTATGAGGCAAGATAAATCTGACCACCTAGTCACAACAGAAAAACTGGAGGAAAAAGAGCAAGCAGAGCACCAGGTAGACCAAGGGAGAAAATATTGGACTGACTGAAGGAATGGATGAAGACAGAAAGACAAAATATAGATTCGTACGGAGGGCCATGATTGATAACGTATTGAGGCAGGGCACATAACGATGATGATGATGATGACAGCCCTTGAAGTCATCAAAATCTTGTTCTTTACAAGTGGAGAGAAAATCACCCCCATCATTACCAGCAACAAAAACAACTCTTTCTCTCTCTCTTCTCTCTCTCTTCCCTTTTTGCTCTCTTCTCTTTCTCTCTCTCTTTCTGGCTCTCTTCTCTCTCTCTTTCTTTCCTCCTCTCTTCTCTCTCTCTTTCTCTCTCTCTCTCTCTTTTCTTGTCTCTCTCTTTTCTTCCTTCTCTCTGTCTCTCCTCTCTCTCTCTCTCTCTCTCTGGCTTTCTCTCTCTCTTTCTCTCTCTCTCTTTCTTCTCTTTTTCTCTCTCTCTTTCTCTCTCTCTCTTTCTCTCTCTTTATCTCTGTGTGTCTCTGTCTGTGTGTCTGTTTGTCTGTCTGTCTCTCTCTCTCTCTGGCTTTCTCTCTCTCTCTGGCTTTCTCTCTCTCTCTTTCTCTC
>JAPXFY010000022.1:64561171-64568671 GCA_030674185.1 Monoplex corrugatus
AATAAACGATCATTAGAACTAATTCATAAAGGAAAACATGGTATGTTTACTTTATCCAGTGATGCATTTGATTCGCACATTCTATCGCTGGTTTACGATGTTGTTTTAGTATAAGACTGTCATTGGAGAGTTTATGTTTATAAGGTGCTGCTGCTTCACTTCAGCTAAAAATCAAAATACGAACAAAAGTACTATTATGGTATTTCGAAAAGTTGGCTAGTTAAGTGTGAGGAAAAGATGGTTGTATGGTGATATCATAATGCCTGTATTTACAAGTACTAAGTAATATTTCCACCAGCTATTTGTATTGTTGCTTGCGAAGGATTTTGCCAACAGGGCAAAAAATATATTATGTACCGTGCAGCAATTGTAAATTCTAAACAGTAGCTGTTTGAATGATTTATCATACTGTTTGACTACCTGGTTCAGCTAACTGCTCAGTGCATCAGCTTAAAATTATGGGCACTAAATATATCTGTGGCCCAATGTGATTCGCTTTATTTGTTTGTCCTCAAAGTTTTTTTTAGTGAATATTTGAATGCGTAATGACTTTGTTTAAGGTAAATCAAACGGTTAATCTATATTCGTGATTTCTGTGTTGGTTTTAAATTACTTCATGTGGTGGAATCTAGGATACAACAGAAAGCTACTAAAATACTACATAAGATAGATGTCAGGGTAACAAAAACTGTCCTTGCATGAACAAGAATTAAGACACGCTCGTATGTTAGGTCAAATCAGTGTGTCGGTAGTATATGCTGTTTTAATCGTGTCCTTCTCAATGCATGGTAGACTATTCATGGTTAAATCAAAACTATCACATAAATAACAACGAACGATTTAGTCTGTCTAGAACATTTTGTGATATGCCTGATTTAAAATTACATCTGTGAATGAGGATAGATCATCATCATCATCAGGTGCCCTGCCGCAATGGCGTTGGCGACCATAGACTTCCATCCATCTCTATCTCTCGTTGCCCCAGCATCTCCCCCACCCTCCCATCCCCAGCCACTCTGCATGTCCGTCCAGCATTCTCTCCCTGGGTCTACCTGGTGCTCTCTTTCCCTCCAGCTTTCCCGTTGTGACCAGGTGCTCCAAATCCCCCTTCCTCATAAAATGGCCTATAAATGTTGCTTGTCTTTTCCTAATCTTCCTTATGAGTGATCTACTTGTGTCTGCCTCCATCAAGACTGTCTCGTTTGTTTTCTTTGCTGTCCATGGTACTCTCAACGAGGATAGATGTACATGTGAAATATGAAACAAGAAGATTCAGATTTGGCATAATTGTCTGATCTGTTTCGCATCCAAGCATTTAGCGGTTATGTTTTTTGATATGCATTCGTGTGAAGAATCCAAAGGAGACGCAGAATGCGTTATCAGTTACTAATCACTGATTGATATAATTATACAGCCTATTTTACAATCTAATTAAACCGAGTTTGTTAATATCATTGACGTTCTGCTCAAGTTCTGAACCTTTTGGTATACAGCTCCGAAATTTAGAGAAGCCACTGTTTCGTACAAAGACTCATTGATATTACCTCCCCTCCCCAATGTTTTTTCACCAGACAAGCTGTTTTGTACCATATATTGTATACATATATCTTTTCATAAGGGAACATGGTCGGTAGAATAAATAAATTATCTGAAATCTAAAGTCCCTCTCGCTGTGTGCGTGAAATTCAAGGGATTTGCATAAAGAAAAGATTTATAACTCCTCGAGGGAAGGACGAGTGCGAAACAAACAGAATATAATTTGTAATAAATTGTGACAACGCGCACGCTCGTGTGTGTGTGTGTGTGTGTGTGTGTGTGTGTGTGTGTGTGTGTGTGTGTGTTGCGCGCGTATTGTGTGTGTGTGTGTAGTGTGTTGTGTGTGTATGCGTGTGTGTGTGCGTATTTGTGTGTGTTGTGTATGTCGTGGTGTATTGTGTGTGTGTTGTTGTGTGTGCTTGTGTGTATGGATGGTGCGTGCATGGTGTGTGTGGTGATGCTCGCAATGTGTGTGTATGTGTATGTGTGTGTATGTGTGTGTGTGTATGTATGTGTGTGTGTTGTATGTATGTGTGTGTGTGTGTATGTATGTTGTGTGTGTGTGTGTGTGTGTGTGTTGTGTGTGTGTGTGTGTGTTGTGTGTGTGTGTGTGTTGCTTACGCAAGCATAGAAAATGAAAAAAAAAGAAAGGGAGAAAGAAGTATCTGAGTCATAGCTTATTATAAACAACAAACCAAGACATAAAACGCTTATCAACAATCAACTATATTTTTCGACGAGTATCTCGTAAATCTGTGAACAAGCGGAATATTTTACAACAAGAACCAGCGAAAGCACTCCAGTTAACAACCTCATAAACTTCATGTCAAAAAGCAACATATCTTTTTAAGTACATTTCTGCCAACTGAAAAGGTCATCTTCTAATAAATTGTTCTTTGAACTCGAGCTGGATTTGAAGGCTATAAAATTTGAAGTATACTTGCCTAAACAATCGCAACACCTTTCATCAGTATAGTCGAGTGAGAATAAGTAGGTAAGGAGATTTATGATTTATTCAAGAGAAATTCGTTACACTGGAAAAAAAATATTCTGAGCTCTTTCAATCCTTTCAATCCAGCTGCATGGATTTAAAAAATGCAGCTGTCAAAACTGTATGCAGCTTTAGGTGTGTCTGGTTGCATTATGTTTGGGTTTGGAGAAGTTAAACATTGAAGTCAGGTAATGGAACACCGTCCTCACAAATCTGTAGACAGAGAATCAAAGAGAATAAGATCTTGTGTACCGTTTTTTGTGTAGTCATCATCATCATCATCATCATCATCATCATCATCATCATCATCATCATCATCATCATCATCATCATCATCATCATCATCATCATCATCAGGTGCCTTGCCGCATGGCGTTGGCGATTATGGACTTCCATCTGTCTCTATCTCTTGTTGCCTCAAGCATCTCTTCCACCCTCCTTGTCTTCAGCCACTCTGCAAGTCCGTCTAGCATTTTCTCCCTGGGTCTACCCGGTGATCTCCTTCTCTCCAGCTTCCCCGTGTAGTAGTAGTCAGAGACTAGTAAGAGCCAGACAGCAGAAGGTCCTCACAGAAGAAACTTGGCGTCAAACAAGTGGTTCAGCCCTGAACTCCTGACACTGTAAGGGGGCTGGGACAAAACCAGGTCCTGAATCCCATGCCCCACAACTGTCACCCTTTTGTTGTTGTTTTTGTTTTTGTTTTTTTGAAAACGTTGTCCTCCTCCAGGGATCGAATCCACGCATCTTGGGTTGTCAGGTTCCTCAAGGTAAAGCCACCCTTGTGATGGATGTCCTAACCACTTGGCTACCGATCAAGAGCAACATCGGTGGGGGTGGGGGGATTTTAAGCTGTCTAAAGTTCATTTTTGTTCCTCCTGGTCCAGATCCAGCTCTTTTCCGCTGCTTCTGCTATTGCCTTTAGGACTCTGGTCCTCTCTCTTTCTGAAATCGAGATCTGCTTCATATATTCATAGACTGATGTGCCTGTCAACCCCCTTGATCCAACCTGTATAGCGAGGACTTTGGCTTGAAAGTCAGATGTTCTCAAATTGCTGGCTACGCTTGCATACTTTTCAGTCTTGTAGATATGGGCTTCCTCCATTCTCTTTTGGCATGGTACAGTAAGCTCGATAAGAATCATTTGTTTGGATAAATGGGAGTGGAGAACAATGTCCGGTCTCATGCCACTCTTGCAGATGATTTCCTGGTGTTTTTTTTTTCCATTGTAGGAGATCTGCAGTGCACTTCCAGTCATCCGCTTCAGCCAGCAGACTCTGCTTCAATGCTCTGGCTGTCACATCTTTTTCAGGCCACATTTTGCTATCTGCTGCCGTGTAGAAGGTTGCTGGAGCTTCTGATGGCAAGTTTTTTTCCCTCTGGCAGTGCTAATCGCTTGTGCAATCTCTTGAAGCACTTGATTGTGCCTCCATGCGCACCTTTTTTTGGGTTAGCGCTACCTTGCATGAGTTCAGGACATGTTCCACTGTCTGTTTGCCCTGGTATAGTGGGAAAGCAGGGTATCCCATTTCCCCCATTTCTACCAGATTAGTATTCAAGTGCAGGAAGTCGTACACAGATCTGAGGATGACACTGATTCTGTGAGGGGCCATATGCCAAAGTCATTTCAGCTTAGACTTCTTTGGACTGCATTTTCTCAAGTTGTCCACTGCACCCTTTGGCCTTGCTTAACTGCCTTCTGAAGTCTTGTGGCATCCTCTTCTTTCTTCATCTCTTGTATTACCATATCTCTTTTTGCTTTCCCGTTGGTCTTTGACCACTATTCCAGTTTTGTTGATCCCAGTCCCTGCCTGTTGGTTTCCGTGTGCCCTATTATTTCTCTGGCCATGAGGTTTTCTTTCACTTCGACCAGAGCCTCCTGAACTTTCCATGTCCTACCAGTCCTCAGCTTGGGCTGGATTGATCTCATAACCTTATCTCTACGGTCTTTAAGCACGCTAAGAGGCCTGACTTTTCCTGCCTTGTACCCTTCAACAATGTATTTTAGGGATAGCTTCAGCTTTGCCTGGCGACAATAGAGTGCAACGTCAGTGAAATTGGGTGGGACACAAAGCTATTTCCTTGTGTCTTTGTTGATTTTGGCCTCCATTGATTCCACTGTGCTAGTGCAGATATTGTATATCATCAGAGGACAGAGAAGATTTGGACTCAGCAGGCACCATATTTTGTATTTGCCAAGATGGCCACAGCTGTCTATTACCTGCAAACTTTTTTCTGCCATTTGCTTGGTTTCTTTACCCCTTTGTGTATTTCTCAGGGAGTCGTCATACCACCTTCCGAGGCCTTTCACTGGTTCTTCTGTCATTCTTGGAATGGATTGATTGGCGAATTAAACGTTACTGTTTTGTCTACTTTACCTTTCCTCAGTGAGAGGCTCAATGACTTTTTTGGGTTGAAATTCATCCTAGATGAGGTGACGACTCTGTCCGACTGCTTCAAGATTCCGCGCGTCTCTTCTTCCTTTGTGGAAACACTCGTGTTGCCATGAATTCTTTTAGAAGGAGCACTTGGTATCGTGTCGGGGTCAACTGGGCCTGAAGCCCTCACTCTGCTTTCAAGATGACCTCCATTGCGAATAGGAACAGTATTGGAGAAATTGCATACACATGGCTATGCCGAGTTCCACACTGATCCAAGCAGTAATGTAGTCTTTTGTGGAGAACCGCGCTGAGAAATCATGGAAATACTTCTTCAGCATTTCTCTGATGTTGTACTAAGCTAACGGGTCACTTAAAAAACTACGCCCGCCCGGATGTTGAACAAACAACCCTTACGTTATCAGGATGGCATTTAACAATGGAGCTGAACTTGCCGCCATTTCTTTTCCCATGTCAAGTATCCATTGTTATAATTCTATGGTGTTTTTTGTTGTTGTTGTTTTTTGTTTTTGTTTGTTTGTTTGTTTGTTTGTTGTTGTTATTTAGGGTGGGGGTGGGGATGTTTCCAGCATCTTTTGTCACTTGCCTCCAGCGTATTCAGAATTCTCTGGCCCGTCTTGTCCTTTGTAAAGAAAAGCACGACCCAACAAAAAAAACTGACTTTGCTGACCGTCTGAATGCTCGCTGCCATCAGTGTGCTGGTGTCAGTTTTTATTGGCCCCGTTCTCCTCCACCCCCTTCTACTATTTTAGGACCTTGCCAATGTATAGGAATTTGCACGGCTCAAGGAGTCTGCCACGTACAAATTATTGCTGGCAGATTTGTGTGAAGCGCTTATAAAATTGTCTGAATGTGATGGATCCATCCAGAATGAACTCCGGACTTTTCGTCCTCTTCTCGTTCGTCATGTTTTTCGTGCCAATCTCTTCTCCTTCATCATGTTTTTTGTGTCAATCTCTTCTCCTTCATCGTGTTTTTGTGCCAATCTCTTCTCCTTCATCATGTTTTTTGTGTCAATCTCTTCTCCTTCATCGTGTTTTTTGTGCCAATCTCCTTCATCGTGTTTTTTGTGCCAATCTCCTTCATCGTGTTTTTTGTGTCAATCTCCTTCATCGTGTTTTTTGTGCCAATCTCTTCTCCTTCATCGTGTTTTTTGTGTCAATCTCTTCTCCTTCATCATGTTTTTCGTGCCAATCTCCTTCATCGTGTTTTTTGTGTCAATCTCTTCTCCTTCATCATGTTTTTTGTGCCAATCTCCTTCATCATGTTTTTCGTGCCAATCTCCTTCATCATGTTTTCTGTGCCAATCTCTTCTCCTTCATCGAGTTTTTTGTGCCAATCTGTTCTCCTTCATCGAGTTTTTTGTGCTAATCTCTTCTCCTTCATCGAGTTTTTTGTGCCAATCTCTTCTCCTTCATCATGTTTTTTGTGTCAATCTCTTCTCCTTCATCGTGTTTTTTGTGCCAATCTCCTTCATCATGTTTTTTGTGTCAATCTTCTTCATCGTGTTTTTTGTGCCAATCTCCTTCATCGTGTTTTTTTGTGCCAATCTCTTCTCCTTCATCGTGTTTTTTGTGCAATCATGATTCTCTTCAGCATTTCTTGTTTGTTAAGCTAATCACTTCTCCCCCATGTGCAACAACCCTTACGTTATAGGATGCTCAACATGACTACTTCCCCATGTTTTTTTGTCAAGTATCCTTTATTTCTTCATGTGTTTTTTGTGATTCTTTCCTTTCTGTTTTTTTTTGATTCTTTCTCTTCTGTTGTTGTTATTTAGGGGGGGTCATTTTCCTGCATCGTTTTGTCATTGCCTCGCTCAATTCTCTGCCCGTCTTGTCTTTTGTGAAACAAACCTACTTTCTCCGTTCTAATGTCTTTTTGTGTGTCATATCCCTTCTCCTATTCTACATGGGTGATGTTTTTGCAGTCAAGAGTCTCCACTCATTATTCTGCATTGTTTTTTTGTCAATGTATGTCTCCAATGAACTCCGGACTTTTTGTCCTCTCTTCCCCGTTCGTCATGTTTTTTCGTGCAATCTCTTCTCCTTCATCATGTTTTTTGTGTCAATCTCTTCTCCTTCATCATGTTTTTTGTGCCAATCTCTTCTCCTTCATCATGTTTTTTGTGCCAATCTCTTCTCCTTCATCATGTTTTTTTGTGCCAATCTCTTCTCCTTCATCATGTTTTTTGTGTCAATCTCTTCTCCTTCATCATGTTTTTTGTGCGAATCTCTTCTCCTTCATCATGTTTTTTGTGCCAATCTCTTCTCCTCATGTTTTTTGTGCCAATCTCTTCTCCTTCATCATGTTTTTTGTGCCAATCTCTTCTCCTTCATCGTGTTTTTTGTGCCAATCTTTCTCCTTCATCATGTTTTTTGTGCCAATCTCTTCTTCATGTTTTTTTGTGCCAATCTCTTCTCCTTCATCATGTTTTTGTGCCAATATTTCTCCTTCATCGTGTTTTTTGTGCCAATCTCTTCTCCTTCAACATGTTTTTTGTGCCAATCTCTTCTCCTTCATCATGTTTTTTGTGCCAATCTCTTCTCCTTCATCATGTTTTTTGTTCCAATCTCT
>JAPXFY010000022.1:64576171-64583671 GCA_030674185.1 Monoplex corrugatus
CAGACGTTAAAAGAAATAACGAACGAACACACACACACACACACACACACACACACACACACACACACACACACACACACACACACACACACACACACACACACACACACACACACACACACACACACACGAATGACCATACAATGCCATATGATGGGTGGTTAGAAGTGAAAAAGCGTATTAATGGATAAGCAACCATGATATTCCATCGGACACCTGGGTGATAGGTACATGTAAGTCTTCAACTGTGACAATATGGAAGGGTGGGCAAATTCCCGGCTTGTCTGTCAGCCGGCAGTGATTTCAGAGCTCATGGTGCGATGAAACGGAAAATACGCTCTCCAACTGACTTAAGGTTGCGTTTTGGCATCATCAAAAGCTTTTGTGTTTCATCATCATCATCAGGTGCCCTGCCGCATGGCGTTGGCCACCATGGACTTCCAACCATCTCTATCTCTCGTTGCCCCCAGCATCTCCCCCACCCTCTTCATCCCAGCCACTCTGCAAGTCCGTCCAGCATTTTCTCCCTGGGTCTACCTGGTGCTCTCTTTCCCTCCAGCTTTCCCGTTGTGACCAGGTGCTCCAAATCCCCCTTCCTCATAAAATGGCCTACAAATGTTGCTTGTCTTTTCCTAATCTTCCTTATGAGTGATCTATTTGTGTCTGCCTCCATCAAGACTGACTCGTTTGTTTTCTTTGCTGTCCATGGAACTCTCAACATTCTTCTGAGAAACCACATCTCGGCTGCCTCGATCTTGCTCTGGTTTTGCTTGCTGACTGTCCACGCCTCGCATCCGTACAACAGTATTGGTTCTATATAACATTCAAGGACTCTCTTTCTGATGTTAATTGATAGGCATTTGTTGGTAAGAATGCTTGTCATCTTCTTGAATGCTGTTTTGGCTTGGCTGATTCTTTCGTGTTTAGGATCCCACAATGCGCAATGTTTGATATGTACAGGGGCGATCTGAAACATAAGGTGGAAAAGATCTATCAAACTGACAATATGCCCACTTTGCCGAATTCCAGAGAAACCGTTTGCAGAGAGCCATATATACACCTTGATGATTTCCATCAACAGAGGGAGCAAAGGTAATTAAAACTAAGGATTTAGAAAAAATTCATTCCAGACGATCATACTATACCCACTGCACGGCACCCAAATTATTTTGCACGCAATGACACAGTACATTCCTCGAGTCTGCGCAAAATCATACGCACAAGCAAAGTCTTAAGTCATAGAGGCTCCTAGTTGAATTTCTTCATCAAACACAGAGCTATGGCCATCAGAATAGTCAAAATTAACATTTTCAGTATTTTCACCCCTTCCATTTGTTGAAATAAATGTGACATCATTAGGAAAGAGCCGCAACAGTTACTAAGCAAATGTCGCTGGCTGCTCGTGAAAAGACTATTGGTGCTGAATGAAAAAAAAAGAAGAAAAAAAAAAAAAAGGGATAGGGGCGGGAGGGGAGAGGAAAATCGTGGTAAGTGGAAGGTCGTGGACCGTTATGTTTTTTTTTTTCGACCCGTGTTCTGAAACAGTCATTTCTCTCGTTCGTCTCGTTGTGGCAGCGACAACAGAAAAGATCGTTTTGGTTTTGGGCTGAGATGGAGTCGTCATGGCCAGTGCAGGCTCAATGTGAAATAGGAATGAGTGAAGGTCGTGGATTCTTTTCATTGACCAAAACAATTTGACCAGGCGTTTTGCAGAGGCGAAGGGCACCATCACAGTTCTATCCGAAGTAGCTGCTTGTAAACAACTGATGTGCTAAATGGGATCAGGAGGTAGGAGCGTCTAAAAGGAAAGGTGGACAGGGAAAGGTGGACAGGGAAAGGTGGACAGGGAAAGGTGGACGGGGAAAGGTGGACAGGGAAAAGTCGACAGGGAAAGGTCGACGGGGAAAGGTGGACAGGGAAAGGTGGACAGGGAAAGGTGGACAGGGAAAGGTGGACGGGGAAAGGTGGACGGGGAAAGGTGGACAGGGAAAAGTCGACGGGGAAAGGTGGACAGGGAAAGGTGGACAGGGAAAGGTGGACAGGGAAAGGTGGACAGGGAAAGGTGGACAGGGAAAGGTCGACGGGGAAAGGTCGACGGGGAAAGGTGGACAGGGAAAGGTGGACAGGGAAAGGTGGACGGGGAAAGGTGGACAGGGAAAGGTGGACAGGGAAAGGTGGACAGGGAAAGGTGGACAGGGAAAGGTGGACAGGGAAAAGTCGACAGGGAAAGGTCGACGGGGAAAGGTGGACAGGGAAAGGTGGACAGGGAAAGGTGGACAGGGAAAGGTGGACAGGGAAAGGTGGACAGGGAAAGGTGGACAGGGAAAGGTGGACGGGAAAGGTGGACAGGGAAAAGTCGACGGGGAAAGGTGGACAGGGAAAGGTGGACAGGGAAAGGTGGACAGGGAAAGGTGGACAGGGAAAGGTGGACAGGGAAAGGTCGACGGGGAAAGGTCGACGGGGAAAGGTGGACAGGGAAAGCTGGACAGGGAAAGGTGGACAGGGAAAGGTGGACAGGGAAAGGTGGACAGGGAAAAGTCGACAGGGAAAGGTCGACGGGGAAAGGTGGACAGGGAAAGGTGGACAGGGAAAGGTGGACAGGGAAAGGTGGACAGGGAAAAGTCGACAGGGAAAGGTAGACAGGGAAAGGTGGACAGGGAAAGGTGGACAGGGAAAGGTGGACAGGGAAAGGTGGACAGGGAAAGGTGGACAGGGAAAGGTCGACGGGGAAAGGTGGACAGGGAAAGGTGGACAGGGAAAGGTGGACAGGGAAAGGTGGACAGGGAAAGGTGGACAGGGAAAGGTCGACGGGGAAAGGTGGACAGGGAAAGGTGGACAGAGAAAAGTCGGCAGGGAAAAGTCGACAGGGAAAAGTCGACAGGGAAAGGTCGACAGGGAAAGGTGGACAGGGAAAAGTCGGCAGGGAAAAGTCGACAGGGAAAGGTCGACAGGGAAAGGTCGGCAGGGAAAAGGTCGACAGGGAAAGGTCGACAGGGAAAGGTCGACAGGGAAAGGTCGATGTAGTTGAGGCAAATGGTCGTAGGCTGGACTCGATCACGAAGGCCGATGCAGAACCCGATTTCCGAACATACCGTCGGACGGGGCGGAGTCTTCGTATACGAAGCGGCTGCTCGAGTAAAAAAAACAAAGTAGTGCTGAACGAGGTTGGAGAGGGGAGGGGGGGGGGGGTGATTGGCGAGGTAGGTCGTAGATGTTCAAGACACAGTACACGGAGATATTATCATCACAATGTGTTCTTTGCTGTATGACCACCTTACCCAAAACATTGTGTCTTCATCTCTCGGGCAGCTCCTTCCCCCTCAGTGTGTGTGTGTGTGTGTGTGTGTGTGTGTGTGTGTGTGTTGTCGTCTGTCTGTGTTGTGTGTTGTGTGTGTGTGTGTGTGTGTGTGTGTGTGTGTGTGTCTGTCTATGTATGTGGTGTGTGTGTGTGTGTGTGTGTGTCTGTCTGTCTATGTATGTGGTGTGTGTGTGTGTGTGTGTGTGTCTGTCTGTCTATGTATGTGGTGTGTGTGTGTGTGTGTGTGTGTGTGTGTGTGTGTGTGTGTGTGTGTGGTGTGTGTGTGAGTGTGTGTGTGTGTGTATCTGTCTATGTATGTGGTGTGTGTGTGTGAGTGTGTGTGTGTGTGTGTATCTGTCTATGTATGTGGTGTGTGTGTGTGAGTGTGTGTGTGTGTGTTGTGTGTGTGTCTGTCTATGTATGTGGTGTGTGTGTGTGCGTGTGTGTGTGTGTGTGTGTGTTTGTGTCTGTCTATGTATGTGGTGTGTGTGTGAGTGTGTGTGTGTGTGTGTCTGTCTGTCTATGTATGTGGTGTGTGTGTGGAGTGTGTGTGTGTGTGTGTGTCTGTCTGTCTATGTATGTGGTGTGTGTGTGTGAGTGTGTGTGTGTGTGTGTGTGTGTGTGGTGTGCGTGTGTGTGTCTGTGTGTGCATGCGCAGCGCTTAGATTTGATTTATGTCAAGATTTTGCACTATACAAATATTGTAATTGTTATTATTATCTATTATTAAAAGTGTTATTTCAGTTGCTTGTACAATGTTTGTCACTGGATGTTTCGTACATTTAAAATCTGTGTGAAAGGTGAGTCTAGAGACCAATATATATCTGTGTAAACGGTGAGTCTAGAGACCAGTATATATCTGTGTAAATGGTGAGTCTAGAGACCAATATATATATGTAAACGGTGAGTATAGAGACCAGTATATATCTGTGTAAACGGTGAGTCTAGAGACCAGTATATATCTGTGTAAACGATGAGTCTAGAGACCAGAATATATCTTTGTAAACGGTGAGTCTAGAGACCAATATATATCTGTGTAAACGGTGAGTATAGAGACCAGTATATATCTGTGTAAACGGTGAGTCTAGAGACCAGTATATATATATATATTATATATATATATATTATATATATATATATATATATATATAATATATGTGTAAATGGTGAGTCTAGAGACCAGTATATATCTGTGTAAACGGTGAGTCTAGAGACCAGTATATATCTGTGTAAACGGTGAGTCTAGAGACCAGTATATATCAGTGTAAACGGTGAGTCTAGAGACCAGCATTATATCTGTGTAAACGGTGAGTCTAGAGATCAGTATATATCTGTGTAAACGGTGAGTCTAGAGACCAGTATATATCAGTGTAAACGGTGAGTCTAGAGACCAGTATATATCTGTGTAAACGGTGAGTCTAGAGACCAAATATATCTGTGTGAACGGTGAGTCTAGAGACCAATATATATCAGTGTAAACGGTGAGTCTAGAGACCAGTATATATCTGTGTAAACGGTGAGTCTAGAGACCAAATATATCTGTGTGAACGGTGAGTCTAGTGACCAATATATATGTATGTGTGAACGGTGAGTCTAGTGACCAATATATATCTGTGTGAACGGTGAGTCTAGAGACCAGTATATATCTGTGTAAACGGTGAGTCTAGAGACCAGTATATATCTGTGTGAACGGTGAGTCTAGAGACCAGTATATATCAGTGTAAACGGTGAGTCTAGAGACCAGTATATATCTGTGTAAACGGTGAGTCTAGATACCAACTATATCTGTGTAAACGATGAGTCTAGAGACCAGTATATATCTGTGTGAACGGTGAGTCTGGAGACCAGTATATATCTGTGTGAACGGTGAGTCTAGAGACCAGTATATATCTGTGTAAACGGTGAGTCTAGAGACCAGTATATATCTGTGTAAACGGTGAGTCTAGAGACCAGTATATATCTGTGTAAACGGTGAGTCTAGAGACCAGTATATATCTGTGTAAACGGTGAGTCTAGAGACCAAATATATCTGTGTAAACGGTGAGTCTAGAGACCAATATATATCTGTGTAAACGGTGAGTCTAGAGACCAGTATATATCTGTGTAAACGGTGAGTCTAGAAACCAGTATATCTCTGTGTAAACGGTGAGTCTAGAGACCAGTATATATATCTGTGTAAACGGTGAGTCTAGAAACCAGTATATCTCTGTGTAAACGGTGAGTCTGGAGACCAGTATATCAGACATACAACAATTCGTTGGCACACTTGTACTGACAAAACGGTACTGTGTGTACTATACAGTACAGGTGAGCTATGGAGGCAGCACGGAACTGTCAGTATCAGGTGGCAATCTGGGATCTACCTACAAAGTAGCTCAGTTCCACTTCCACTGGGGCAGCGTGAACACGAAGGGATCTGAACACACCAGAGACGGCATCGCTTATCCCATGGAGGTTAGGTTGGAACTGGATTAATTCGGTTGCATTCGTTTTATATATGTATGTGACCTCCCTCCCACCACGAAATCAGTCTTAACTCGCAATTAGTCGAACACCACTAGGAGCTGAAAAGGTGACTGAGGGTCCATCTGGGGTGTTTTGACTTTTTCTCAAAATTGATTTCTGTAGACTATAATCTATCCCCCCCCACAGAATTTTTTTTTCTTGAAAAAATATTAATAATCAATTTATAAAATGGTATTTTAATGCACTGATCGCAGCAGAAAGAACACAATTTCCTACCAAACGTACCTATTTTTGTTTCTTATTGTGAACCATAACCTGTACAGTACCTGCCCATATAATATACTTATGGAAAGCTCTTTGGTGCACCTTTCAGATAATGACAGCGAAAATTAGAAACAAACTGGGTCAAAGCCACCAAATAAAGAAATTTAAGGAAAATGTGTAGGAGAGCACACAAGAACTTTAGAGGCCATTTTCTCAAAATGTCCGTCATACAACTTAATGACTTTAAACATACATAACTTCTACATTTTTTTTTTTTTGAGTACAAGCTTTATTCAAGTACCAAACTAATCAGAAGAAATCACACTTTCCAGTGATATGTATATCTCAAAATGCCCAAAATGCTAGTTAAGACTGATTTCGTGGTGGGAGTTCACATATAACATTTCCTTTTATAATTGAAAAAAGACAAACATGTATAAATACATACATGCATACATAGACATGTGCAGTCTTTATCATTCTGGTGCATAAAAACTGATATGTAGAGTGTTCGAGAGTAACATTAACAGGCATAGACTAAGGCAAATTAGCAAAGACAGTATCATAATCTATGTAATCAGTTGTGTATAAAGTTACATGGTTTCAATTAATTAAGGGATTGTGAAAGTATAAGGAAAATATGAAGTAAAGAACATAAAGTTTAAAGATGTATATACATATCTATCTATCTATTCCTATCTATCTATCTATCTATCTATCTATCTATCTATCTATCTATCTATCTATCTATCTATCTATCTATCTATCTGTCTATCTATCTACTATTCATATCTATTTCTATCTGTCTATCTATCTATCTATCTATCTATCTATCTATCTATCTATCTATATATATATATATATATATATATATATATATATATATGTGTGTGTGTGTGTGTGTGTGTGTGTTTCTGTGTGTCTTTGTTGTGTGTGTGTCTTTGCGTGTGTTTGTGTGATTTGCCTGCGGTGTTACTAAATGACTATTGTTTGTTTGCTAGTCATGTAATGGGACATAAATTTGTCTATCATTTAGATTTTATATTGAAAGTTTTGTGAAACATCTATTTTATCAATAGGGGAGCTTGGAGCGGGACAGCTTAGCATGTCACACTGTGTTATCTCGTTAATCCTAACAACGACAATTTGTTTTCTTTGCTTTTCAGTACTTCACTATTTTCTGGAGCATATCGTATTTCAGTAAAATCGTAAAATGACCAAAATCATCTTTTCAAATATCAATTTCTTGATTCATTACAGTTACACGTTGTGACATTTGAACCAGCAACGGTAACATCAGCGCCTCTTTGAGTCAACCGAATGGTCTGGCAGTCCTTGGCTTCTTCTTTGAAGTAAGCACAGTAATCTTTCCTGATGCTTAATAATAAGTTACATGATCATTCAATCTAGTAATCATTAATTCAATTTATTCACTTGCTCACTCACTCACTCACTCATTTACTCACCACTCA
>JAPXFY010000022.1:64588671-64608671 GCA_030674185.1 Monoplex corrugatus
ATCCTGTCTCTCTCTTATCTTAGCATATCCTGTCTATCTCTCTTATCTCAGCATATCCTCTCTCTTATCTTAGCATATCCTGTCTCCTCTTATCTCAGCATATCCTGTCCTCTCTCTTATCTTTCTAGCATATCCTCTCTCTTATCTTAGCATATCCTCTCTCTTTATCTTAGCATATCTCTATCTTCAATCTCTCTTCTACTTAGCATATCCTCTCTCTCTCTTATCTTAGCATATCCTCTCTCTTATCTTAGCATATCCTCTCTCTCTTATCTTAGCTATCGCATCTCTCTTATCTTAGCATATCTCTCTCTCTTATCTTAGCATATCTTCTCTCTTATCTTAGCATATCCTGTCTCTCTCTTATCTTAGCATATCCTTCTTCATCTCTCTTATCTTAGCATATCCTGTCTCTCTCTAGCATACTCTTATCTTAGCATATCCTGTCTCTCTCTTATCTTAGCATATCCTCTACTCTTATCTTAGCATATCCTCTCATTCTCTCTCTATCTTAGCATATCCTGTCTATCTCTTATCTTAGCATATCCTGCTCTCTCTTATCTTAGCATATCCTGTCTCTTATCTTAGCATATCCTCTCTCTCTTATCTTAGCATATCCTCTCTCTTATCTTAGCATATCCTCTCTCTCTCTTATCTTAGCATATCCTGTCTCTCTCTTATCTTAGCATATCCTGTCTCTCTCTTATCTTAGCATATCCTGTCTCTTATCTTAGCATATCCTCTCTTCTTATCTTAGCATATCCTCTCTCTCTTATCTTAGCATATACTCTCTCTCTCTTTTATCTTAGCATATCGTCTCTCTCTCTTATCTTAGCATATCCTGTCTCTCTCTTATCTTACATATCTCTCTCTTTCTGTGTTATCTTAGCATATCCTCTCTCTTTCTGTGTTATCTTTAGCATATCCTCTCTCTTTCTGTGTTATCTTAGCATACCCCTTTCTCTCTCTTCTTATCTTAGCATATCCTCTCTCTCTTATCTTAGCATATCCTCTCTCACTCTCATCTTAGCATATCCTCTCTCTATTATCTTAGCATATCCTCTCTCTCTCTGTTAGCTTAGCATACCCTCTCTCTCCCTGTGTGTGTGTGTGTGTGTGTGTGTGTGTGTGTGTGTGTGTGTGTGTGTGTGTGTGTGTGTGTGTTCTCTTCTCTTCTCTTCTCTCTCTCTCTCTTTCTGCATATATATACATACATACATTAATGGGTGCAGTAGTCAAATGTTTAATTGTCGGCTTTTCAATCGGATGGCCCTGAATCCAGACTGTCCATACCCCATCAGGTGGATTAAAGGCGGGGACTGCTGTAATCTTGATGGAAGTACAAGTAATAGTAATCAGAATTTAGTGATGATAGTAGCAGTATTGATTATAATTGCATTGTTGTTGTTGCTGCTTTCATGATGATTTTAAGATAAGATATATTTTTATTTACATTAATGTTTTATTTTTTCTTCCTGAATTTAAAAGACTTCTCCTCCTATTTTTGCATCTTTGCATATATCTCATTGAATCATATTCACTGATTATTTTCTGTTTAGATCCCTTTAGCTTTAATTCGCATATTTAATACAAGACAAGACAGGCGCAAATGTTCGGCCAACTGGCGTAACATTACAAACAAACAAACAAACACCAAATACAGAAATTGTGAAAAAAAAGATCGAAACTTCCCTGCTGCTGTGTCCAATGTAAGAAAAGGAATAAACTGACTAAGATGACATCATAATGTGGTTTTTGAGTAAATATGACGTCAGAGCGGAAATGAGAACTATGACGCACTAGCGAAGAGTATTGTTTGGAATGTAAAGGATACCAGTACAGAAGAGAAAATATAGGCATCTGTTCGACAGAATGGGAAAATATTTGATCAAGAGGTATGGCTGATGTAAATGGATCATATTTAGTGCAACGAAACCGGTCTGACCTTGGAATAGGAAGAAAAACATCCTAAACCAACAGCCAAGGGGCTGAAGGGAAAACCGGTGTCCCCGGAGAAAAAAACCTTAGTCAGACGCAGCTGGGCCTGTCTTGTGAAAGGAGAATTCAAACAGATTGAATTTAAAATGAAAATAAAAATAAAAATAAAAATAAAAAGGAAGGCATATGTGCAGTTGCAAACCAATACCTCACTGGGATGGGAATATTAAATCTTTGTTGTCACCATTTTAATTATTATTATTATTGTAATTATTATTATTATTATTTTCCCATCCCAGTGAGGCGTTTGGTTGTTTGTTTTACAGGAAGCCTTCTTCACGTTCCTCACATCAATTAGAATAGTTTCAACCGATGCATTTAGCATGCAACACAGCAGTTTGTGTTCAATGGATACCTTCTCAGGTTCTCATACACAATCTTATTTGACGTTGTAACAGACACAAATAGAAAGCAAAAGTAAGGGGTTGGAACTAAACAGCAGAAAGACTGAAGTCATGGTGATCAGTAAAAAAAAACCATGAAATCCCCTCATGCAAAATAACAGCAAATGGCACAACCTTGACACAGGTTAATAAGTTCAAATACCTGGGAACGGTCATTTCATCAGACGGCAGATGCACATCGGAAATAGTTGGCAGAATCGGCCAAGCCGAAACAGCATTCAAGAAGATGACAAGCATTCTTACCAACAAATGCCTAACAATTAACATCAGAAAGAGAGTCCTTGGGTGTTATATAGAACCAATACTGTTGTATTTATGCGAGGCGTGGACAGTCAGGAAGCTGTCCGTGCTGTCCGTGGAACCCTCAGGTTACTGAACATTAATCCCTCACATCTACAGATACCAGTACCACGACCATAACACCTGTTGCCCTGGAAAGCCTGATAGTCCCTCCCGGTGATTTCTACAGGTACGATGGCAGCCTGACCACACCCGGCTGCAATGAGGTGGTCGTTTGGACTGTCTTCAAAGACACCATCAAGATCTCCGACTCGCAGGTAATGTCTACGTCTGTGGCATAAACTCTCAGTCCCTTTACACTATCAACCACAGGTCTACTAGTGGGTGGAGGTGCTGCCAGGTAGCACAGAGCACCTGTCTGACAATACGACGTGACCACTCTCAGGTTCCGGTCACTGACAGACTGAAGAGTGATGTTTACACTGGACACCGACTGGTGGTCTACGTGCTAATATTTCGGATTTGATCAGCTGAAGTCTCGAATGCATCATGCACCGAGAGCAGTTAAAATAACCCATGGCAACAGAATAATTGTCCCTGGTAACATTTCAGAGAAACCCTACAATTAGGTAAAGAAAATGGGCAAAACAGGAAACAAACAAACAAATAAAAAAATAAATAAAAAGGTAGTATTGCTGTCAAAAACATGAGAATGATACAAATGTTGTATAGTCTAGCTGTTTACACTCTTCAGACAACGAGGTTTCCAACACACCTCATTGCTCCCATAAAATCTCTGTACGAAGATCAGAGTGCAAAAATCAGCTGAGACAACAAACAAACTGAACCATTAACATCAACGAAGATGTGCACCAAGGATGTATCCTGTCACTGCATCTGTTCAGGACATATATATACGGAACAGGTTATGGGGGATTCCAACATTGAAGAATGCGGCATAAAAGTGGAAGGCAGAAAAATCTCAAACCTCAGGTACGCTGACGACACAGCAATCTGTACAAACGATCACCAGAAAGCATCATCCATGGCAATCATCCATGGCAATCATCCATGGCAATCATCCATGGCAATTATCCATGGCAATCATCCATGGCAATCATCCATGGCAAATGTCCTGAACAAGGTCGTGGAAGAGAAGAATCTTAAACTGATTGCCAAGAAAAACACATTTTTACGCACTGGCCCGGATCCCACCAAACCTATCGACATAGGTTAAGATCAAGTGGATGAAATCAGTAGTTCAAGTATTTAGGATCGATCAAATATATCCTTGGATATGCCTATTTGGTGCGTGTTCAAATCTTTTCACACGGGACTTAATGCTCCACGTGGGGGAGTGGGGGGTGTCTTATTTGTACGCCGCGGGAAAGAGAACTAGTTGGGTGAGATTGATCCTACCTCATAAGGAGCGATAAAACGATGACGAAGTGGTGGAAGAAACAAACGTTTATCTGAACGTAAATAGAAAATTATTCTCACGCTTTATTCAGAGAGAATATGGTCTTCTTTCCAGGTTCTAATGTGTTATGATTTTATTGTAAAGTAATTTGATGTCAAGTTTTGTTTGGAAGGATGAGAGATGCTCTCTATAATTTTCCATCGCTTTTATTCTTTCTCCCCATTTATAGCCGTGTGTGTGTGTGTGTGTGTGTGTGTGTGTGTGTGTGTGTGTGTGTGTGTGTGTGTGTGTGTGTGTGTGTGTGTGTGTGTGCGTGAGTGCGTGTGTGCGTGCGTGTGTGTGCGTGCGTGCGTGCGTGCGTGCGTGCGTGCGTGTGTGTCTGTTTTAACGCTTAGATTTGATTTTATCAAGATTTTGCGCTATATAAATAAAATATTGTATTGTATTGTATGAGAGATAATATTCATGGTTATAATAAGGTGAATGACTCTGGGGTAATTGTGTATGAGCCTACAGTATCACACGCCTAAACTTTGCTGAGTTGCCAACCGTTACTGAAAAATTCTGTGATTGTATTGCATTGATTTGTATCGTATTGTATTGGTTTTGATTGTATACCATTCCAATGCATCGAATTGCAAGACAAAACATTAATTCTGGAAGATAATGAATGAGTAATAATACGTTATCACGTTGTCTACATGTATATCCACAGCTGGAAAAGTTCCGCCAAGTCCGTGATGCTGAAAATCACACCCTGGTGGACAACAACCGCCCCGTACAGGACCTGAACACTCGCAAGATCTACGTCAACTTCGAAGTCGACATCTCTTCTGCTCCGGTGTCATGGGCTGCAGCTTTCTTATGGTGGCAGTTTCCACTGTCGTTCTGTTCTCCATTTAATCAGTACATTTTAATATTTAATCATATGTACACATGTATATGCATTTACATATATATATATAACTTTTTGAATGTATTTATTCGTTCATTTATGCATTTTAATTGATGTTTACTTCTTTGTCCGTGTTTTTTTTCCAGGTAGTAGTTTGTGGTAGTGTGCGTTACTATGATATCAACTTTTTGTTAATGGAAGGCCATGTACGTTTGAGAGCCAGGTTCAACCAGGTAGCCATTATGTACGTTTTCGTTTTGCTATTGAGAAAATTGTCATGTTTTCACTGTGCTTGTTTACCTATTTGTTTCTTTGTTGTTGTTTTTTTCATAAAAAAAGAAAGAAGTATGCTTTCTTCTGGTGATAGTTGATCTTTTAACTCTTTCTTAGCCGGACTTTCTGATGATAAGCTATCAAAACTCCAATGAACCTAAAATTGTGCAATTCGACTTGCCTGTCCTATGGGAGAACAAACGGTGTTATGCTAAGGCACTCTTGTTGCGAAAACTGCTTTGGTTTCCAGTCAAAGCAAGGACTGAGAGTAAGATTGCAGGAGTCTGCTTTCAATGTCTAGATTTGAATACCATATCAACACATCAGTCAGAATCCCATCTGCTCTATACTCCTTTCAAAGTGCTCAGGTCCAGAGGGGCTTCTGTCTTAACCCTACCCAGGCTGTCGTTGATGACTTGCAAAAATAAAATTTGTCTGTTTTTGGTGCAATAACATGGAACTCTCTCCCAGAATCTTTTAGACCAAGCAATTGTCAGCTCGCATTAAAAAATACATCAGAATATCTATCTTTCAGAAATAACTCCGAAATTCATACTTTAATGCATGTGGTTCTTTTATGTCTAATGGTATTGCAGTCTCCCTCTCTAAATATACATATGTGTATGTGCATACTGTTTGTGTGTGTGTGTGTGCGCGTGCAGTGCATGTGTGTCTTTTCTGCCTGTGTATACGTGTGTGTGTGCGTTTGTATATTCAACCCCCATGAAAAACATATATGTGACCTCCCACCACAAAATCAGTCTTACCTCGCAGTCAGTTGAACAGCACTAGGAGCTGAAAAGGTGACTGAGGGTCTATCTGGGTTTTTTGACATTTTCTCAAAATTGATTTCTGTTGACTATAATCTATCCCCCACAGAAAATTTTTTCTTGAAAAAATGTTATTAATCAATTTAAATCGGTATTTTAATGCATTGATCGCAGCAGAAAGAACGCAATTTACCACCAAAAATACCTATTTTTGTCTCTTATTATGAACCGTAACCTGTACAGTACCCGCATATACATATAATATACTGATGGAAAGCTCTTCGGTGCACCTTTCAGGTAATGACAGCGAAAATTAGAAACAAAATGGGTCAAAGCCACCAAATAAAGAAATTTAAGGAAAATGTGTAGGAGAGCACACAAATTTGTAGAGGCCGTTTTCTCAAAATGGCCGTCATACAACTTAATGACTTTAAACATACATAACTTCTACATTGTTTTTAGTACACGCTTCATTCAAGTACCAAAATAATCAGCAGAATGTACACTTTCCAGTGACATATATATATATATATATATCTCAAAATGCCCAAAATGCTAGTTAAGACTGATTTCGTGGTGGGAGGTCATATATGTTTATATTTTTGATGAACTATATTTCTACTTTAATGATGTATTCGTGCATATATCTACTGTGTTTGTAGTGTATTAATATTTTGTCATAGCAACCTTTTCTCTCCTCTTTTTTAAGCGCCAGGAGCATTCTCTGACATGACTGTTTGCTGTATGTAAATGGAATGATTGTTATGATTATTGTACATAAATTCAAACCTACGAAAAGCTATAATGGCTACCTGGCTGAACCTGTCCCTCAGTGACAAAAAAGCTACTTATGCTACGTTTACACGGGATGCAACTAACGTGCAACCACTGGGTTTTACCAGTTGCACGAGGAGCCGTGCAACCGCAAAGTTGTGTGGAGTTGCATTCGTGTAAAAGGAAACGTGCAACCGATAGGCTCCTCCCCCTGTTCCCGCCGTTTCTTGAGGCTCGCGCTGCATGTGTCACGGAGGCACGCGTGGCGCGAAACTACTTCCTGCCTACAACCCCAGCCAACTCCAGGCAACTCGTGTAAAAGTGTTCCCAACTCCACACAACCGTTTGGGGCCGTGCAACTGATGCAACTACGAAAACATTATCGCTCTAGGACAATATTATTTTCGGCCGTGCAACTACACGTACAACTAAAAGTGGGATTTTACCGAAAAACTGACAACTCCAGACAACCTCAGACAACTGATTGCCTGGAGTCATCTGGGGTTGTGAATAAGTTGCATGGTAGTGCAACCGATTAGTTGCACGCTAGTTGCACGTCGTGTAAACGGGGCATTACTGCGTAGCTTTCATCGGCGATCCGGCCGACTTCTTCAGCGCAACTGCTGGGTTGAGAACTGGCTTCAGTGCGCACCGCCGTGAGCGAACTCACGACAGTGCGACTGAATAAGTGAGGAGTACATCGATGGCACCTAGGAAAAGCTCACACATCTTTTGGATCTGTTTTTCTTTGAAGGAAATGGAGTAGCAATAACAATAATTGTCCTTCGGTATTTTTGTTTGTTTGTTGGTCTTTTGTTTGTTGTCTTGTTTATTGTTTGTTTATGTTATATTTTTTATTCTTTTGTGTTTATTTCTTATGCATGTTAGCCTCTCTGTATCGGCAACTTTTGCTATGGTTGTTGTTATTATTGTCATTGTTGTTGTCACTGTAATTGTTATTATTGTCATTAGTGTTGTTATTGTCATTGTTGTTGTCACTGTAATTGTTGTTATTGTCATTGTTGTTGTCACTGTAATTGTTGTTATTGTTACTGTTGTTGTTATTGTCATTGTTGTTGTCACTGTAATTGTTATTATTGTTACTGTTGTTGTTATTGTCATTGTTGTTGTCACTGTAATTGTTATTATTGTCATTGTTGTTGTTATTGTCATTGTTGTTGTCACTGTAATTGTTATTATTGTTACTGTTGTTGTTATTGTCATTGTTGTTGTCACTGTAATTGTTATTATTGTCATTGTTGTTATTGTCATTGTTGTTGTCACTGTAATTGTTGTTATTGTTACTGTTGTTGTTATTGTCATTGTTGTTGTTATTGTCATTGTTGTTGTCACTGTAATTGTTGTTATTGTTACTGTTGTTGTTATTGTCATTGTTGTTGTTATTGTCATTGTTGTTGTCACTGTAATTGTTGTTATTGTTACTGTTGTTGTTATTGTCATTGTTGTTGTCACTGTAATTGTTATTATTGTCATTCTTGTTGTTATTGTCATTGTTGTTGTCACTGTAATTGTTGTTATTGTTACTGTTGCTGTTATTGTCATTGTTGTTGTCACTGTAATTGTTATTATTGTCATTGTTGTTGTTATTGTCATTGTTGTTTTATTGTCATTGTTGTTATTGTCATTGTTGTTGTCACTGTAATTGTTGTTATTGTCATTGTTGTTGTTATTGTCATTGTTGTTGTCACTGTAATTGTTGTTATTGTCATTGTTGTTGTTATTGTCATTGTTGCTGTTATTGTCATTGTTGTTGTTATTGTCATTGTTGTTGTTATTGTTGTTGTTATTGTCATTGTTGTTGTCACTGTAATTGTTGTTATTGTCATTGTTGTTGTTATTGTCATTGTTGTTGTCACTGTAATTGTTATTATTGTCATTGTTGTTGTTATTGTCATTGTTGTTGTCACTGTAATTGTTGTTATTGTCATTGTTGTTGTCACTGTAATTGTTGTTATTGTTATTGTTGTTGTCACTGTAATTGTTGTTATTGTTATTGTTGTTGTCACTGTAATTGTTGTTATTGTCATTGTTGTTGTCACTGTAATTGTTGTTATTGTTATTGTTGTTGTCACTGTAATTGTGGTTATTGTCATTGTTGTTGTTATTGTCATTGTTGTTGTTATTGTCATTGTTGTTGTCACTGTAATTGTTGTTATTGTCATTGTTGTTGTTATTGTCATTGTTGTTGTTATTGTCATTGTTGTTGTTATTGTCATTGTTGTTATTGTCATTGTTGTTGTTATTGTCATTGTTGTTGTTATTGTCATTGTTGTTGTTATTGTCATTGTTGTTGTTATTGTCATTGTTGTTGTCACTGTAATTGTTGTTATTGTCATTGTTGTTGTTATTGTCATTGTTGTTGTCACTGTAATTGTTGTTATTGCCATTGTTGTTGTTATTGTCATTGTTGTTGTCACTGTAATTGTTATTATTGTCATTGTTGTTATTGTCATTGTTGTTGTCACTGTAATTGTTGTTATTGTCATTGTTGTTGTTATTGTCATTGTTGTTGTCACTGTAATTGTTGTTATTGTTACTGTTGTTGTTATTGTCATTGTTGTTGTTATTGTCATTGTTGTTATTGTCATTGTTGTTATTGTCATTGTTGTTATTGTCATTGTTGTTGTTATTGTCATTGTTGTTGTCACTGTAATTGTTGTTATTGTCATTGTTGTTATTGTCATTGTTGTTGTTATTGTCATTGTTGTTGTGACTGTAATTGTTATTATTGTCATTGTTGTTATTGTCATTGTTGTTGTTATTGTCATTGTTGTTATTGTCATTGTTGTTGTTATTGTCATTGTTGTTGTTATTGTCATTGTTGTTATTGTCATTGTTGTTGTTATTGTCATTGTTGCTATTGTCATTGTTGTTGTTATTGTCATTGTTATTATTATTGTCATTGTTGTTGCCACTGTAATTGTTGTTATTGTCATTGTTGTTGTTATTGTTGTTGTTATTGTAATTGTTGTTATTGTCATTGTTGTTGTTATTGTCATTGTTGTTGTCACTGTAATTGTTGTTATTGTCATTGTTGTTGTCACTGTAATTGTTATTATTGTCATTGTTGTTGTTATTGTCATTGTTGTTGTTATTGTCATTGTTGTTATTGTCATTGTTGTTGTTATTGTCATTGTTGTTGTTATTGTCATTGTTGTTGTCACTGTAATTGTTGTTATTGTCATTGTTGTTGTTATTGTCATTGTTGTTGTTATTGTAATTGTTGTTATTGTCATTGTTGTTGTTATTGTCATTGTTGTTGTCACTGTAATTGTTGTTATTGTCATTGTTGTTGTCACTGTAATTGTTATTATTGTCATTGTTGTTGTTATTGTCATTGTTGTTGTTATTGTCATTGTTGTTATTGTCATTGTTGTTGTTATTGTCATTGTTGTTGTCACTGTAATTGTTGTTATTGTCATTGTTGTTGTTATTGTCATTGTTGTTGTCACTGTAATTGTTGTTATTGTTACTGTTGTTGTTATTGTCATTATTGTTGTCACTGTAATATTGTTTTGTCATTGTTGTTGTTATCTGTCTTGTTGTTGTTATGTATTGTGTTCATTGTTGTTGTTATTGTCATTGTTGTTGTCACTGTAATTGTTGTTGTTGTTATTGTTCATTGACAATGATGTTAATATTGATGACAATACTGTAGGCGAATTTTCTGTCTTGTGGTCTTTTGAGTCTTGGCTTGATGAGTACAAGTTGTTACTGCTCAATGATCAATGATTTACCACTTGTGTTTTGGTAGTCCCCTTTGAATGTACATGTACGCTTGATATGTGTAAAAGGGGATGAATTGTGTGTGGTGTGTGTGTGTGTGTGTGTGTTGTGTGTGTGTGTGTCTGTGTGTGTGTGTTACTGTGTTGTGTGTGGTGTGTGTCTGTGTGTGTGTGCGTGTATGTGTGTGTGTGTGTCTGTGTGTGTTGTGTGTCGCGTGTTGTGTGTGTGTCTGTCTGTGTGTGTGTGTGTGTGTGTGTGTCTGTGTGTGTGTGTTGTGTGTGTGTGTGTCTGTGTGTGTGTGTCTGTGTGTGTGTGTCTGTGTGTGTCTCTGTGTGTGTGTGTGTCTGTGTGTGTGTGTCTCTGTGTGTGTGTGTGTGTCTGTCTGTGGTGTGCTGTTGTGTGTGTGTCTGTGTGTCTGTTGTGTGTGCTGTGTTGTGTCTGTGTGTGTGTCTGTGTGTGTGTGTCTGTGTGTGTGTGTGTCTGTGTGTGTGTGTCTGTCTGTGTGTGTCTGTGTGTGTCTGTGTGTGTGTTGTCTGTGTGTCTGTGTGTCTTCCTCTGTGTGTGTGTGTCTGTGTGTGTGTGTTTTGTGTTGTGTGTGTCTGTCTGTGTGTCTGTCTGTGTCTGTCTGTCTGTCTGTCTGTGTGTGTCTGTCTGTCTGTGTGTGTCTGTCTGTTCGTTCGTTGCTTGATTTAACGTCTTTTCACTATAAGTGATATTAGACGGGGAAAAATGGCACGGAGGATGAAATAAGGGGGGGGGGGGGTGGAGGGGAGAGGGGAACAGAGTAAGGGACGTAAAAAAAATTAAAAGGAAGCGGCAAGGTCTTAAGAAAAAGGATATGGATGAACAGAGAAATGAAACTAGAACAACGCTAACATCAATAATGTAAAAGAAAAATCGTCATAAAAACAAAACAAATCAAAACAAAAATAATCATAATTATAATAATAATCTTAAAGTAACGCATTAACAGGACTGTGAACCAATGATTCTGAAATTTTAACTAACAAAACTTGATCCGATACAACTTCTTTAAAATGCGTTTCAAGATAGTTTCCTTGTGTAAACGTCTTTGGTAAAAAGGAACGAAGCTTTCTGCAGTAAAACAAACAGTGATACAATGTGAATTGTTCGCCACAAATACATAGAACGTTGTTACAATATTTTGTTTTCAAAGCGTTCAGTTGAATGCGAAAATATGTCATAACAATTAATCTCAAATGATATAACGAGGAATACTGCAAATTTTTACAGATATTTTGAACTGAAAGTTTGATACTTTTTTGAGACACAAATTTTTCATTTAAATGTTCATGAAATCGAATCCATGATGCTAATTCTAGCGAGTTGTAAGCTTCTTTTACCGAGGTGTTAACATGTAATTCTATGGAATTTTCAGAATGGAGGGCACCGGATTTAGCTGCTCTGTCAACTACGTTGTTGCCATGAAGACCAACATGAGAAGGCACCCAGCATAAATTGATTTCCGAACCATTTATCTTTAAACAATGTATTAGATGATTTGCCTCAATAATTAAGTCAGGTCTTGTGTCTGTATCAAAAGACTGTAAGGCATATAATACAGATTTTGAATCAACAAAGAGAACTACTTTGAATGACACAGGCCGAAGGCTTATTAAATAATGCAACGCTTGAACAACAGCGACCAATTCTGCTGTATATATAGATACATTTGCCCCAATGAAAAAAGACTTTTTAATGTTAAATTTTGGAACATAAAAGGCTGCTCCAGCGCTCTGGTTTGCTAAGACTGACCCATCGGTAAAAATGTGGAGGTGGGTACTGTACTTTTCATCGATGTGTTCACAAGCTGTGGATAGCGTAATGTTGACTTTATCATCTTTTTTAACTTTTGCATAATCGAGATCAAATGTGGCATTTAGCATTTCCCATGTAGGGATAGGCGTTATCGTTGGTTTCTCAGCAATTTCATCCATTGTTATGTTGGACTGTTTGATCAGGCCAGATATGTAAGTTGCGGCTGTAATTTGTGATGAAATGTTTTTTGCTCGTTTTGGAAAGTCAGTATCAGACCTGATCTTAATTTCTTTGCTCACAAAATTATCCACTTGTGAAGTAGTTCTAATTGCAAACTTTGCTGTAGCTAACTCACGATGGTTGTTTAAAGGTAGAATTCCAGCAACTTTGTACGTTTCCAGAGTAGAAGCATGAGTTGGTACACCTAGTGCAATTTTAAGACTTTTGCAGTCCAAGCTCTGAATCTTTTTTAGTAAATATTTGGGTGCATTGAAGAAAACTTCTTGCGCGTAGGATAATTTAGACCTGACCAGCGCTGTTGACAGATGAATCAGTACATTTGTATCCATTCCCCAGGGTAATTTGCTTATTATCTTTAGAAAATTTAAGGTTTTTCGCGCTTTTGTTAAAATATAATCAAAATGGACATTCCAGCTTAATTTGGACGTGATGTAAACTCCCAGGAATTTTACGACCTGCTTGTAATTTAACACTTCACCAAGCAATTTGAAAATAGGCAAGTTATTTGAGTTACCACCAGGATCAAACAGCATCATGTTAGTTTTTTCTGCTGACAACGACAGCCCATTTTCTAACATATAGTTTCCAAGATTATCAAGATCAATTTGATACAACTTCCTGATGTAATTTCGCGTTCTCTGTGGAGTTGTCTTTTTTAAAGTGATATTCATCCAAGTGCATATATCATCAGCGTACTGTACTAAAACAACACGATTTGAAAGAGCTTTAGGAAGATCCTGTATAAGGATATTAAATAAAATAGGTGCTATCACTGAACCTTGTGGAATCCCCATGTCGAGGCATCGTGAAGAAGAATAACTAGCTCCCACTCTTGCCTGAATTGTTCTATTAGCTAAAAAAGATTTAATGTAATTGAACATATTGCCCGATAAACCAACAGATTTTAGCTTGAACAATAAACGTTTATGCCAAACTTGATCGTAAGCTTTTTTCACATCAAAGAAAGTAGCTAAAACACTTTTTCTGCGGGCAAACTGTTGTTTGATCTGAGTTGTAAGTTTAACTAGGTGCTCAACTGCGGATCTTCCTTTTCTAAAACCTGCCTGGTTTACCGGAATAACGTTATTTTTATCACAGTAGTGTAAAAGTCTGTTTAAGACCAATCTTTCCATTAGTTTGCTTGTGTGGGACGTTAAAGCAATAGGTCTGTAACTGTTTTTATCGGTTTTCGATTTTCCTGTTTTTAAGATTGGTATAACTATAGACTTTTGCCAGATTTGTGGCACAGTTCCAGTAACCCAGCATTTCTGCAAAATGTTGTGTAGGAAAATAAGATAGTTTTCAGGGAGATGTTTAATCATTTCAGTCGAAACTGCATCAACACCTACCGAACTCTTTTTGTTGTGTAGAGACAGTACTGTGTTTTTTTAGCTCTTCTAAGGTGATTGGAGAATTAAACCAGAGATCATTCTGTGGTACTGGATCAGTGTAGATTGGGTTGTAATCTTCCATTTCTCTGTGATGTTTGCAGTCAGGAGATAAACCTTCAACTTTACTGTTTTTGGCGAACAGATCCACAAAAGTTTCTGCTTTGTCCATGTCTGAAGGAAATGTGTTACATGTTTCAATCATTATCGGACACCTAGGTAAGTTGGTTCCATCCTTCATTTGTTTCATTTTCGTCCAGACTTTATGGAAATCTTTGAAATCTGAAATTTCTTTTGTGCAGAATGATGCCCAATAATCTTTCTTTGCTTCAGCAATGATTTTGTTACATTGGATGTTAGCTTTTTTCATTTCGACATGATCCTCAGGTTTCCGGCTTTTGATGTAGATTTTGAATTTCTCCCTTTTATATTGAACTGCTTTCTCACATGCCTCTGTCCACCAAACATTACCCAATCGATTATTTGATCTAGAAGATTTGAGTTTCGGAATCGATAGGTCTGCAGCGGCTAAAATTGACTCTTGGAATTTAGAAAACATAATGTCTACATTTTCACTTTCATAATGTCTGTAATCTTGATTAGCTAGAGCAGTTCGAAATAAGGACCAGTCAGAACGCTTGTAATTATATTTTGGAATAATTTCAGGAGAGCTGTCTTTCATCCTGATGTTTTTGTCAGTTATGGTTATGATGATAGGTAGGTGATCGCTTCCCAAAGTGTCTCTGTGAGTTTCCCAGGTACAGGATGGTGCTAATTCTGGTGAGATTAGAGACAAATCGATGGCTGTCGCCCTGTGTTTGGAAACATCAGGGATCCTAGTGACACTACCATCATTTAGAAGGTAAAGCGAACTATCAACGATATTTTCTACCAAACGATTGCTCGTAACAGTAGAACAGTTCTTTTCCCAAAATGGGGAGTGGGAATTAAAGTCTCCACCTATTAGCCATTTACCACGCTGCTGATCTTGGATAGTGCGCAGCCATTCTGTGTTGTGGTCATTTGGACCTGTTGGTAGGTAGACTGACAAAACGTTAATGTTTAGAGAATTGCTTAATTGGACAGTGGCAGCACAAGCATGCAAATCTTCGCTTGATTTCAAAACTGGGGAAGTAAGTAAGCAGTATTGTAACTCTTTGAGTATATAAATCGCGGTGGATACCTTCTTCCCGTGATTCCCACATTCATAGACTGGAGGATAATAATAATTGGGGAAATTGGGAAGTTTGGTAGCGACAACATTCATCGACTGTAGAATCAAAATTTCACACCTATTTGATGCTAGGAAATGCTCCAAGTAAGCCGAATTGGTGGAAAGGGATCTACAATTCCATTGCAAAAACTTGACTTGGGATTGTTTTCGCATTGCTGATATTGGTTAATCTCCAACTTTCTATTAACTGTTATTTATGGTCGATAATAATGAATACTTTGATTTTCTGTGTCCAGGAGAACTGGACAGAAAGAAAATTACGTAATTACTTAGACTACGAAGTAAAGAAAACAAAATTGTAGCAAAATCAATAAAAAGAAAATTACATAGTCCAACGTACGAATAACTTATAAAGGTGATAATAGATTACAAGGGATAACAAATAACCAAAAATCAAAATAATGGCATTCACGTCTTCAAATGTACAAAGTGTATAGTCTGACCGAGTCTTGATAGTCGGACTAAAACCTAGTTATTGTTTATTTTCAGCAGAAGACATGTCAGAGATGACGAGGAAAAAGTCCTGTGACATGAACATTAAGTATTGTATATGTAATACTGTTATTTCAAAACAAATTATACGGCCACCATGGTGTGTAGTTGTCAAAAGGGTGGTACTGTCCTCTGGAGAATCTGGAAGGGTGTAGCTGTGATGATCTTGATCTTGATGTTCTCCTTGGAGTCTCCCAAAATAGGTCTCGAATGTGTCTTCCAAGATTTCCTGCAATGATGCTACTTCCTCTGGTGGTGGGGTGAATGTCGTCTTTTAGAAATTGTTGAGTGGTACGAAGGTTCTCATGTGATACAAAAGAAATATTTTTCATATCAACAAGTTCAGCAGATAGAAAAGCGTTGAACAGATTTCGTTGAACCTCCATTCGGGCCTGCCGTACAGGGGCAACCTTACTAACGACTAGTTTAGATTTTGGATGTTCTTGTGCTATTTGTTTTATGCCTGAAGCGAGATGTTTAGTTGTTGCAGGGAGATCTTTGCTGTTCAATTCATGCACACCACAGTGAAAAACAATACAGTCTGCTGAATCATCAAATTTGGAAAAGGCCATATCTAATGAGCTTTTAATGTTATGAGGGTCGTTCACAGGGCACGAGTCTCCTTCAAAACCGTAAGATCGTCCCAGTCTTCTTGAGTTGACACCTTTCAACACAGAGTCGTGGACAGTGAGAACGTACGGAAGATCGTGGGTCTTTTTATGTTGTTTTGAAATATTTTCAGAACGGGATGGTGTAGGCCTATGTTTGGGAAGCGAAATGACGTCTTTAGTTGGTATGACGTCATGACGTTGTTCTTTCTTGTTTTTTATTTTATTTTCAGGCACTTTTGTTGCTTGCTGTTTAATTTTGCTGCTGGGTTTTGGTGCCTTGAGGTTTCGGGTCTGTTTGTCGTCCTGCTTGCTTGTGTGGTTTTGTTTCAGTGCCTCAGCGTAGGTGGGATGTGTGTCATGTAGATCCGTCTGTGTGTGACAGTTACGGGTTGTCATGGTGATGTTCTTTTTTTGCTGGTTAGTGAGTAGAGTAAGGACCGTCTTTTCCAGAGAATTGACTTGGTCCCGCAGAGCCAGTATGATGTTTTTTAGTTCTGCCGTACTCACGCAGTCCGCCGAGCTGGGAAGAGGCGCTGTGCAGGTTGTCCCACTCTGCGTGTCAGTGGGAGTCGTGCTCGGTGCACCAGATGTAGCGTTAGGCCTAGCGTCAGACTCGGCGACTGTCGATTTCGGGTCCTTTTCAGTCTCTGCTCCCGCGGCACTGGACGATATCTTCTCTCCATCAGCCTTGCCCTCTGATGCGTCTTCTTGTTTCTTTTGGGCAAGGCGGCCTCTTCTCGTTCTTGTCATATTGGGCCTTTTACACGTTTTCTCCGACAGCTGAAAATTTGTTAGTTAGGTGTCTCCGCCATCTTGAATTTCGTGTCGTGTCTGTCTGTGTGTGTGTCTGTCTGTGTCTGTCTGTCTGTCTGTCTGTGTGTGTCTGTCTGTCTGTGTGTGTGTCTGTGTGTGTGTGTGTGTGTCTGTCTGTGTCTGTCTGTCTGTCTGTGTGTGTGTGTGTCTGTCTGTGTGTGTGTGTGTGTCTGTGTGTGTGTGTCTGTCTGTCTGTGTGTGTGTGTCTGTCTGTCTGTGTGTGTGTGTGTGTGTGTGTGTCTGTCTGTCTGTGCAAAAGAACACGTTAACAGCCATAAACGACGAAAGGATTAAAATCTAAAACCTATCAATCCAATATTAGGTACGCGCTTCATTTTGATCCTTGTATACAATAATGTATCACTCGATGCGTCTGGAAAACATTTCATGTAGCAGAAGAAGAAAGAAAAAAAAAAACAGAAAGGAAAGGAATAGAAAGAAACTTATCACTGGCAAAGACAAAATAAATATATACAGAGAGAAATACACCAACTTTCACAGGTGTATGTTGATTGCAGACAATCATACTTGTTTTTATAAAGAGGAACCAAGGGAAAAAAAACAACAACAGTAAACAAACACACAGGTGAACATAGAAACAAACAAACAAAGAACACCACCACCACCACCACCACCACCACCCAGATACTTAAATACACGAAACGGTTTATCATGTTCAATAACCATCAGATGTGGCTGATTGTTCTACTGTACACAGATACAGTAACTGCCTCTGACAATCTATAGCATGCCTCTGACAATCTATAGCAAATCATTACACAGAGCTCCAGTGTCATTGTACATGTACAGCACATAAGAAAGATTGTATTCTGTACAAGTGTTTCCCCCATATAAACAAAATGATTTATGTGTTTTATTTGTTAATGGCTAATTTGTCTGTTTGTGTAGTTCGTCTGTCCCCTAGCTTTCAGTGTCTTTGTGTGATGACGTAAAACTACCCTGAATATCCGGAGACTGTTGTGTGTATGTTGTAAGGTGAAATAAAAGTTTAATACATTTTATGGTATTTACGACCATACTGGTTCACTTCTTTCTTTCTTTCTTAGCTGTCGTGTCTGCAGTGTGTGTGTGTGTGTGTGTGTGTGTGTGTGTGTGTGTGTGTGGTGTGTGTGTGTGTGTGTGTGTGTGTGTGTTGTGTTGTGTGTGTGTGTGTGTGTGTGTTGTGTGTGTTGTGTGTGTGTGTGGTGTGTGTGTGTATGTGTGTATGTGTGTGTGTGTGTGTGCGTGGTGTGTTGTGTGTGGTGTGTGTGTGTGTGGTGTGTGTGTGTGTGTATGTGTGGTGTGTGTGTGTGTGTATGTGGTGTGTGTGTGTGTGTGTGTGTGTGTGCGTGTGTGTATGTGTGTGTGTGTGTAGTGTGTGTGTGTGTGTGTGTGTGTATGTGTGTGTTGTGTGTGTTGTGTGTGTGTATGTGTGTGTGTATGTGTGTATGTGTGGTGTTGTTGTGTAGTGTGTGTTATGTGTGTGTGTATGTGTGTTGTGTGTGTATGTGTGTGTGTATGTGTGTGTGTATGTGTGTGTGTATGTGTGTGTGTATGTGTGTGTGTGTATGTGTGTGTGTGTGTATGTGTGTGTGTATGTGGTGTTGTGTGTGTTGTGTGTTGTGTGTGTTGTGTGGTGTGTGTATTGTGTTGTGTGTTATGTGTGTGTGTGTGGTGTGTATGTGGTGTGTGTGGTGTGTGTGTATGTGTGTGTGTGTGTATGTTGTGTGGTGTGTGTGTGTGTGTGTGTGTGTATTGTGGTGTGTGTGTGTGTGTGGTGTGTTGTGTGTGTGTGTATGTGGTGTGTGTTGGTGTGTGTGATGTGTATGTGTGTGTGTTGTGTGTGTGTGTATGTGTGTGTGTATGTGTGTGTGTGTTGTTGTGTGTGGTAGTGTGTGTATGTGTGTGTGTGTGTGTGTGTGTGTTGTGTGTGTGTGTTGTGGTGTATGTGTTGTGTGTGTGTAGTGTGTGTGTGTATGTGTGTAGTGTGTGTGGATGTGTTGTGTGTGTTAGTTGTGTGTATGTTTGTATAGTGTGTACGTAGTGTGTAAGTGTGTTTAGGGTTGTGTGTGTGCTAGGTAGTTTAAGTTTGTGTCATTTTGATGTAAGTGTGTAGTTAAAGTATGTAGACTTCTAGGGACATTCGTTTGACTAGTATTTAAGTTTTTGTCATTTTGATTAAACGTGGACAGTTTAAAGTATGTAGACTTCTAGGGACATTCGTTTGACTAGTATTTAAGTTTTTGTCATTTTGATTAAACGTGGACAGTTAAAGTATGTAGACTTCTAGGGACATTCGTTTGACTAGTATTTAAGTTTTTGTCATTTTGATTAAACGTGGACAGTTAAAGTATGTAGACTTCTAGGGACATTCGTTTGACTAGTATTTAAGTTTTTGTCATTTTGATTAAACGTGGACAGTTAAAGTATGTAGACTTCTAGGGACATTCGTTTGACTAGTATTTAAGTTTTTGTCATTTTGATTAAACGTGGACAGTTAAAGTATGTAGACTTCTAGGGACATTCGTTTGACTAGTATTTAAGTTTTTGTCATTTTGATTAAACGTGGACATACTTTTAACGTGGTGCTAACCCTCATAAGGCTGTATGGGCCACAGTGCAGTGCTCATCTCGAAAGCCAAAATGTAACTTCACTCTGTTACACTTAAGAGAAAAAAAAAAGTGGGCCTGAAAAATATACGATTATATTCAAAATACATTACATTCCGAGTGGTGATGGCGTTTGTGTGTTTGTTTTTTTCTATCCTGTTGCTTGAAAAAAAACCCCATCTAAATAGTGAATTATATCAACTAGAATTAATGAGACTTCCTAATTTCTTGCATACATTAAGCCAACTACGATTCATCTAAATAGTGAATTATATCAACTAGACTTACTGAGACTTCCTAATTTCTTTCATA
>JAPXFY010000022.1:64613671-64641171 GCA_030674185.1 Monoplex corrugatus
GACAGTGACGTAGTGTGCGAAGATGTTCTATGATATGGATGAAAAGTGTAGGCTGCAGCGGTGAGGGAGAGATGCAGAAGGATGACGGAGAACAAACAAAGAACAAGCTGATAAAACAAAGAGAAACTGCACGTGGTAGTCCTCAGCTTCAAGACAAGGACCACGGCGTTTTCTACCTTGGTCTGGTAAGAGCAATAGTTAAGACAAAGACACAATTAGAAAACCAGACAAACACAGACACAGACAAACAAGCACAAGCACAAACAAACAGAAATACAAATGAACGCCAACAGAGAAACAAACACAAATAGAAAGAAGTACAAACACAGAAGACAAAGAAGCTCAAACACAAAGAAGCACAAACACAAAGAAAAACACAAACAAACATAAACACAAACAAGCACAAACACAGGCACTAATACAAAGAAGTACAAACACAGACAAAGAAGCACAAACACAAAGAAGCACAAACACAAAGAAAACACAAACAAACAAACACAAACAGAAAGAAAAACACAAACAAACATAAACACAAAGAAGCACAAACACAGGCACAAATACAAAGAAGTATAAAACACAGACAAAGAAGTACAAACACAAAGAAAAGCACAAACAAACATAAAACTAGCACAAACACAGTCAAACAAACACAAACACAGTCAAATAAATACAAACACAAACACAGTCAAATAAATACAAACACAAACACAGTCAAATAAATACAAACACAAACACAGTCAAATAAATACAAACACAAACACAAACACAAACACAGTCAAATAAATACAAACACAAACACAAACACAGTCAAACAAATACAAACACAAACACAGTCAAACAAATACAAACACAAACACAGTCAAATAAATACAAACACAAACACAGTCAAATAAATACAAACACAAACACAGTCAAATAAATACAAACACAAACACAGTCAAATAAATACAAACACAAACACAGTCAAATAAATACAAACACAAACACAGTCAAATAAATACAAACACAAACACAGTCAAATAAATACAAACACAAACACAAACACATTCAAATAAATACAAACACAAACACAGTCAAATAAATACAAACACAAACACAGTCAAATAAATACAAACACAAACACAGTCAAATAAATACAAACACAAACACAAACACAGTCAAACAAACACAAACACAAACACAGTCAAATAAACACAAACACAAACACAGTCAAATAAATACAAACACAAACACAGTCAAATAAATACAAACACAAACACAGTCAAATAAAGACATACAAGCACAAACACAAACACAAACACAAACACAAACAGTCAAATAAAGACATACAAGCACAAACACAAACACAAACACAAACACAAACACAGTCAAATAAAAACATACAATCAAAAACACAAACACAGTCAAATAAAGACATACAAGAACAAACAAAAAAATAAATACAAACACAAACACAGTCAAACAAACACAAACAAAAACACAGTCAAACAGATACAAACACAAACACAGTCAAATAAAAACATACAAGCACAAACACAAACACAGTCAAATAAAAGCATACAAGCACAAACACAAGCACAAACACAAACACAAACACAGTCAAATAAAGACATACAAGCAAACACACAAACACAAACACAGTCAAATAAATACAAACACAAACACAGTCAAATAAAGACAAAAGTCAAATAAAGACACACAAACCAAACACGTCAAATAAAGACACACAAACACAAACACAAACACAAAACAACACAACACACAAAAACACACAAACACAGTCAAATAAAGACACACAAACACACAAACACAGTCAAATAAAGACACACAAACACAAAACACAACAAAAAACAAACAAAACACAAACACAGTCAAATAAAGACACACAAACACAAACACAAAACAACAAACACAGTCAAATAAAGACACCACAAACACACAAACACAGTCAAATAAAGACCACACAAACAGTCAAAAACACAAAAAAACACAAACACACAAACACAGTCAAATAAAGACACACAAAACAACAGTCAAATAAAGACACACAAACACACAACACACAAAACAAAAATAAGACAACAAACACAGTCAAATAAAGACAACAAACACACAAAAAACAAAACACAAACACATCAAATAAAACACACAAACACAGTCAAATAAAGACACACAAACACAAACACAGTCAAATAAAGCACAAACACAAACACAAAACACAGTCAAATAAAGAACACAACACACAAACACACAAAAACAGACACACAAACACAAACACAGTCAAATAAAGAACAACAAACACAAAACAAGTCAAATAAAGACACACAAACACAAACACAGTCAAATAAAGACACACAAACACAAACACAGTCAAATAAAGACACACAAACACAAACACAGTCAAATAAACAACAAACACAGCAAATAAGACACACAAACACAAAACAGTCAAATAAAACAAAACACAACACAGTCAATAAAGACACAACAAGCAAATAAAACACAAACACAAACACAAGTCACAAAACATCAATAAGAACAAACACAAACACAGTCAAATAAAGACAACAAGCAAAACACACAAACACAGTCAAACAAGCAGAACCTACAAACAGACAAAGACAAACAAAATACAAACACAAACAAGCAGAACACGACATACAAGCAAAAAGAAATTAAAAAAGACACAGACATAAATCACAAACATAGCAAGTACACAACACAGACAATGAGCACAACCACAGACAATGACAAAACCACAGACAATGAGCACAACACAGACAAATGAGCACAAACAGACAAATGAGCACAACCACAGATCAAATGAACACAACCACAGAAACAATAGCAAACCACAAATGAGCACAACCACAACAAATGAGCACAAACCACAACAAATAGACACAACCACAACAAATGACACAATCAAACAAATGAGCACAAACCACAGACAAATCAGCACAAAACACAGACAAAAGAGCACAACCACAGACAATAGCACAACCACAGACAAATGAGCACAAACAGACAAACAGTCAAAAAACAAAGAGCACAACCACAGACAAATGAGCACAACCACAGAGAAATGAGCAACAACCACAGACAAATGAGCACAACCACAGACAAATGAGCACAACACAGACAAATGAGCACAACACACAGACAAATGAGCACAACCACAGACAAATGAGCACAACCACAGACAAATGAGCTCAACCACAGACAAATGAGCACAACCACAGACAAATGAGCACAAACACAGACAAATGAGCACAACCACAGACACAATGAGCACAACCACAGACAACATGAGCACAACCACAGACAAATGAGCACAACACAACAGAACAACAGAGCAAAACACACCAAGACAAATGAGCACAACCACAGACAAAATGAGCACAACACACAGAGACACAAAAATGAGCACAACCACAGACAAGTGAGCAAACAATACACAGACCAAATAGTACAAACCACAGACAATGAGCACAACCACAGACAAATGAGCACAACCACAGACAAATGAGCACAACCACAGACAAATGAGCTCAACCACAGACAAATGAGCTCAACCACAGACAATGAGCACAACCACAGACAAATGAGCACAACCACAGACAAATGAGCACAACCACAGACAAATGAGCACAACCACAGACAAATAGCAAAACCACAGACAAATGAGCACAACCACAGACAAATGAGCACAACCACAGTGAGCACAGACAAATGAGCACAACCACAGACAAATGAGCACAACCACAGACAAATGAGCACAACCACAGACAAGTGAGCACAAGCTGACACAACCACAGACAAATGAGCACAAGCCACAACCACAGACAAATGAGCACAACCACAGACAAATGAGCACAACCACAGACAAATGAGCACAAAAAACCACAGACAATGAGCACAACACAGACAAATGAGCACAACCACAGACAAATGAGCACAACCACAGACAAGTGAGCACAACCACAGACAAATGAGCACAACCAACAAGACAAATGAGCACAACCACAGACAAATGAGCACAACCACAGACAAATGAGCACAACCACAGACAAATGAGCACAACCACAGACAAATGAGCACAACCACATGACAAATGAGCACAACCACAGACAAGTGAGCACAACCACAGACAAATGAGCTCAAACACAAAGAAGGACAAACAATGGCAAACAATAACAAACAAAGACACACAAACACAAGACACTAGGGAACAAGCACAAACACAGGCATACAAGCACAAACACAGACATACAAGTAAAACGTCGATAAACAAGCACACATACAGACAAACAAGCACACACACACAGAAAACCAAGCACACAAACAAACAAACACAAACCACAAACACAAAGCACAAACGCAGACAACCAGACAAAAAATACAAGCACACACGAACAAGCACAAACACAAAAAAGCACAAATGCTAACAAGCACAAACACAGAAACAAAAGACAAACACAAAAAAACACAAAACACAAAGAAAACAAGTAACAAACAGAAAAAACCAAGTACAAACAGAAAAAAACAAGTACAAAACACAAAGAAAACCAAGTACAAACAGAAAACCAAGTACAAACAGAAAAAAACAAGTACAAACAGAAAAAACAAGTACAAACAGAAACAACAAGACAACAAGACAAAAACAAGTACAAACAAAAAACAAGTACAAACAGAAAACCAAGTACAAACAGAAAAACAAGTACAAACAGAAAAACAATACAAAAAAAAACAGACAAAAACAAGTACAAACAGAAACCAAGTAACAAACAGAAAACAAGTACAAACAGAAAAACAACTACAAACAAACAAAAACAAGTACAAACATAAAACAAGTACAAACAGAAAACACAAGTACAAACAGAAAACCAAGTACAAACAGAAAAAAACAAGTACAAACAGAAACCAAGTACAAACAGAAAACCAAATACAAACAACAAAACAAGTACAAACAGAAAAACAAGTACAAACAGAAAACAAGTACAAACAGAAAAACAATACAACAAAAACAAGTACAAAAAAAAACAAAGTACAAACAGAAAACCAAGTACAAACAAAAACACAAGTACAAACAGAAAAAACAAGTACAAACACAAAACCAATACAAACCCAGAAAAACAAGTACAAACAGAAAACCAAGTACAAACAGAAAACCAAGTACAAACAGAAAAACCAAGTACAAAACAGAAAACCAAGTACAAAGAAAACCAAAACAAACCAAACAAACAAAAACCAAGTACAAACAAAAAACAAGTACAAAAACAAAAACAAGTACAAAACAAAAAACAAGTACAAACAAAAAACAAGTACAAACAGAAAAAATACAAATGCAAAAAAAAAAACAAGTACAAACAGAAAACCAATACAAACAGAAAACCAAGTACAAACAGAAAAAACCAAGTACAAACAGAAAACCAAATACAAAACAGAAAAACCAAACAACAGTAAAAAACAAAACAGAAAAACAAACAAGAAAAACAAGTACAAACAGAAACAAGTACAAACAGAAACCAAGTACAAACAGAAAAAAACAAGTACAAAACAGAAAAAACAAGTACAAACAGAAAAAAACAAGTACAAACAGAAAACAAAGTACAAACAGAAAACCAAGTACAAACAGAAAAAACAAGTACAAACAAGAAAAAAAAAACAGTCAAACGAAGTACAAACAGAAAACAAGTACAAGAACAGAAAAAAACAAGTACAAAAAAACGAAAAACGAGCAAAACAACCAGAAAACAACACCTTGTCATTGCACTTTATAACTATAGATAAATACACTTAACTTTGTAAATGCCTGTGTGTGTGTATGTGTGCGTGCGTGCGTGCGTGCGTGCGTGAGAGAGAGAGAGAGTGTGTTTGTGTGTGTGAGAGAGAGAGAGAGAGAGAGAGAGAGAGAGAGAGAGAGAGATATTACAGCTTAATGACAACCTGACAACAAAATGTGTGTGTGTGTATGTGTGTGTGTGTGTATGTGTGTGTGTGTGTGTGTGTAAGTGTGTGTGTATGTGTGTGTGTGTGTGTGTGTGTGTGTGTATGTGCGTGTGTACGCATGTGTGTGTACGTGTGTGTGTGTGTGTGCGTATATTATGTGTGTATGTGTGTGGTAGTCTTTGATTTAATGTCTATTCACTAAAATGTGTGTGTGTGTGTGTGTGTGTGTGTGTGTGTGTGTGTGTGTGTGTGTGTGTGTGTGTGTATGTGTGTATGTGTGTGGTTGTGTGTATGTGTGTGTATGTGTTTATATGTATGTACGTGTCTGTATGTGTGTATGTATATGTGTGTATGTCTTTGTGCGTATATGTGTGTGTATGTGTGTGGTGGTCTTTGATTTAATGTCTATTCACTAAAGTGTTGTGTGTGTGTGTGTGTGTGTGTGTGTGTGTGTGTGTGTGTGTGTGTGTGTGTGTGTATGTGTGTGGTTGTGTGTGTGTGTGTGATGTGTTTATATGTATGTACGTGTCTGTATGTGTGTATGTATATGTGTGTATGTCTGTGTGCGTATATGTGTGTGTATGTGTGTGGTGGTCTTTGATTTAATGTCTATTCACTAAAGTGTGTGTGTGTGTGTATGTGTGTGTGTGTGTGTGTGTGTGTGTGTGTGTGCATGTATGTGTATGTGTGTGTATGTCTGTGTATGTATTTGTCTATTTGTGTGTTTATGTGTTTGTGTGTATGTGTGTGTGTGTGTGTGTGTGTATGTGCGCGCGCGCGCGCGCGCGTGTTTGTACTGTGTGCATGGAAGTCGAAGTTAAACACTGCTTTGATAATCGCAGATCTCTCTGTCTCTGTCTCTGTCTCTGTCTCTCTGTCTGTCTCTGTCTCTGTCTCTCTCTCTCTGTCTCTCTCTCTCTGTCTCTGTCTCTCTCTCTGTCTCTGCCTCTGTCTCTGTCTCTGTCTCTGTCTAATCTCTGTCTCTGTCTCTGTTTCTGCTCTCTGTCTCTGTCTCTGCCTCTGTCTCTGTCTCTGTCTCTGTCTCTGTCTCTGCCTCTGTCTCTGCCTCTGTCTCTGTCTCTGTCTCTGTCTCTGCCTCTGCCTCTGTCTCTACCTCTGTCTCTGTCTCTGTCTCTGCCTCTGTCTCTGCCTCTGTCTCTGTCTCTGTCTCTGCCTCTGTCTCTGTCTCTGTCTCTCTTTCTCTCTCTCCCTCCCTCTCTCTCTTCCCCACTGTCTCACCCTCTCTCTTTCTCTGTGTGTGCGCACGCGAATGTGTGTGTGTGTGTGCGTGTGCGTGCGTGCGTGGTGTGTGTGTGTGTGTGTGTGTGTATGTGCGTGTGTACGCATGTGTGTATACGTGTGTGTGTGTGTGTATGTGTGTGTGTGTGTGTGTGTGTGTGTGTGTGTGTGTGTGTGTGTGTATGTGTGTGTGTTCTACTGGGTTAATAACAGGTTGTTGTTTTTTGACGTGGTGTTAGCCCTGAGATGGCTGTAGTAGTTGGCTGGGCTATAAGCAATATGAACTGAACTATTGGGTTAATGTGCAAGTGTATGCCATTTAAATATCTCACACGATCATCCTCACGCATCCATCATCATCATCATCATCAGGTGCCCTGCCGCATGGCGTTGGCGACCATGGACTTCCGACCATCTCTATCTCTCGTTGCCCCCAGCATCTCCCCCACCCTCCTCATCCCCAGCCACTCTGCAAGTCCGTCCAGCATTCTCTCCCTGGGTCTAGACACCTGGGTCTACCAAGCTATGGGTAAATAGCTCCACTGCCTTGTGGACATCTCGGGAGAGAGTAAGGTTAAGGGACTTAACCCCTCAAAAAAAAAACCGATGGAAGGCAAGGGGAAACCACCATCGTAGTTTTTCCCCAGGAAAACCATGGACATGAGAAAGAGAAAGAAGAAAGTTAACGACGTCAATAGGTGCTCCTGTGGAGCACCTTCGTCCGGTAGGGACCGTCATGCGGCGCAGGTGACACCAGACCCGTCACGCATCCATACACACATAAATATGTATTATACATGTAGAGGCTTTTGAAGCAGGCATGTAGGAGGACTGCTGGTCTGCATCTTGTGATTTGCTAACACCACAGGCAAGTTTAATTTTGAGGAGAATATCTTGGGTAACGAATATCATTACTGTATCCTGAGGCCAGTAGAGACCTTCACATTACACGTCACGTATCTCCCAACACGTATACGTATCGCGATACGTAATAATAAGTATAATAATAATTACAATATTTATATAGCGAGCGCAAAATCTTGATAAAAAATCAAATCTAAGCGCTGAACAGACACATACGCACGCACGCACACACACGCACGCACGCACGCAACGCACACACACACACACACACACACACACACACACACACACACACACAACATGGCTATAAATGGGGAAAAAGAAGAAAAGCAATTGAAAATTATTGAGAGCGTACGTGTCCCGTACGTGACAGCGATTTGGATTTAGATTACACGTGAAACAGATCTACGTCCCCCGACGCCCCCCCCCCCCCCGAAGCAAGGGACGTAACCACAGCCTTTCCAGTATTTTACGACGTGTGACATTATAAACATATGTAGCTATTTGTTTTTCATTGATACCACCAATGTGAGACGAACACACACACACACACACACACACACAAACACACACACACACACACACACACACACACACACACACACACAGCACGCACACGCACACGCTCGCGCCCGCCGGCACGCACAAATCATGCACTTGCAACACACTTTCCATGTGACGAAAATATTCACTATAATGGGCATATGTATCCTTTATTGTGACAAAATGAATTGTGAAAGATCATACATGTTCTGAGACATGTAAGTTTTTGTTTTTGTTTTTGTACCATAAAAAGAAAGACAACTAATCAATGAAAAAAAAGTAACGTGTACAAAACAGTCATTCCCCTTTCCATGATCTTTGTTTAGTTTTTCAGTGACACAGATCTGCTCAGTTTGTGTTATTTTTTAAAAAAAAACATGATCTTTCTATAGCGTTCAGATTTTCTCAGATGTGTATATGCGCAGTTTTGTCCACGCTGTGCAGGCAGTATACTGGTGCAGTCTGCATACTCTGATTTGGTGGATATGCTTACTGGGCCAAGCTTCTATAATCCATCAAACACACAAGACATGACTTTCACGATCTTTATAGTGCATATTTGATTTTCTGCATGAGCATGCACACAAAGGGGTTTCAGACACTGGTAGGTCTGCACACATGCTGACCAGAGAACTTAACAAATTCTCCACCCTTTTTTCACCAGGCAGGAGGTACTCAGAAGGGACCAAACCCGGACATTCTTATTACAATTTCTGACATTTACCTGCTTGGTTACTGCACCTGTCATTTTGTGGCTTCATGATGGTGTGTTTCCTCTATGTGTGTGTGTGTGTGTGTGTGTGTGTGTGTGTGTGTGTGGTGTGTGTGTGTGTGTGCGTGCATAGAAAATGGGAAAGGGAGGGGAGACAGGATCGGGGGTTGGGAGTGTATCATGTGCAGAGTTATGGCATATGCCATTTGGTGATCTCTATTGTGGTGACATGTGCAAGAAGAGCAAGAACAATGAAAAAAAAGTGTTTTTTTCTAACATTCTTCTATTTGGTACTGTTAGAGCTATTTGCTTTTACAATAGCATTAGGATAAGTGTAAGTACAATGAATACAGATAAGTGCTTTTTCTAACATTCTTCTGTTTAGCACTGTTGAGTATAAATCTGTTTTAACAACAACATTAGAGATGAGTGTAACTACAATGAAAGATAATGATCATCATCATCATGTCGAAAACTTCATCCTATCCTGCAGACATTGCAGTAGGTAGTTCATCATACTGACAGTCCGTATCATCCATCAGTTGGTCGATGAAGGTCTTCTTTGGACGTCCTGGTCTTTGTTTGCCGTGACTGGGTCTCCATAGTAGAACATCCCCCACCAGTTCTTCTTTGCTACGCCAGCAGTGTCCCACGAAGCGCGTCTTTGTTGACGTATTGATTTACTGATGGTGGGATCTTACCATATAACTCTTTGTTAGTTGGATGTTCTCTCCAGGATTTGTTCAGGGCTGCACGCAGCATTCGTAAGCAACATAACTCTTGAGAGTCATGGAGTTATCTCCCATGTAGAATTTCTCAAACCCAACACAGTTTGCGCTACCCATTCAGCTAGCATAGACGCAGCCACAAAGCATAAAGTTGTAAGCTCAGAACATTCCTAGAGCTTACCACTTTATGCTTTGTGGCTGCGTCCATGCTAGCTGAATGGGTAGCGCAAACTGTGTTGGGTTTGAGAAATTCTACATGGGAGATAACTCCGTGACTCTCAAGAGTTATGTCACTTAGTTGAAAGAAGATAAAGAAAAGACAAGCAACATTTATAGGACGTTTTATGAGGAAATAGAAATTAGAGCACCTGGTCATAACAATAATGCTGGAATGAAAGAGAATTACAGCAGACCCAGTGAGAAAATATTGGACGGACTTGGAGGGTGGCTGAGGACAGAGAGGGTGCGAGATGTACTTGCAGCGACAAGGGATATATGTGGAGGGCAATGATCGCCAACGCCATGCGGCAGGGCACATGATAATGATGATGACGGGTGTGTTTTATTACAAAATACCGGATCTTAACTTTACCCCTCAGGTCTAAAAACAAAGTAGGGATTTGTCAGACTGACAGTTACATGAGCTCGACCTCACACCAAGCTGCCTTTCTCTCCTCTGAGAACAGTCAGTTCATTAGTCAGAAGCCCCCCAAAAGCTGAAGTTAGTTAAAGCAGACACAACACTCAACATACACGATGTATGTGATCCACACCTGGTATTAACAGATAAACAGTTTTGCGACAGTGCCCACACACACACAACACACTCGCATGCGTCGTACTTGGCATGAGCAGTTTTTCTAGCTAAGCCGCCAGTCATGACTTGCGTGATAAAAACATACATGTACAAATAGCCTTATCCTTGTGTGTCTGTGACACAATATCCCCAGTAAACTTCTGAGCTACCTTATTGATGGATGAGTCAGCAAAGCGTAAAGCTAGCTCTTCCTTTCGTCCAATTTTGTTTCAGAGAAACTGTACCTCTATCACCACTGTACCGTTATCACCCCTGTACCTCTATCACCCCTGTACCTCTATCACCCTGTACCTCTATCACCCCTGTATCTCTATCACCCCTGTACCTCTATCACCCTGTACATCTATCACCCTGTACCTCTATCACCCTGTACCTCTATCACCCCTGTATCTCTATAACCCCTGTACCTCTATCACCCCTGTACCTTTATCACCCCTGTACCTTTATCACCCCTGTATCTTTATCACCCCTGTACCTTTATCACCCCTGTACCTTTATCACCCCTGTATCTTTATCACCCCTGTACCTCTATCACCCCTGTACCTTTATCACCCCTGTACCTTTATCACCCTGTTCCTTTATCACCCCTGTACCTCTATCACCCCTGTACCTCTATCACCCCTGTACCTCTATCACCCTGTACCTCTATCACCCCTGTACCTTTATCATCCCTGTACCTTTATCACCCTGTACCTTTATCACCCTGTACCTTTATCACCCTGTACCTTTATCACCCCTGTATCTTTATCACCCTTTACCTTTATCACCCCTGTATCTCTATCACCCCTGTACCTCTATCACCCCTGTACCTCTATCACCCTGTTCTTTTATCACCCCTGTATCTCTATCACCCCTGTACCTCTATCACCCCTGTACCTCTATCACCCCTGTACCTCTATCACCCCTGTACCTCTATCACCACTGTACCTCTATCACTGTACCTCTATCACCCCTGTATCTCTATCACCCCTGTATCTCTATCACCCCTGTACCTCTATCACCCCTGTACCTCTATCACCACTGTACCTCTATCACCACTGTACCTCTATCACCCCTGTACCTCTATCATCACTGTACCTCTATCACCCCTGTACCTCTATCACCCCTGTATCTCTATCACCCACCTACCTCTATAACACCTGTATCTCTATCACCCCTGTACCTCTATCACCACTGTATCTCTATCACCCCTGTACCTCTATCACCACTGTACCTCTATCACCCCTGTACCTCTATCACCCCTGTGCCTCTATCACCCCTGTATCTCTATCACCCACCTACCTCTATCACCCCTGTACCTCTATCACCCCTGTGCCTCTATCACCCCTGTACCTCTATCACCCCTGTATCTCTATCACCCACCTACCTCTATCACCCCTGTACCTCTATCACCCCTGTGCCTCTATCACCCCTGTACCTCTATCACCACTGTACCTCTATCACCGCTGTACCTCTATCACCACTGTACCTTTATCACCACTGTACCTCTATCACCCCTGTACCTCTATCACCCCAGAACCTCTATCACCCTGTACTTTTATCACTCCTGTACCTCTATCACCCTGTACCTCTATCACCCTGTACCTCTATCACCCTGTACCTCTATCACCCCTGTGCCTCTATCACCCCTGTACCTCCATCACCCCTGTACCTCTATCACCCCTGTACCTCTATCACCCCTGTATCTCTATCACCCACCTACCTCTATAACCCCTGTATCTCTATCACCCCTGTACCTCTATCACCCCTGTACCTCTATCACCCCTGTATCTCTATCACCCCTGTACCTCTATCACCCCTGTACCTCTATCACCACTGTATCTCTATCACTCCTGTACCTCTATAACCGCTGTATCTCTATCACCCCTGTATCTCTATCACCCCTGTACCTCTATCACCACTGTATCTCTATCACTCCTGTACCTCTATCACCCCTGTATCTCTATCACCCACCTACCTCTATCACCACTGTACCTCCATCACCCCTGTGCCTCTATCACCCCTGTGCCTCTATCACCACTGTACCTCTATCACCACTGTACCTCTATCACCACTGTACCTCTATCACCACTGTACCTCTATCACCAGTGTACCTCTATCACCACTGTACCTCTATCACCACTGTACCTCTATCACCTCTGTACCTCTATCATCCCAGTACGTTTATCATCCCTGTACCTTTATCACCCCTGTACCTCTATCACCCTGTACCTTTATCACCCTGTACCTCTATCACCCTGTACCTCTATCACCCCTGTGCCTCTATCACCCCTGTACCTCTATCACCATTGTACCTCTATCACCCCTGTACCTCTATCACCATTGTACCTCTATCACCCTTGTACCTCTATCACCCCTGTACCTCTATCACACCTGTACCTCTATCACTCCTGTGCCTCTATCACCCCTGTACCTCCATCACCCCTGTACCTCTATCACCCCTGTGCCTCTATCACCCCTGTACATCTATCACCACTGTACCTCTATCACCCCTGTACCTCTATCACCCCTGTACCTCTATCACCCCTGTACCTTTATCACCCCTGTACCTCTATCATTATACCGCTATCACCCTGTACCTCCATCACCCCTGTACCTCTATCACCCCTGTACCTCTATCACCCTGTACCTTTATCACCCTGTACCTTTATCACCCCTGTACCTCTATCACCCTGTACCTTTATCACCCTGTACCTCTATCACCCTGTACCTCTATCACCCCTGTACCTTTATCACCCCTGTACCTTTATACCCTGTACCTTTATCACCCTGTACCTTTATCACCCTGTACCTCTATCACCCTGTACCTTTATCACCCCTGTACCTTTATCACCCTGTACCTTTATCACCCTGTACCTCTATCACCCTGTACCTTTATCACCCTGTACCTCTATCACCCTGTACCTTTATCACCCTGTACCTCTATCACCCCTGTACCTTTATCACCCTGTACCTTTATCACCCCTGTACCTTTATCCCCCTGTACCTTTATCACCCTGTACCTTTATCACCCTGTACCTTTACCCACCCTGTACCTTTATCACCCTGTACCTTCATCACCCTGTACCTTTATCACCCTGTACCTTTATCACCCTGTACCTTTATCACCCTGTACCTTTATCACCCTGTACCTTTATCACCCTGTACCTTTATCACCTGTACCTTCATCACCCTGTACCTTTATCACCCTGTACCTTTATCACCCTGTACCTTTATCACCCTGTACCTTTATCACCCTGTACCTCTATCACCCCTGTACCTTTATCACCCTGTACCTTTACAAACAGAAAAACAAGTACAAACAGAAAAACAAGTACAAACAGAAACCAAGTACAAACAGAAACCAAGTACAAACATAAACAAGTACAAACAGAAAAACAAGTACAAACAGAAAAACAAGTGCAAACAGAAAAACAAGTACAAACAGAAAACCAAGTACACACAGAAAAACAAGTACAAAAACGGAAAACGAGCAGAAACACCAGCAAAACAACCTTGTCATTGCACTTTATAACTATAGATAAATACACTTAACTTTGTAAATGCCTGTGTGTGTGTATGTGTGCGTGCGTGCGTGCGTGCGTGCGTGAGAGAGAGAGAGAGTGTGCGTGTGTGTGTGTGAGAGAGAGAGAGAGAGAGAGAGAGAGAGAGAGATATTACAGCTTAATGACAACCTGACAACAAAATATGTATGTGTGTATGTATGTGTATGTGTGTGTGTGTGTGTGTGTGTGTGTGTGTATGTGTGTGTGTGTGTGTGTGTGTGTGTGTTCATATATATGTATGTGTGTATGTCTGTGTGTGTATGTCTGTGTGCGTGTATTATGTGTGTGTATGTGTGTGGTGGTCTTTGATTTAATGTCTATTCACTAAAATGTGTGTGTGTGTGTGTGTGTGTGTGTGTGTGTGTTGTGTGTGGTGTGTGTGTGTGTGTGTGTATGTGTGTATGTGTGTGGTTGTGTGTGTGTGTGTGTGTATGTGTTTATATGTATGTACGAGTCTGTATGTGTGTATGTATATGTGTGTATGTCTGTGTGCGTATATGTGTGTGTATGTGTGTGGTGGTCTTTGATTTAATGTCTATTCACTAAAGTGTGTGTGTGTGTGTATGTGTGTGTATGTGTGTGTGTGTGTATGTGTGTGTATGCATGTATGTGTATGTGTGTGTATGTCTGTGTATGTATTTGTCTATTTGTGTGTTTATGTGTTTGTGTGTATGTGTGTGTGTGTGTGTGTGTGTGTGTGTGTGTGTGTGTGTGTGTGTGTGTGTGTGTGCGCGCGTGCGCGTGTTTGTACTGTGTGCATGGAAGTCGAAGTTAAACACTGCTTTGATAATCGCAGATCTCTCTCTGTCTCTGTCTCTGTCTCTGTCTCTGTCTCTCTGTCTCTGTCTCGTCTCTGTCTCTGTCTCTCTCTCTGTGTCTCTGTCTCTGTCTCTCTCTCTGTCTCTGTCTCTGTCTCTGTCTCTGTCTCTGCCTCTGTCTCTGTCTCTGTCTCTGTCTCTGTCAAATCTCTGTCTCTGTCTCTGCCTCTGTCTATGTCTCTGCCTCTGTCTCTGTCTCTGTCTCTGTCTCTGTCTCTGTCTCTGCCTCTGTCTCTGCCTCTGTCTCTACCTCTGTCTCTGTCTCTGCCTCTGTCTCTGTCTCTGTCTCTGTCTCTGTCTCTGTCTCTGCCTCTGTCTCTGCCTCTGTCTCTGTCTCTGTCCTCTGCCTCTGTCTCTGTCTCTGTCTCTCTTTCTCTCTCTCCCTCCCTCTCTCTCTTCCCCACTGTCTCACCCTCTCTCTTTCTCTGTGTGTGCGCACGCGAATGTGTGTGTGTGTGTGTGCGTGTGCGTGCGTGCGTGTGTGTGTGTGTGTGTGTGTGTGTGTGTGTATGTGCGTGTGTACGCATGTGTGTATACGTGTGTGTGTGTGTGTGTATGTGTGTGTGTGTGTGTGTGTGTGTGTGTGTGTGTTCTACTGGGTTAATAACAGATTGATTTTTGACGTGGTGTTAGCCCTGATATGACTGTAGTAGTCGGCTGGGCTATAAGCAATATGAACTGAACTATTGGGTTAATGTGCAAGTGTATGCCATTTAAATATTTCACACGATCATCCTCACGCATCCATCATCATCATCATCATCATCAGGTGCCCTGCCGCATGGCGTTGGCGACCATGGACTTCCGACCATCTCTATCTCTCGTTGCCCCCAGCATCTCCCCCACCCTCCTCATCCCCAGCCACTCTGCAAGTCCGTCCAGCATTCTCTCCCTGGGTCTAGACACCTGGGTCTACCAAGCTATGGGTAAATAGTTCCACTGACTTGTGGACATCTCGGGAGAGAGTAAGGCTAAGGGAGTTAACCCTGAAAAAAAAAACCGATGGAAGGCAAGGGGAAACCACCATCGTAGTTTTTCCCCAGGAAAACCATGGACAGGAGAAAGAGAAAGAAGAAAGTTAACGACGTCAATAGGTGCTCCTGTGGAGCACCTTCATCCGGTAGGGACCGTCATGCGGCGCAGGTGACACCAGACCCGGCACGCATCCATACACACATAAATATGTATTATACATGTAGAGGCTTTTGAAGCAGGCATGTAGGAGGACTGCTGGTCTGCATCTTGTGATTTGCTAACACCACAGGCAAGTTTAATTTTGTGAGGAGAATATCTTGGGCAACGAATATCATTACGTGTATCCTGAGGCCAGTAGAGACCTTTTACATTACACGTCACGTATCTCCCAACACGTATACGTATCGCGATACGTAATAATAATTATAATAATAATTACAATATTTATATAGCGCAAAATCTTGATAAAAAATCAAATCTAAGCGCTGAACAGACACATACGCACGCACGCACACACACGCACGCACGCGCGCGCACACACACACACACACACACACACACACACACACACACACACACACACACACACACACACACACACACACACACACACACATGGCTATAAATGGGGAAAAAGAAGAAAAACAATTGAAAATTATAGAGAGCGTACGTGTCCCGTACGTGACAGCGATTTGGATTTAGATTACACGTGAAACAGATCTACGTCCCCCGACGCCCCCCCCCCCCCCTCCGAAGCAAGGGACGTAACCACAGCCTTTCCTGTATTTTACGACGTGTGACATTATAAACATATGTAGCTATTTGTTTTTCATTGATACCACCAATGTGACGACACACACACACACACACAGAGAAACACACACACACACACACACACACCACACACACACACACACACACACACACACACACACACACACACACACGCACGCACACGCACACGCTCGCGCCCGCCGGCACGCACAAATCATGCACTTGCAACACACTTTCCATGTGACGAAAATATTCACTATAATGGGCATATGTATCCTTTATTGTGACAAAATGAATTGTGAAAGATCATACATGTTCTGAGACATGCAAGTTTTTGTTTTTGTTTTTGTACCATAAAAAGAAAGACAACTAATCAATGAAAAAAAAGTAACGTGTACAAAACAGTCATTCCCCTTTCCATGATCTTTGTTTAGTTTTTCAGTGACACAGATCTGCTCAGTTTGTGTTATTTTAAAAAAAAAAACATATGATCTTTCTATAGCGTTCAGATTTTCTCAGATGTGTATATGCGCAGTTTTGTTCACACTGTGCAGGTAGTATACTGGTGCAGTCTGCATACTCTGATTTGGTGGATATGCTTACTGGGCCAAGCTTCTATAAGCTATCAAACACACAAGACATGACTTACAAGATCTTTATAGTGCATATTTGATTTTCTGCATGAGCATGCACACAAAGGGGTTTCAGACACTGGTAGGTCTGCACACATGCTGACCAGAGAACTTAACAAATTCTCCACCTTTTTTCACCAGGCAGGAGGTACTCAGAAGGGACCAAACCCAGACATTCTTATTACAAGTCTGACATTTACCTGCTTGATTACCGCACCTGTCATTTTGTGACTTCATAATGGTTTGTTTCCTCTATGTGTGTGGTGTGTGTGTGTGTGTGTGTGTGTGTGTGTGTGTGTGCATAGAAAATGGGAAAGGGAGGGGAGACAGGGTCGGGGGTTGGGAGTGTATCATGTGCAGAGTTATGGCTTATGCCATTTGGTGATCTCTATTGTGGTGACATGTGCAAGAAGAGCAAGAACAATGAAAAAAAGTGTTTTTTCTAACATTCTTCTATTTGGTACTGTTAGAGCTATCTGCTTTTACAATAGCATTAGGGATAAGTGTAAGTACAATGAATATAGATAAGTGCTTTTTCTAACATTCTTCTGTTTAGCACTGGTTGAGTATAAATCTGTTTTTACAACAACATTAGAGATGAGTGTAACTACAATGAAAGATAATCATCATCATCATCATGTCGAGCTTGCTCGGCTATCCATGACACGTTTCTTCCATCCTTCTCTGTCGGACATTGCAGTAGGTAGTTCATCATATTGACAGCCCGTAGCATTGATCAGTTGGTCTATGAAGGTCTTCTTTGGACGTCCTGGTCTTTGTTTGCCATGGCTGGGTCTCCATAGTAGAACATCCCCCACCAGTTCTTCTTTGCTACGCCAGCAGTGTCCCGCGAAGGGCAGTCTTTGCTGACGTATTGATTTACTGACTGGTGGGATCTTACCATATAACTCTTTGTTAGTTGGATGTTCTCTCCAGGATTTGTTCAGGGCTGCACGCAGCATTCGTAAGTAACATAACTCTTGAGAGTCATGGAGTTATCTCCCATGTAGAATTTCTCAAAACCCAACACAGTTTGCGCTACCCATTCAGCTAGCATAGACGCAGCCACAAAGCATAAAGTTGTAAGCTCAGAACATTCCTAGAGCTTACCACTTTATGCTTTGTGGCTGCGTCCATGCTAGCTGAATGGGTAGCGCAAACTGTGTTGGGTTTGAGAAATTCTACATGGGAGATAACTCCGTGACTCTCAAGAGTTATGTCACTTAGTTGAAAGAAGATAAAGAAAAGACAAGCAACATTTATAGGACGTTTTATGAGGAAATAGAAATTAGAGCACCTGGTCATAACAATAATGCTGGAATGAAAGAGAATTACAGCAGACCCAGTGAGAAAATATTGGAGGGACTTGGAGGGTGGCTGAGGACAGAGAGGGTGCGAGATGTACTTGCAGCGACAAGGGATAGATGTGGAGGGCAATGATCGCCAACGCCATGCGGCAGGGCACATGATAATGATGATGACGGGTGTGTTTTATTACAAAATACCGGATCTTAACTTTACCCCTCAGGTCTAAAAACAAAGTAGGGATTTGTCAGACTGACAGTTACATGAGCTCGACCTCACACCAAGCTGCCTTTCTCTCCTCTCAGAACAGTCAGTTCATTAGTCAGAAGCCCCCCAAAGCTGAAGTTAGTTAAAGCAGACACAACACTCAACATACACGATGTATGTGATCCACACCTGGTATTAACAGATAAACAGTTTTGCGACAGTGCCCACACACACACAACACACTCGCATGCGTCGTGCTAGGCATGAGCAGTTTTTCTAGCTAAGCCGCCAGTCATGACTTGCGTGATAAAAACATACATGTACAAATAGCCTTATCCTTGTGTGTCTGTGACACAATATCCCCATTAAACTTCTGAGCTACCTTATTGATGGATGAGTCAGCAAAGCGTAAAGCTAGCTCTTCCTTTCGTCCCATTTTCTTTCAGAGAAACTGTATTTCTATCACCACTGTACCTCTGTCACCCCTGTACTTCTATCACCGCTGTACTTCTATCACCCCTGTACTTCTATCACCCCTGTACCTCTATCACCCCTGTACTTCTATCACCCCTGTACCTCTATCACCCCTGTACCTCTATCACCACTGTACTTCTATCACCCCTGTACTTCTATCACCCCTGTACTTCTATCACCCCTGTACTTCTATCACCCCTGTACTTCTATCACCCCTGTACTTCTATCACCCCTGTACCTCTATCACCACTGTACCTCTATCACCACTGTACTTCTATCACCACTGTTCCTCTATCACCACTGTACTTCTATCACCCCTGTACCTCTATCACCACTGTACCTCTATCACCCCTGTACTTCTATCACCCCTGTACTTCTATCACCCCTGTACTTCTATCACCCTTGTACTTCTATCACCCCTGTACCTCTATCACCACTGTACCTCTATCACCCCATTACTTCTATCACCCCTGTACTTCTATCACCCCTGTACTTCTATCACCACTGTACCTCTATCACCACTGTACCTCTATCACCCCTGTACTTCTATCACCCCTGTACCTCTATCACCCCTGTACTTCTATCACCCCTGTACTTCTATCACCATTGTACCTCTATCACACCTGTACCTCTATCACCCCTGTACCTCTATCACCCCTGTACCTCTATCACCCCTGTACCTCTATCACCACTGTATCTTTATCGTCCCTGTGCCTCTATCGCCATGTACCTCTATCGCCCTGTACCGCTATCGCCCTGTACCTCTATCGTCACTGTGCCTCTATCACAATTGTACTTTTATCACCCCTGTACCTTTATCACCCTGTACCTTTATCACCCTGTACCTTTATCACCCTGTACCTTTATAACCCTGTACCTCTATCACCCCTGTACCTCTATCACCCCTGTACCTCTATCACCCTGTACCTTCATAACCCTTGTACCTCTATCACCCTGTACCTTTATCACCCTGTACCTCTATCACCCTGTACCTTTATCACCCTGTACCTTTATCACCCCTGTACCTTTATCACCCTGTACCTCTATCACCCTGTACCTCTATCACCCCTGTACCTCTATCACCCTGTACCTTTATAACCCTGTAACTCTATCACCCTGTACCTCTATCACCCTGTACCTCTATCACCCTGTACCTTTATCACCCTGTACCTCTATCACCCTGTACCTCTATCACCCTGTACCTTTATCACCCTGTACCTTTATCACCCCTGTACCTCTATCACCCTGTACCTTTATAACCCTGTAACTCTATCACCCTGTACCTCTATCACCCTGTACCTCTATCACCCTGTACCTCTATCACCCTGTACCTCTATCACCCTGTACCTTTATCACCCTGTACCTTTATCACCCTGTACCTCTATCACCCTGTACCTCTATCACCCTGTACCTCTATCACCCTGTACCTCTATCACACCTGTACCTTTATCACCCTGTACCTCTATCACCCTGTACCTTATCACCCTGTACCTCTATCACCCTGTACCTTTATCACCCTGTACCTTTATCCCTACCCCTGTACCTTTATCACCTGTACCTTATCACCTGTACTTTATCACCCCTGTACCTTTATCACCCCTGTACCTTTATCACCCTGTACCTTTATCACCCTGTACCTTATCACCTTACCTACACCCTGTACCTTATCACCCTGTAACCTTTATCACCCTGTACCTTTATCACCCCTGTACCTCTATCACCCTGTACCTCATATCACCCTGTACCTTTATCACCCTGTACCTCTATCACCCTGTACCTCTATCACCCTGTACCTTTATCACCCTGTACCTTTATCACCCTGTACCTTATCACCCTGTACCTTTATCACCCTGTACCTCTATCACCCTGTACCTTTATCACCCTGTACTTTATCACCCATTACCTTTATCACCCCTGTACCTCTATCACCCTGTACCTTTATCACCCTGTACCTTTATCACCCTGTACCTTTATCACCCTGTTCCTCTATCACCCTGTACCTCTATCACCCCTGTACCTTATCACCCTGTACCTTATCACCCTGTACCTCTATCACCCTGTACCTCTATCACACCCTGTACCTTATCACCCTGTACCTCTATCACCCTGTACCTCTATCACCCTGTACCTTTATCACCCCTGTACCTCTATCTCCCTGTACCTTTATCACCCTGTACCTTTATCACCCTGTACCTTTATCACCCTGTACCTTATCACCCTGTACCTCTATCACCCTGTACCTTTATCACCCTGTACCTTATCACCCTGTACCTCTATCACCCTGTACCTTTATCACCCTGTCCTTTATCACCCTGTACCCTATCACCCTTACCTTTATCACCTTGTACCTTATCACCCTGTACTTTATCACCCTGTACTTCTATCACCCTGTACCTTTATCACCTGTACCTTATCACCCTGTACCTTTATCACCCCGTACCTCTATCACCCTGTACCTCTATCACCCCTGTACCTTATCACCCTGTACCTTTATCACCCTGTACCTCTATCACCCTGTACCTTTATCACCCTGTACCTTATCACCCTGTACCTCTATCACCCTGTACCTTTATCACCCTGTACCTCTATCACCCTGTACCTTTATCACCCTGTACCTTTATCACCCTGTACCTTTATCACCCCTGTACCTTTATCACCTGTACCTTCATCACCCCTGTACCTCTATCACACCTGTACCTTTATCACCCTGTACCTTTATCACCCTGTACCTCTATCACCCTGTACCTTTATCACCCTGTACCTTTATCACCCTGTACCTTTATCACCCTGTACCTCTATCATCACCCTGTACCTTTATCACCCTGTACCTTTATCACTCCTGTACCTCTATCACCCTGTACCTTTATCACCCTGTACCTTTATCACCCTGTACCTTTATCAACCTGTACCTTTTATCACCCTGTACCTCTATACACCCTGTACCTTTATCACCTGTACCTTTATCACCCTGTACCTTATCACCCTGTACCTTTATCACCCTGTACCTTTATCACCCTGTACCTTATCACCCTGTACCTTTATCATCCTGTACCTTTATCACCATGTACCTTTATCACCCTGTACCTTTATCACCTACCTATACCTGTACTTATCACCCTGTACCTCTATCACCATGTACCCTTATCACCCTGTACCTTATACCCTGTACCTTTATCACCCTGTACCTTTATCACCTGTCCCTTATACCCTGTACCTTTATCACCCTGTACCTTCATCACCCTGTTACCTTTATCACCCTGTACCTTTATCACCCCTGTAACTTTATCACCCTGTACCTTTATCACCCTGTACGTTTATCACCCTGTACCTTTATCACTCTGTACCTTTATCACTACCCTGTACCTTTATCCCTGTACTTTATCACCCTGTACCTCTATCACCCTGTACCTTTATCACCCCAGTACCTCTATCACCCCTGTACCTTTATCACCCTGTACCTTTATCACCCCTGTACCTTTATCACCCTGTCACCTTTATCACCCTGTACCTTTATCACCCTGTACCTTTATCACCCCTGTACCTTTATCACCCCTGTACCTCTATCACCCTGTACCTTATTACCCTGTACCTCTATCACCCCTGTACCTCTATCACCCTGTACCTCTTATCACCCCTGTACCTCTATCACCGACCTTTACACCTGTACTTATCACCCTGTACTTCTATCACCCTGTACCTTTATCACCCTGTACCTTATCACCCTGTACCTCTATCACCCTGTACCTTTATCACCCTGTACCTTTATCACCCTGTACCTTTATCACCCTGTACCTTATCACCCTGGTACCATTTATCACCCCTGTACCTTTATCACCCTGTACCTTTATCACCCTGTACCTTTATCACCCTGTACCTTTATCACCCTGTACCTTTTATCACCCTGTACCTTTATCACCCTGTACCTTTATCACCCTGACCTTACACCTTACTCTATCACCCTGTACCTTATCATGACTTCACCCTGTACCTTTATCACCCTGTACCTTTATCACCTGTACCTTTATCACCCTGTACCTCTATCACCCTGTACCTTTATCACCCTGTAACTTTATCACCCTGTACCTTTATCACCCTGTACCTTTATCACCCTGTACCTTTATCACCCTGTACCTTTATCACCCTGTACCTTTATCACCCCTGTACCTTTATCACCCTGTACCTTTATCACCCTGTACGTTTATCACCCTGTACCTTTATCACTCTGTACCTTTATCACCCCTGTACCTTTATCCCATGTACCTTTATCACCCTGTACCTCTATCACCCCTGTACCTTTATCACCCCTGTACCTCTATCACCCCCGTACCTTTATCACCCTGTACCTTTATCACCCTGTACCTTATCACCCCTGTACCTTTATCACCCCTGTACCTTTATCACCCTGTACCTTTATCACCTGTACCTTTATCACCCCTGTACCTTTATCACCCTGTACCTTTATCACCCTGTACCTTTATTACCCTGTACCTTTATCACCCCTGTACCTCTATCACCCTGTACCTTTATCACCCCTGTACCTCTATCACCCTGTACCTTTATCACCCTGTACCTCTATCACTCTGTACCTTTATCACCCTGTACCTCTATCACCCTGTACCTTTATCACCCTGTACCTTTATCACCCTGTACCTTATCACCCCTGTACCTTTATCACCCTGTACCTTTATCACCCTGTACCTTTATCACCCTGGTACTTTATCACCATGTACCTCTATCACCCTGTACCTTTATCACCCTGTATCTCTATCACCCTGTACCTTTATCACCCTGTACCTCTATCAACCTGTACCTTTATCACCCTGTACCTTTATCACCCCTGTACCTTTATCACCCCTGTACCTTTATCACCCTGTACCTTTATCACCCTGTACCTTTATCACCCTGTACCTTTAAATTCCCTGTACCTTTATCACCCTGTACCTCTATCACCCTGTACCTTTATCACCCTGTACCTCTATCACCCTGTACCTCTATCACACCTGTACCTTTATCTCCCCTGTACCTTTATCCCCTGTACCCTATCACCCTGTACCTTTATCTCCCCTGTACCTTTATCACCCTGTACCTTTATCACCCTGTACCTTTATCACCCTGTACCTTTATCACCCTGTACCTTTATCCCCCCTGTACTTTATCACCCTGTACCTTTATCACCCTGTACCTTTATCACCCTGTACCTATTAATCACCCTGTACCTTTACTGTCTACCCCTACCTGTACTCTATCACCCTGTACCTTTATCACACCTGTACCTCTATCACCCCTGTACCTTTATCACCCTGTACCTTATCACCTGTACCTCTATCCCCTGTACCTTTATCACCCTGTACCTTTATCACCCTGTACCTTTATCACCCCTGTACCTTTATCATCCTGTACCTTCATCACCCCTGTACCTCTATCACACCTGTATCTTTATCACCCTGTTCCTTTATCACCACTGTACCTCTATCACCCTGTACCTTTATCACCCTGTACCTTTATCACCCTGTACCTTATCACCTCTGTACCTCTATCACCCCTGTACCTCTATCACCCTGTACCTTTATCCCCCTGTACCTCTATCACCCTGTACCTTTATCACCCCTGTACCTTTATCACCCTGTACCTTTATCACCCTCTACCTCTATCACCCTGTACCTCTATCACACCCGTACCTTATCACCCTGTACCTTTATCACCCTGTACCTTTATACCCTGTACCTTTATCACCTGTACCTTTATCACCCTGTACCTTTATCACTCTGTACTTTTATCACCCTGTACCTTTATCACCTTGTACCTCTATCACCCTGTACCTTTATCACCCTGTACCTTTATCACCCTATACCTTTATCGCTCTGTACCTTTATCACCCTGTACCTCTATCATCCTGTACGTTTATCACCCTGTACCTCTATCACCCTGAACCTTTATCACCCTGTACCTTTATCACCTGTACCTTTATCACCCTGTACCTTTATCACCCTGTACCTCTATCACCCCTGTACCTCTATCACCCTGTACCTCTATCACCCTGTACCTTTATCACCCTGTACCTTTATCACTCCTGTACCTCTATCACCCTGTACCTTTATCACCCTGTACCTTTATCACCCTGTACCTTTATCAACCTGTACCTTTTTATCACCCTGTACCTCTATCACCTGTACCTTTATCACACTGTACCTTTATCACCCTGTACCTCTATCACCCTGTACCTTTATCACCCTGTACCTTTATCACCCTGTACCTATATCACCCTGTACCTTTATCATCCTGTACCTTTATCACCATGTACCCTTATCACCCTGTACCTTTATCACCCTATACTTTATCACCCTGTACCTCTATCACCATGTACCCTTATCACCCTGTACCTATATAACCCTGTACCTTTATCACCCTGTACCTTTATCACCATGTACCCTTATATCCCTGTACCTTTATCACCCTGTACCTTCATCACCCTTTACCTTTATCACACTGTACCTTTATCACCCCTGTAACTTTATCACCCTGTACCTTTATCACCCTGTACGTTTATCACCCTGTACCTTTATCACTCTGTACCTTTATCACCCTGTACCTTTATCCTATGTACATTTATCACCCTGTACCTCTATCACCCCTGTACCTTTATCACCCCAGTACCTCTATCACCCCCGTACCTTTATCACCCTGTACCTTTATCACCCTGTACCTTTATCACCCTGCACCTTTATCACCCTGTACCTTTATCACCCTGTACCTTTATCACCCCTGTACCTTTATCACCCCTGTACCTTTATCACCCTGTACCTTTATTACCCTGTACCTCTCTCACCCCTGTACCTCTATCACCATGTACCTTTTCACCCCTGTACCTCTATCACCCTGTACCTTTATCACCCTGTACTTCTATCACTCTGTACCTTTATCACCCTGTACCTCTATCACCCTGTACCTCTATCACCCTGTACCTTTATCACCCTGTACCTTTATCACCCTGTACCTTTATCACCTGTACCTTTATCACCCTGGTACCTTTATCACCATGTACCTCTATCACCCTGTACCTTTATCACCCTGTACCTCTATCACCCTGTACCTTTATCACCCTGTACCTCTATCAACCTGTACCTTTATCACCCTATACCTTTATCACCCTGTACCTCTATCACCATGTACCCTTATCACCCTGTACCTATATAACCTGTACCTTTATCACCCTGTACCTTTATCACCATGTACCCTTATAACCCTGTACCTTTATCACCCTGTACCTTCATCACCCTTTACCTTTATCACACTGTACCTTTATCACCCTGTAACTTTATCACCCTGTACCTTTATCACCCTGTACCTTTATCACCCCTGTACCTTTATCACTCTGTACCTTTATCACCCTGTACCTTTATCACCCTGTACGTTTATCACCCCTGTAACTTTATCACCTGTACCTTTATCACCCTGTACCTTTATCACCCTGTACCTTTATCACCCTGTACCTTTATCACCCTGTACCTTTATCACCCCTGTACCTTTATCACCCTGTACCTTTATCACCCTGTACGTTTATCACCCTGTACCTTTATCACTCTGTACCTTTATCACCCTGTACCTTTATCCCCATGTACCTTTATCACCCTGTACCTCTATCACCCCTGTACCTTTATCACCCTGTACCTTTATCACCCCTGTACCTTTATCACCCTGTACCTTTATCACCCTGTACCTTTATCACCCTGTACCTTTATTTCCCTGTACCTTTATCACCCTGTACCTCTATCACCCTGTACCTTTATCACCCTGTACCTCTATCACCCTGTACCTCTATCACACCTGTACCTTTATCTCCCCTGTACCTTTATCTCCCCTGTACCACTATCACCCTGTACCTTTATCTCCCCTGTACCTTTATCTCCCCTGTACC
>JAPXFY010000022.1:64648671-64668671 GCA_030674185.1 Monoplex corrugatus
GGCGGTGGTGACTGGTGATAGGCAGTGGTGTCTACTGGTGTTAGGCAGTGGTGTCTACTGGTGATAGGCAGTGGTGTCTACTGGTGATAGGCGGTGGTGTTTACTGGTGATAGGCGGTGGTGACTGGTGATAGGCAGTGGTGTCTACTGGTGATAGGCAGTGGTGTCTACTGGTGATAGGCAATGGTGTCTACTGGTGATAGGCAGTGGTGTCTACTGGTGTAAGGCGGTAGTGTCTACTGGTGATAGGCGGTGGTGTCTACTGGTGATAGGCAGTGGTGTCTACTGGTGATAGGCGGTGGTGTCTACTGGTGGTGTCTACTGGTGATAGGCGGTGGTGTCTACTGGTGATAGGCGGTAGTATCTACTGGTGGTGTCTACTGGTGTTAGGTGGTGGTGTCTACTGGTGGTGTCTACTGGTGTTAGGCGGTGGTGTCTACTGGTGATAGGCGGTGGTATCTACTGGCGATAGGCGGTGGTGTCTACTGGTGATAGGCGGTGGTGTCTACTGGTGATAGGCAGTGGTATCTACTGGTGGTGTCTACTGGTGATAGGCGGTGGTGTCTACTGGTGGTGTCTACTGGTCATAGGCGGTGGTGTCTACTGGCGATAGGCGGTGGTGTCTACTGGTGATAGGCGGTGGTGTCTACTTGTGATAGGCGGTGGTGTCTACTGGTGGTGTCTACTGGTGATAGGCGTGGTGTCTACTGGTGGTGTCTACTGGTGATAGGTGGTGGTGTCTACTGATGGTGTCTACTGGTGATAGGCGGTGGTGTCTACTGGTGGTGTCTACTGGTGGTGTCTACTGGTGATAGGCGGTGGTGTCTACTGGTAATAGGCGGTGGCGTCTACTGGTGATAGGCGGTGGTGTCTACTGGTGATAGGCGGTGGCGTCTACTGGTGATAGGCGGTGGTGTCTACTGGTGGTGTCTACTGGTGGTGTCCACTGGTGATAGGCGGTGGTGTCTACTGATGATAGGCGGTGGTGTCTACTGGTGATAGGCGGTGGTGTCTGCTGGTGGTGTCTACTGGTGATAGGCGGTGGTGTCTACTGATGGTGTCTACTGGTGATAGGTGGTGGTGTCTACTGGTGGTGTCTACTGGTGATAGGCGGTGGTGTCTACTGGTGATAGGTGGTGGCGTCTACTGGTGATAGGCGGTGGTGTCTACTGATGCTAGGCGGTGGTGTCTACTGGTGGTGTCTAGTGGTGATAGGCGGTGGCGTCTACTGGTGATAGGCGGTGGTGTCTACTGGTGGTGTCTACTGGTGGTGTCTACTGGTGTGTGTCTACTGGTGATAGGCGGTGGTGTCTACAGGTGATAGGCGGTGGTGTCTACTGGTGATAGGTGGTGGTGTCTACTGGTGATAGGCAGTGGTGTCTACTGGTGGTGTCTACTGGTGATAGGCGGTGGTGTCTACTGGTGATAGGCAGTGGTGTCTACTGGTGATAGGCGGTGGTGTCTACTGATGGTGTCTACTGGTGATAGGTGGTGGTGTCTACTGGTGATAGGCAGTGGTGTCTACTGGTGATAGGCGGTGGTGTCTACTGATGGTGTCTACTGGTGATAGGCGGTGGTGTCTACTGGTGGTGTCTACTGGTGGTGTCTACTGGTGATAGGCGGTGGTGTCTACTGGTGATAGGCGGTGGCGTCTACTGGTGATAGGCGGTGGTGTCTACTGATGATAGGCGGTGGTGTCTACTGGTGGTGTCTAGTGGTGATAGGCGGTGGCGTCTACTGGTGATAGGCGGTGGTGTCTACTGGTGGTGTCTACTGGTGGTGTCTACTGGTGATAGGTGGTGGTGTCTACTGGTGATAGACGGTGGTGTCTACTGGTGGTGTCTACTGGTGATAGGCGGTGGTGTCTACTGGTGATAGGCGGTGGTGTCTACTGGTGATAGGCGGTGGTGTCTACTGGTGATAGGCGGTGGTGTCTACTGGTGGTGTCTACTGGTGGTGTCTACTGGTTATAGGCGGTGGTGTCTATTTCACTACTGTACTGATAGTACAGCTACTATGGTGGGGTGTACAGATTGTCTTTTAAGTATTATATAATAATAATAGTAATGATGATACTGATATTAATAATAACAATTATAGTAGTAATAATGACAATAGCAATAATACTGATGATGGTGATAATAATAATGATAATAACACCATTACTATTACATGTACTCTGCTGCTACTACTACTACTACTACTACTACTAGTACTACTACTACTACTACTACTTACTACTACTGCTACTACTACTCATCATCATCATCATCAGGTGCCCTGCCGCATGGCGTTGGCGACCATGGAATTCCAACCATTTCTATCTCTCGTTGCCCCCAGCATCTCCCCCACCCTCCTCATCCCCAGCCACTCTGCAAGTCCGTCCAGCATTCTCTCCTGGGTCTCCCTGGTGCTCTCTTTCCCTCCAGCTTTCCCGTTGTGACCAGATGCTCCAAATCCCCCTTCCTCATAAAATGGCCTATAAATGTTGCCTGTCTTTTCCTAATCTTCCTTATGAGTGATCTACTTGTGTCTGCCTCCATCAAGACTGTCTCGTTTGTTTTCTTTACTGTCCATGGAACTCTCAACATTCTTCTGTGAAACCACATCTCGGCTGCCTCAATCCTGCTCTGGCTTTGCTTGCTGACTGTCCACGCCTCCCATTCGTACAACAGTATTGGTTCTATATAACATTCAAGGGACATACGAAAAGAAGGATGTGTATATTAATTTAAAAAAGAAACTAGCGCACAGGGTTTTTTGAAACAGACTTTTACCTTTCTAATGTGATAAAACAAGAACAGGTAGACATTTTTTTTTTACATCTTCTGTTTCGACTTTTACAACAAGCCTGCGTCTATAGAGGACCTACATTACTGATTATGAAAATCTCTCCCGTTGATTGGACGGATGAGTGGGCCGATGATGGAGGCACATGCTATGTTGTTTTTTTCCCCCCCGCCAAGGCTGTAGGGGCCACACAGCCCTAAGTTCTGTTTCTGTCTGTCCTCTTCTTGTTCCGGCCTGTCAATATGATTGACCAGCTAGTACAGTTTTCATAGTGTGAACGTGTGTAACCTTCGGTCTACAAGTAGCCAATCTACATTAATACAAATTGGCTATAAATAGCATAAAAACGAGCCTTCTCTGTTTCTGGTCCACTCTCCTGGAATAAACTTCCTCTCTCAGTCCGTCAGCAACCTACTTTTGTCTCCTTCAAGTCCGCTCTCAAAACTCACCTTTTCTCCTCTGCATAAAATCCTAACCTCACTCAACCCCCCTCTGCAGCCTGTCTCCGCTCGGAGGGGAATCACATTGTTATAATATATAATTGTATATGATATGCTCTCTATAATTTTCCATTGCTTTTATTCTTGCTTTTATTCTTTCTCCCCATTTATAGCCATGCGTGTGTGTGTGTGTGTGTGTGTGTGTGTGCGTGCATGTGTGTGCGTGCGTACGTGCGTGCGTGCGTGCGTGCGTGTGTGTCTGTTTCAGCGCTTAGATTTGATTTTATCAAGATTTTGCGCTATATAAATATTGTAATTATTATTATATTTATAAAAACCAATTTAACCCTTTGACTTCTGCACCCTGTCCCCCGACTGCAAAACTTAACCCTTTAACTCATCATATCCTGCAGGAATGTGGTGGTGGGTAGGATAAGGAATTAGTTATTACTTTGCTATCATGGTGGAAAATGCAGTATGCCGGCGGACAGGGTGCGGTAGTCAAGGGTTAATACAAAACTGGAATATTAGTAATACTGACAAAGAAAGAGAGCTGGAGAGAGCAAAATGATGAAAAATAACAGTGAGAACAATCACCAACGTTCTTATTTTTCACTTTTACTAAACCCACAGTCAGTCAGTCATAGTGTCAGGAAGCTCATGGAAGCCCACTATGTCAAGTCTACATAGGCTCACTACCAGAGAAGACCATAGGCTCACCACCTGAGAAGACCCTGCACTGTTGCTGGATCACTTGAGTGGAATACAAAAGTGCTTGCTCTGATCCAGCTTAGTAAAGACGCTGCTTACTAAGACCCCTACTCACCACAGAGAGCTTTCAGTAATAGAGGCAGACCAAATAAGAGATCCCCGTTAAGGAACAGGTGGCAAACTTACCTGTCACCAAGGATAGGAGAACCCCCTCCAAAACAACAACAACAACAACAACAACAAAACCAAATCGGCATATTGATTTTATTATTAGTTTTAATTATACAATGGACTATGTCACCATGTTATCATTAGTTTGTAGTTATACAATGGACTTTGTCACCTTGTTATGATTAGTTTGTAGTTATACAATGGACTATGTCACCATGTTATTATTAGTTTGTAGTTATACAATGGACAATGTTATAGTTATACAATGGACAATGTTGTAGTTATACAGTGGACTATGTCACCATGTTATCAGTAGTTTGTAGTTATACAATGGACAATGTTATAGTTATACAATGGACAATGTTGTAGTTATACAGTGGACTATGTCACCATGTTATTATTAGTTTGTAGTTATAAAATGGAATATGTCACCATGTTATTATTAGTTTGTAGTTATAAAATGGAATATGTCACCATACTATCATTAATTTGTAGTTATACAATGGACAATGTCACCATGTTATTATTAGTTTGTATTTATACAATGGACTATGTCACCATGTTATTATTAGTTTGTAGTTATACAATGGACTATGTCACTATGTTATCATTAGTTTGTAGTTATACAATGGACTATGTCACCATGTTATCATTAGTTTGTAGTTATACAGTGGACTATGTTGTAGTTATACAATGGACTATGTTGTAGTTATACAATGGACTTTGTCACCTTGTTAAATTAGTTTGTAGTTATACAATGGATTATGTCACCTTGTTAGAATTAGTTTGTAGTTATAAAGTGGACTATGTCATCTTGTTATCATTAGTTTGTAGCTATACAGTGGACTATGTTGTAGTTTAACATGGAATATGTTGTAGTTATACAATGGACTATGTCACCTTGTTAGAATTAGTTTGTAGTTGTACAATGGACTATGTCATCTATGTAGAATTAGTTTGTAGTTATACAATGGACTATGTCACCTTGAAATCATTAGTTTGTAGTTATACAATGGACTATCTTGTAGTTATACAATGACTATGTACCATGTTATCATAGTTTGTAGTATTATACAATGGACAGTACCTATGTCACTCATTAGTTTGTAGTTATACAATGGAGCTATTTGTAGTTATACAATGGACTAATGTCACCAATGTATTATTAGTTTGATATTATACAATGGGCAATTTGTAGTTACACAATGGGCATGTTGTAGTTACACAATGGGCAATGTTGTAGTTATACATTGGACTATGTCACCATGTTAATTATTATTTGTAGTTATACAATGGACTATGTCCCATGTATTATTATAGTTGTAGTTATACAATGGACTAATGTCACCATGTTATTATTAGTTTGTAGTTATACAATGGACTATGTCACCATGTTATATTAGTTTGTATTATACAATGGACTATGTCACCTATGTTATCATTAGTTTGTAGTTATACAATGGACTATGTCACCATGTTGCATTAGTTTGTAGTTATACAATGGACTATGTCACCATGTTATCAGTTAGTTTGTAATTATACAATGGACTATGTCGACCATGTTATCATTAGTTTGTAATTATACAATGGACTATGTCACTATGTTTATCATTAGTTGTAGTTATACAATGGACTATGTCACCATGTTGTATATTAGTATTTGTAGTTATACAATGGACTATGTTCGCCATGTTATCAGTAGTTTGTATTATACAATGGACTATGTCACCATGTTATTAGTAGTTTGTAATTATACAATGGACTATGTCAACATGTTATTAGTAGTTGTAGTTATACAATGGACTATGTCACCATGTTATTATAGTTTGTAATTATACAATGGACTATGTCACCATGTTATCAGTAGTTTGTAGTTATACAGTGGACTATGTCACCATGTTATTATTAGTTTGTAGTTATACAATGGACAGTGTCACCATGTTATTATTAGTTTGTAGTTATACAATGGACTATGTCACCATGTTATCAGTAGTTTGTAGTTATACAATGGACAGTGTCACCATGTTATCATTAGTTTGTAATTATACAATGGACTATGTCACCTATGTTATTATTAGTTTGTAGTTATACAATGGACAGTGTCACCATGTTATTAGTAGTTTGTAGTTATACAATGGACAGTGTCACCATGTTATCATTAGTTTGTAGTTATACAATGGACAGTGTCACCATGTTATATTAAGTTTGTAGTTATAACAATGGACAGTGTCACCATGTTATTATTAGTTTGTAGTTATACAATGGACTATCTCACCATGTTATTATTAGTTTGTAGTCATACAATGGACTATGTCACCATGTTATCATTAGTTTGTAGTTATACAATGGACTATGTCACCATGTTAATTATTAATTTGTAGTTATACAATGGACTATGTCACTATGTTATCATTAGTTTGTAGTTATACAATGGACTATGTCACGATGTTATCATTAGTTTGTAGTTATACAATGGACTGTGTTGTAGTTATAACAATGGACTATGTCGTAGTTATACAATGGACTATGTCACCATGTTATCATTAGTTTGTAGTTATACAATGGACTGTGTTGTAGTTATACAATGGACTATGTCGTAGTTATACAATGGACTATGTCACCATCTATCATTAGTTTGTAGATATACATTGGCATGTTGTAATTATACAATGGATTATGTCACCATGTTATCATTAGTTTGTAGTTATACAATGGACTAATTTTGTAGTTATACAATGGACTATCTCTAGTTATAAATATTATGTAGTAGTTATACATGGGCAATGTTGTAGTTATACAATGGGCAATGTTGTAGTTATACAATGGGCAATGTTGTAGTTATAAAATGGACAATGTTGTAGTTATACAATGGACTATGTACACCAAGATTTATATTTAATTTGTAGTTATAAATGGACTATGTCACCATGTTATCATTAGTTTGTAGTTATAGAATGGACTATGTCACCATGTTAATAATTAGTTTGTAGTTATACAATGGACTATGTCACCATGTTATCATTAGTTTGTAGTTATAGAATGGACTATGTCACCATGTTAAATTAGTTTGTAGTTATACAAATGGATTCTAATGACCACTGTTAAATTAGTTTGTAGTTATACAATGGACTATGTCACCATGTTACATTAGTTTGTAGTTATACAATGGACTATGTCACCATGTTAACATTAGTTTGTAGTTATACATGGACTATGTCACCATGTTATCATTAGTTTGTAATTATACAATGGACTATGTCACATGTTATCATTAGTTTGTAGCTTATACAATGGACTATGTCACCATGTTATCATTAGTTTGTAATTATACAGTGGACAATGTCACTATGTTATCAATTAGTTTGTAGTTATACAGTGGACTATGTCACCATGTTATCATTAGTTTGTAATTATACAGTGGACAATGTCACATGTTATCATTAGTTTGTAGTTATACAATGGACTATGTCACCATGTTATCATTAGTTTGTAATTTACAGTGGACAATGTACTATGTTATACATTACTATTTGTAGTTATGCAGTGGACTATGTCACCTTTGTTAATATTAGTTTGTAGTTATACATGGACTATGTCACCTTGTTATCATTAGTTTGTAATTATACAATGGACTATGTCACTAGTTTATCATTATGTTGTAGTTATACAATGGATATAAGTCGACTATGTTTATAGTTGTATTTATACAGTGGACTATGTCACTATGTTATCATTAGTTTGTAATTATACAGTGGACTATGTCAACTATGTTATCATTAGTTTGTAATTATACAATGGACAATGTCACTTAGCTATCAATGATTTGTATTATAAATGATGTTGTAGTATACAATGGGCACTGTTTGTAGTTATACAATGGACAATGTTGTAGTTATACAATGGACTATGTCACCATGTTATAATTAGTTTGTAGTTATACATGGACTATGTCACCATGTTATATTAGTTTGTAATTATACAATGGACTATGTCACCATGTTAATCATTAGTTTGTAATTATACAATGGACTATGTCACGATGTTATCATTAGTTTGTAGTTATACAATGGACAATGTACTATGTTATCATATAGTTTGTAGTTATACAATGGACAATGTCACTATGTTAAATAGTTTGTAGTTATACAATGGACTATGTCACATGTTATCATTATAGTTTGTAGTTATACAGTGGACTATGTCCCATATTATCATGATATGTGTAGTTATACAATGGACTATGTCACCATGTTATATATTTAGTTTTGTAGTTTATAACAGTGGACAATGTTAACAATGTATTATTATTGAGTTTGTAATTATACAATGGACAATGTCACCATGTTTATTGTTAGATTATTGCAGTTATACAATGGACAATGTTGTAGTTATACAATGGACATGTTGTAGTTATACAATGGACATGTTGTAGTTATACAATGGACAATGTTGTATTATACAATGGACAATGTTGTTAGTTATATACAATGGACAATGTTGTATTATACAATGGACAATGTTGTATTAATACAATATAAAGGACAATGTTGTATTATACAATGGACAATGTTGTAGTTAAAACATGACAGTGTTGTAGTTACACAATGGACAATTGTTGTATTATAATCAATGTGCGCAATGTTGTAATTATAAAACGGACAATGTTGTAGTTACTACAATGGACAATGTTGTAGTTATACAATGGACATGTTGTAGTTACACAATGGTACAATGTTCAATTTAGTTACACAATGGACAATGTTGTAATTATACAATGGACAATGTTGTAGTTACACAATGGACGATGTTGTAGTTACAACAATGGACAATGTTGTAATTATACAATGGACAATTGTTGTAGTTATACAATGGACAATGTCCAAATCTATTTCCTGTGTCAGCATGTCTAATTGTGAACACCTGTACACTGAGAACAGTCCCACACAACAGGGACTGCAGATAAAGACAGAAGGAAGAAGTAGAGAGGAACGAAAATAAAATAAAATGTGTGCCGTACACAACTGTCAAGCCATAATCAATGTCTGCCAGTTATGTGTAAGAGAGTAGAGTCACCTCATTTATAATGTTGAAAAAGGCCACGTCACACGCTCAGGTATTTGTTTGTTAATTTGTGGGTTCGTTTGTTATTGTTGTTGTTGTTGCTGTTGTTGTTTTTCCGTCTTGTTTGCTTGTTTACCTGTTCGTTTTTGGAGACTATAGAGACGCGTGAGCGTTATTTAGGTATTTGTTGTCGTTGTTGTTGTTTTTGTTGTTGTTGTTTTATCTGCTGTTTGTTGTTTTTGTTCAAAATTTGTTATGTTAGATTTTTCATATAAAGAATAACATAAAATGAAGTCATATTCAAGTACAGTTAATTACATTTCACACAGCCAAAATTGTTGACAGTTTGCCAAGCACGCCTTTTGACGTCAGTATAATAATAACGTACATGATAACAGTTCTATGCGAGTAACACACAGCACTATGTTGCTGTTAACAACACACCCCAGTTCCCGTTCAGCGTTCTTTTTAACGATGTAAGCAAGTTAAAGTAACTTACATTGTAAGCATGCATAAACCAGTTCCGAATTTTTTAAGTTAAACACGTGTGCACTCATTCACACAGACACACACGCACACACACACACACACACCACACACACACACACACACACACACACACACACACACACACACACCACACCACACACTTGTCTAAAATCACTTAAGTGAATAGACATTAAATGAAAGACCACCACACACCACACACACACACACACACACACACACACACACACACACACGCACGCACGCACGCACACACACATACACACACATACTACAACACAAAATAAAAAGACACACACACACACGCGCACACGCACACGCACACGCACACGCACACACACACACACACACACACACACACATACACACACATACTACAACACAACAACACACCAAAAGACACACAAACATATACACGAGGCCAAACATTAGCCTGATCTAAATCACTTCTTTGTAGATAATCAACGACAATAAGAACTTAGGGGCAGATACCGAAAAAGAAAAGAACACTTTGTACCGAGTTGACAAAACAAATTATGGATTGCTTTTTAGATATGCTAATCAGATCATTGTTGGTCAAAAAGGATACAGAGATCAAAAATCAGGGTCAGCCACATTGGCTTGTTTGGTATTGTAAACGCGTGTGAGAAGGCTGTTTGACAAGGGAGGTTATTTAAATCGTTCCCATTGTCCGCGCGCTTTCTTTTCGCTCGTTGTCATGGATCTGGATTAGAACTATGTGGTGGCTCCATGGTCAGTTGTCTGTTTAGGTCATTCTTTCTATCTTTCATTCTTTTTAACTAACTTTCTTTCTTTCTATTTCTTTTCTTTTCATTTCTCTCTATCCAGCTCTCCATCACACATTAATTCATGCAATTATCTTTTTTTTATTATTCATCTGGTCACTTGTTCCTTCGATCCATTTACTCATCTGTTAATTTGCTTTGGTCCCTTTTCGAAAGTCTCTGTCTGTTCGTTTCCTCTTTTCTGCCATTCATTATTTCTCACTGAATTCACAGTAGAAGTATGTGCCATACCAATTCTTTCTCATGTTGATATGTCAGCTTGTTAGAATGATTGTCTGTTGTTATGATTGAGTTCAGAGAATTAAAAAAAAGTATTGCGTTGGTTTGCAAACGTTAAAATATCGCGTGTTGTTTGAATCTGCTGGCACTGGAAGACGTGTATCTAATGTCTTATATCAGTAAACTATAAAACGACATTTTAACAGTAAAGGAATCATGAAGTTCACAAATGTATCGATGACTATCATGATTTTATTTGCCTGGCTCTGCTTGTCTGAAATGCTACCATCATAATGCCATTGATAATCACATTGATTTTCTTTCATTTTATTCCTTTTCATTGTACTTCATTTATGTGCAGAATCGATCAAAGTGATCGCCAACCTTTAGGCACACAGGAACCAGAAATACGACAAACAGAATCAGAACATTTTTTTGATTTAACCAAACAAGACAGGCGCAAATGTTGGGCTCACTAGTATTCATCAAGCGTACACAAAGGGAGACAACAAAGAACAGATGCACAAAATTTAGTGGACAACAAAGTTCAATTCAGTTTAGTTCATTTTCTGTGATCAGCTAGAAACCCTGATGTTTCCTTGAGAAGATAACTCTGATGTCATATCATTTTACTTCATTTTGTCTTGTGTCCACAGATTCCATACTGGCACCATCGACGTTTTCATACAGTGTGATCAGTGAGGTCAAGTGCACTACTAACGTCCGCTTCTCCTCTCTCATCATTGCCGTGTCCCTGGTCAACCAAACTATAGCAGTGGATTGCACACACACAGGTGTTTGAAGTCTACCTGCAATCCCAAAGTCCACACGTATTAATTTGAAATTACTCAGCATTTCTCATTACTGGGTGTGATCCAGTACAACAGGTATAGTATTAGTCCGTCCCGTCGATGTGAATGTTATCACAGCGCTAATAACATTTTTGAAGTGATGTAGGTTTCAACGATCGAAACGAATATATCAATTCTAACACCATTTCGGTTCACGGGTGGTAGCGAGTGTATCAAGGCGAGAACTATTTTTCAAGTGACGTAGGTTGCACTGGTCCAAAGGAATGCATCAACACTAATACCGATATCGAAGTGACGTAATTGCTGTCACAAGTGACGTCAATTCCTAACTAACGTGCATTTGGAATTGACGTTGACTGCCATCACTAGGTATGGTGATTCTGTTCATCAGTGGACGCGCGCTTCTGATTTCAATAATCTTTCAATATTTATGATGCAAAGTTGATATGTGCCAACAACAATATCAGAGTAGTGATATCGGTGACTTTGGTCAATTACGGTCTATCAACCGAATTACGTTTCAAGTGTTGAAGAAAAAAAAAACATTTCTGCCTTATGAGTGATTGGATACGTTGTAGACTACACCGCTACGTTCCAAACTTGAAAAACCGAAGTTAATCGACAGCCAAAAGACGTTTGTCCAAAATAATAAAAATGCCTATGGAGGTTGCTTCCATCAGTGTTATACATCAGATAAACACCAAAATCACTTCAGTGTCTCATCAGTGAGCTGAATCATCATTTCATAAACGCTACAATCTGTGTGGACGAAACAGCGGGGGATTATCGACTTCTCTAGCAAAGGGGGAAGCGGATATGGACCTTCATCATATCCTGCCCCAAGTCAGTATCACAGAATCCACTCCCACAGAGCAGACCATCCTGGAAAACGGCATCAGCAGTAAGAAGACAGTCATGTCCACAGCTTCGCAGAAACTCACCGTTCCAGACCTCGTTCCCTGGTCAGGTTCCACCCGACCCTCTTCCCCCTCCCCGGCCAGAAACTCCCCCTCCCCTTCGCCTTCCCCTTCCCCTCATAGCGAACAATGGTGGACGGGCAAATACGACTTCGCGGCCAAAATCATCATTCTGGGTGACTATGGAGTAGGCAAGACCACTTTCCTGACCACCTTGGGGTCTGTGCAGGACATGGGGTGGTGTCGCTGTGTGGCCTTCAAACCTCACGAGTTTGTGGAGATGGAGTGTGCCAAGAACGACAAGAAGATTCTGATCCGTCTGATGGACACAGGTGGTGGGTGGGGTTGGGTGGTGTGGTTGGTGGTGGTGTGGTGTGTGTGGTATGGTGTGGTGTGTGTGCGGTTGTGTGTGTTTGTGGTGTGGTGTGTGGTGTGTGGGTTGATAGGTGTATGTGTTGTTGGTGTGGTGTGGTTGGTGTGGTGTTATGTATGATGTGGTAGTGGTTGGTGTGGTGTGGTGTGGTGTGGGTGTGGTGTGATATGTAGTGTGTGTGGTGTGGGTGTGGGTTGTGATTGAATGGTGTGGGTGTTGTGTGGTGTGGTGTGGTGATGTTGGTGTGGTGTGTGTGGTGTGGTGTGTGGGTGTGGTATGTGTGGTTGTGTGTGTGGTGTGGTGTGTGGTGGTGTGGTGTGTGTTGTGGTGTGTTGTGTGTATGGTGTGGTGTGGTGTGGTGTGGTGTGGGTGTGAGTATGTAGTATGTGATAGTGGTTGTGTTGTGGGGTGTGTGTGGGTGGTGTGGTGTGGTGTGGTGTGTGGGTTTGATGTGGTTGGTGTGGTGGTAGTGGTATGGTGTGGTGTGTGTGGTTGTGTGGTATGGTGTGTGTGTGGTGTGTGTGGTGTGGTATGGTGTGGTGTGGTGTGGTTGGTGTGGTGTGGGTGTGGATGGTGTGGTGTGGTTGGTGTGTTGGTGTGGTGTGGTGTGGGTGTGGTTGTGGTAGATGGGTGTGGCGTGCAGAGTTTGTCGTGATGGCGGTTGTGGTGTGGTGTGGTGTGGTATGGTGTGTGTGTGTGTGGTATGGTGTGGTGTGGTTGGTGTGGTGTGTGGGTGGTGGGTGTGGTATGTGGTGTGGTGTGTTGGTATGCATGGTGTGTTGTGTTGTGGTAGGGTGTGTGTGGTTGGTGTGTGTGGTTGGTGTGGTGTGTGTGGTATGGTGTGGTGTGGTGTGGTGTGGTGTGGTGTGGTGTGGTGTGGTGTGTGTGGTGGTGTGTGTGGGTGGTGGTGGTGGTGGTGTGTGTGGTATGGTGTGTGTTGTGTTGTGGTAGGTGTGGTGTGTTGGGTGGTGTGTTGTGGTGGTGTGGGTGTGTGTGTGGTGTGGTGTGGTGTGGTTGGTGTGTGTGGTTGGTTGTGGGTGTGGTGTGGGTATGGGTGGTGGTGTGTTGGTGTGGTGTGGTGGTGGTTGGTGTGGTGGTGTGGTATGGTGTGGTGTGTGTGTGGTGTGTTGTGGTGTGGGGGGTGTGGTGTGGTGATGGTGTGGTGTGTGTTGGGTGTGTTTTGGTGTGGTTGGTGTTTGTTGTGTGTGGTTGTGGTGGTGTAGTGGCGTGGTGTGGTTGGTGTGTTGGTGTGTTTTGTTGTGTGTGTGTGTGTGGTGTGGTGTGTGTGGTGTGGTGTGTGTGGTGTGTTGTGGTGTGTTGTGGTGTGTTGTGGTGTGGTGTGGTATGGTGTGTGTGTGGGTGTGGTGTGGTGGTGTGGTGTGGTATGGCGTGGTGTGTTGTGGTGTGTGTGGTTTGTTGGTGTGTGTTGTGGTGTGGTGTGGTGTGTGTGTGGGTGTGGGTGTGTGGTGTGTTGTGGTTGTGTGTGGTGGTATGTATGTTGGTTGGGTGTGTGTTGTGTGTGTGGTGTGGTGTGATGGTGTGGTGTGGTGGTGGTGGTGTGGTGTGTGTGTGGTGGGTGTGGTGTGTGTTGGTGTGGGTGTGTGTGGTGGTGTGGTGTGGTGTGGGTGTCCATGTGGTATGGTGTGGTGTGTTGTGGGTGTGGTATGTGTGGTGTGGTATGGCATGGTGTGTTATGGGTGTGATGTGGTGTGGTGTGGTATAGTATGGTATAGCGTGATGTGGTGTGGGTGTGGTATAGTATGGTATAGCGTGATGTGTTGTGGTGTGGTATAGTATGGTATAGCGTGATGTGTTGTGGGTGTGGTATAGTATGGTATAGCGTGATGTGGGTTGGGTGTGGTATAGTATGGTATTAGCGTGATGTGTTGTGGGTGTGGTATAGTATGGTATAGCGTGGTGTGTTGTGGGTGTGGTATAGTATGGTATAGCGTGATGTGTTGTGGGTGTGGTATAGTATGGTATAGCGTGATGTGGTGTGGTGTGGTATAGTATGGTATAGCGTGGTGTGTTGTGGGTGTGGTATAGTATGGTATTGCGTGATGTGTTGTGGGTGTGGTATAGTATGGTATAGCGTGATGTGTTGTGGGTGTGGTATAGTATGGTATAGCGTGATGTATTGTGGGTGTGGTATAGTATGGTATAGCGTGATGTGTTGTGGGTGTGGTATAGTATGGTATATCGTGATGTGGTGTGGTGTGGTATAGTATGGTATATCGTGATGTGTTGTGGGTGTGGTATAGCATGGTATAGCGTGATGTGTGTGGGTGGTGGTATAGTAGGTATAGCGTGATGTGGTGTGGTGTAGTATAGTATGGTATAGCGTGATGTGTTGTGGGTGTGGTATAGTATGGTATAGCGTGGTGTGGTGTGGTGTGGTATAGTATGGTATAGCGTGATGTGGTGTGGTGTGGTATAGTATGGTATATCGTGATGTGTGTGGTGTGGTATAGTATGTGTATAGCGTGATGTGTTGTGGGTTGTGGTATAGTATGGTATAGCGTGTGTGGTGTGGGTGTATAGTAGTATAGGTGGTGTGGGTGAGGATAGAATGGATATAGCTGATTGTGTGGTGTGAGTGTGGGTAGTGGTGTTGGTATAGCGTGTGTGTGTGTGTGGTGTGTATAGTATGGTATAGCGTGGTGTGTTGTGGGTGTGATTGTGTTGTGTGTGTGTGGTGTGGTATATATGGTATGGCGTGGTGTGTTGTGGGTTGTGTGGTGTGTGTGGTGTGGTGGGTGATAGTTGTGGTGTGTGGTGTGATGTACGTCATTGTTGCTGGTGTGGTTGTGGATGCGTGGTGTGTTGTGGTGTGGTATGGTCGGTGTGGTAAGCGATTGGTGTGTGTGGGTGTGTACTGTAGTGTGGTGTACTTAGGTATGTGGTATAGGTGAGTTGGTATGATGGTGTAGTAAGGTATAGTGGTGTTGTGTGGTGAGCGATGTGATGTGGTATGGTATGGTGGTATCGTGTAGTGTGTATGGTATGGTGTAGTGTGGTATGTATGATGTGTGTGGTGGTATTAGTGTTGTGGTATAGTGTGGTATGTAGTTGTGGTATGGTATGTGTGGGTGGTGTGGTGTGATGTGGTGTGGTATTATGTTGTGTGTATCATGTCTTATATCGCATTTTATTTTGCCCCGTTTATCAAATTGTGCAATGTTGCTGTTATTGTGTCATATTGTGATGTAATAATACGAAATAACGTATTCAATGTGCAATGTTGTCTGTTATTGTGTCATATTGTGATGTAATAATACGAAATAACATATTCTTGTATAGCATCATGCTCCAGACTGATCTGGAATCATTGTGCATTTCAACTTCAAGATGCAGGTGGAACCACAAACACACACAACACACACACACACAACACACACACACACACACACACACACACACACACACACACACACACACACACACCACACACACATACACACACACACACACACACACACACACACATCACACACACAACACATACACACACACACACACACACACACACCAACACACACAACACCACACACACAACACACACACACACACACACACACACACACACACACACACACTACACACACATACACACACACACACACACACACACACACACACACACACACATAACACACACACGCACACACACACCACACACACACACACACACACACACACACACATCATACACACACACATACACAACACACACACACACAACACACACAACGCACACACACACACAACACCAAACACACACACACACACACACCACACACACACACACACACAACCACACCACAAACACACACACACGCACACACTCACCCACACACACACACACACACACACACACACACACACACACACACACTCAACACGCATCAGAATACACATATTAATACGCGTGTACAAAGGTCTGACAGTGTCTTATCATACATACACACCTGTGGATATAAATGTATCATCATCATCACGTGCCCTGCCGCAAGGCGTTGGCGATCATGGCCCTCCATATGATTCTATCCTTTGTCGCTGCAAGAACTTCTCCCACCCTCTCTGTCTTCATCCACTCCATAAGTCCTTCCAGTACTTTCTTCCTGGGTCTACCTGGTGTTCTCTTTCCCTCCAGCTTTCCTGTTGTGGCCACGTGCTCTAATTCCTCTTGCTTGCCTAAAAAAAAATGTCCCATATATGTTGTTAGCATTTTTCTTTCCTAATCTTCTTCAGAAATAGCCAGCAGAATCGGCCAAGCCAAAATAGCATTCAAGAAGATGACAAGCATTCTTACCAACAAATGCCTATCAATTAACATCAGGAAGAGAGTTCTTGAATGTTATATAGAACCAATACTGTTGTACGGATGCGAGGCGTGGACAGTCAACAAACAAAGCCCGAACAAGATTGAGTCAGCCGAGATGTGGTTTCTAAGAAGAATGTTGAGGGTTCCATGGACAGCAAAGAAAATAAACGAGACAGTCTTGATGGAGGCAGACACAAGTAGATCACTTATAAGGAAGATTAGGAAAAGACAGGCAACATTTATAGGCTATTTTATGAGGAAGGGGGATTTGGAGCACCTGGTCATGGCGGGAAAGCTGGAGGGAAAGAGAGAACCCGGTAGACCTAGGGAGAAAATGCTGGACGGACTTGTAGAATGGCTGGGGACGGGGAGGATGGGGGAGATGCTAGGGGCAACGAGAGATAGAGGCAGATGGAAGTCCATGATCGCCAACGCCATGCGGCAAGGCACCTGATGATAATGATGTCTTCTTCACTGATGTTCTGTTTGTGTCTGCCTCCTTCAGGACTGTCTGGTTGACTTTGCTGTCAATGGAACTTTTAACATTGTTCTTAGAAACTACATTTCAACTGCCTCAATTCTTTTTTTTTTTAGGATCATCGCACTTAGGGAGGTTACCTTTATGCTCACCTTTTTCTTTCGTCCCATTTTCTCCGCCATCTTTAATGGCTTCAGAAGCTGGCACAGTACTTTTTTTTTTACAATGCCATGATGATGATGTCGACGAGAACGATATTCATTATGCTATGAAGTTCCATCTAGTATTGAGACTGCGTGACAGGGCTGTATTCTACGCTTACTATCATAATATATCCTGGCGAAAACCAAGCCCGAGAGATACATACACTTGCAGTACTTGTCAGAAGATTTGAGCAACACCCTCAATGACGCATCCGTGAAGTGGATGAGACTCGACTGTGTGGTTCCAGTCTTCCCAGTGAGCTCATATCACGCCCAACTCTGGGTAGGGGCCGGTTAGAGCAACAACAAAAAATCCCACTAAGATATAGTTTTGAAGGAACTGATGGGGATTCGAACCCACAACTTTCTAGTCGGTAGTCCGTTGCGTTAACCACTACACCACGGCGACTGGTGATGCCTCAATCTTGTTCTGACTTTGTGTGTTGATTGTCCACGCTTCAGTACAATAGTATCGGTTCTATATAACACTGAACCAGTACTGTTATACAGTAGCAAGGCGTGGACAGGCAACAAGCAAAGCCAGAACAAGATTGAGGCAGCCGAGATGTGTTTCTAAGAAGAATGTTGAGAGTTCCATGGACAGCAAAGAAAACAAACGAGACAGTTTTTATGGAGGCAGACACAAGTAGATCATTCATAAGGAAGATTAGGAAAAGGCAGGCAACATTCACAGGCCATTTTATGAGGAAAGGGGAATTGGAACACCTGGTCACAACGGGAAAGCTGGAGGGAAGGAGAGCACTGGTAGACCCAGGGAGAAGATACTAGACGGACTTGCGGAGTGGCTGAAGACGAGGAGGGTGGAAGAGATGCTTGAGGCAACAAGAGATAGAGACAGATGGAAGTCCATAATCGCCAACGCCATGCGGCAAGGCACCTGATGATGATGATGATGATGATAACACTGATGTCTCATTGATAGGCAATTGTTGATCAGGACACTTTTCGTGTTTTATAAAAGCGTATACAACTCCCTGAACCATTTACCTGAATGTCCACAAATGATCAGACATGTTATCATGTGGAAGTACACATTGGTTTGGATATCAACAATTATGATAATCAACAACATGGAAGTAAAAAACATTAGGTGGATAAACAATTATGATATCAACAATGGAAGTACGCATTGGTGGATAAACAATTATGATATCAACAATGGAAGTACGCATTGGTGGATAAACAATTATGATATCAACAATGGAAGTACGCATTGGTGGATAAACAATTATGATATCAACAATGGAAGTACACATTGGTGGATAAACGATTATGATATTAACAATGGAAGGTCGACAGGTTCATATAAACAAACAGACAATAGAAAACAATAGACATTCAGCCAAACAAACAGACAATAGAAAACAATAGACATTCAGCCAAACAAACACAAAAAAAAAACAATAGACATTCAGCCAAACAAACAGACAAAAGAAAACAATAGACATTCAGCCATCAAACAGACAATAGAAAACAATAGACAATCAGCTAATCAAACAGACAATAGAAAACAATAGACATTCAGCCAATCAACAAACACAAAAAGAAAAACACAAGTGACATTCAGCCAATCAAAAAACAACAAAGAAAACAATAGACATTCAGCCAAACAAAACAGACAATAGAACAACAGATAGACATTCAGCCAACAAACACAAAAAAAACAATAGACAGTCAGCCAAACAAACACAAAACAAAACATAGACATTTAGCCAAACAAACACAAAACAAAACAATAGACATTCAGCCAAACAAACAGAAATAGAAAACAATAGACATTCAGCCAGAGGTGAATGCAGTTGAGTTACAGTCATCACTGGAGCCAGGAAGTTCAGCAGTAGTTCCCTCCACCACCACCACCTCCACCCATAAAACTGGGGTGGTGAAGCCCGATATTCTTAGTTGTCTTCGACAAACAGACCAAACTGAAAATGGTAATCACGACTGGCAATTTGCTGGTTGCAGTTCACAGGCAGAATACTTCGTGTGGTCGACAGACTGTAAGTAGCTGTTAGAAATATATTCAGTGACACCAGCAGAAAGATGGAAACATTAAGATGGGCAACAAACAGACAGACAGGTGTTTAATGGTCCAGGCTGGCAGTGATCAGTGACAACCACAGAAAGTGGAAACATTAAGTATGGGCATCAACAGACAGACAGGTGTT
>JAPXFY010000022.1:64676171-64713671 GCA_030674185.1 Monoplex corrugatus
TGTGTGTGTGTGTGAGTGAGTATGTGGAGGGTTGTGAAGTCACAACCATTTGCATTTATGAATTTTTGTCTTTAGTAGTATCCACACCACCCTGGTACATTCATGCTCTCTCTCTCTCTCTCCTCTCCTCTCTCTCTCGTCTCTCGCTCTCTCTCCTCTCTCTCTCTTCCTCTCCTCTCTCTCTCCTCTCTCGCTCTCTCTCTCTGCTCCTCTCCTCCTCTCTCTCCTCGCTCTCTCTCTCTCTCTCGCTCTCTCTCGCTCGCTCTCTCTCTCTCGCTCGCTCTCTCCTCGCTCTCTCTCTCCTCTCTCTCTCGTTCTCTCGCTCTCTCTCTCTCTCGTCTCTCTCTCTCTCGCTCTCTCTCTCTTCTCGCTCGCTCGCTCTCTCTCTCGCTCTCGCTCTCTCTCTCTCCTCTCTCTCTCTCTCTCGCTCTCTCTCTCGCTCCTCTCTCTCTCTCGCTCGCTCTCTCCTCTCTCTTTTCGCTCTCTCTCTCTCTCTCGCTCTCTCTTTTCCGCTCTCTTCCTCTCTCGCTCTCTCTTTTTCTCTCTCTCTCACTCTCTCTCTCTCGCTCGCTCTCTCTCTCGCTCGCTCTCTCTCTCTCTTTCGCTCTCTCTCTCTCTCTCGCTCTCTCTCTCGCTCTCTCTCTCTCGTTCTCTCTTTTCTCTCTCTCTCACTCTCTCTCTCTCGCTCGCTCTCTTTCTCGCTCGCTCGCTCTCTCTCTCTCGCTCTCTCTCTCTCTCTCGCTCTCTCTCTCACGCTCTCTCTTTCTCTCTCGCTCTCTCTCTCTGTCTCTGTCGTTCTCTCGCTCTCTCTCTCTCTCGCTCTCTCTCTCTCTCTCTCTCTCTCTCCCTCTTTTCTCTCTCTCTCTCCCTCCCTCTCACTGTGTCTGTCTCTGTCTATGTGAGAGAATGAGAGAGAAAGAGAGAGGGTGTTGTTAAAGAGGTCAACATTACCTACGTTTGTGTTGACGTAAAATTGATTTGTATGCAAGGACATGGAGGTAAGATGTGTTTCACTTCTGCACCATGAGGATAGTAGTAAAGTAGAACAGAAAGAGGTCAGGGGTCAGGGGTCAGGGGTCACAAGGTAAAAAGAAGTCTGACACGCTTGGAAATCATGTCAGCACTGCCAGTAATGGAGGATGAACCATCAGAAATCATCGCTATGCAGATGACATTGACGGCCTAGCAAACAATGAACAACCTGTACATCGGTGTACTCCTTACTTATTCAGTCGCACTGTCGTGAGTTCGCTCACGACGGTGCGCACTGAAGCCAGTTCTCAACCCAGCAGTTGCGCTGAAGAAGTCGGCTGGATCGCCGATGAAAGCTACGCAGTAGGTAGCCTTTTTTGTAACTGAGAGCCAGGTTCAGCCAGGTAGCCATAATATTTTGCTAAACTTGTTATAAGACTACACAAAACGACAAGAAGATATGGCTTGGAAATCAGCGCGGAGAAGACCAAGTTGATGGACACCCACACAACCACCTTCACTGCTAATGTAAATGTACATGGATTGAAGCTAAACACTGTTCAACAGTTCACTTACCTGAGATCCATCTTTAGTAATGAGGGATCAGAATCAGAAATCCCCTTGACAACAGCAAAGGTAACATCAGCACTGTCCAGGCTGAAACATGTATGAAAGGACAAGAACATCCCCAGGAAATTCAAGGTCATGTTCTTACGTGCACTGATATATTTCATCTTCCTGTGCGCATGCGAGAAATCCAGGGCATAGAAATGAAGTTATATCGCAATATACTAAACATTCAAGAAGATGACAAGCATGCTTACCAACAAATGCCTATCAATTAACATCAGAAAGACAGTCCTTGAATGTTATATAGAACCAATACTGTTGTACGGATGCGAGGCGTGGACAGTCAGCAAGCAAAGCCAGAGCAGGATCGAGGCAGCCGAGATGTGGTTTCTCAGAAGAATGTTGAGAATTCCATAGACAGCAAAGAAAACAAACGAGACAGTCTTGATGGAGGCAGACACAATTAGATCACTCATAAAGAAGATTAGGAAAAGACAAGCAACATTTATAGGCCATTTTATGAGGAAGGGGGATTTGGAGCACCTGGTCACAACAGGAAAGCTGGAGGGAAGGAGAGCACCACGTAGACCCAGGGAGAGAATGCTGGACGGACTTGCAGAGTGGCTGGGGATGAAGAGGGTGGGGAGATGCTTGGGGCAACGAGAGATAGAGATGGTTGGAAGTCCATGGTCGCCAACGCCATGCGGCAGGGCACCTGATGATGATGATGATGATACTAAACATCAGATACACTGCTCATATTATTCATGAACAAAGTACGCCAAAACCTCCAAGCAGCACATTCAAGTTCTGCTGACCTCAGTTAAGAGAAGAAAAATGGTATGGCTATGTTACAAGGTCCAGTGGTCTTGCTGAATCAGGCCACAAATGGTGTGGCTGTGTTACAAGGTCCAATGGTCTTGCTGAATCAGGCCACAAATGGAATGGCGATGTTACAAGGTCCAATGGTCTTGCTGAATCAGGCCACAAATGGTGTGGCTGTGTTACAAGGTCCAATGGTCTTGCTGAATCAGGTCACAAATGGTGTGGCTATGTTACAAGGTCCAGTGGTCTTGCTGAATCAGGCCACAAATGGTGTGGCTGTGTTACAAGGTCCAATGGTCTTGCTGAATCAGGTCACAAATGGTATGGCTGTGTTACAATGTCCAATGGTCTTGCTGAATCAGGCCACAAATGGTATGGCTGTGTTACAATGTCCAATGGTCTTGCTGAATCAGGTCACAAATGGTACGGCTATGTTACAAGGTCCAATGTCCTTGCTGAATCAGGTCACAAATGGTGTGGCTGTGTTACAAGGTCCAATGTCCTTGCTGAATCAGGCCACAAATGGTATGGCTATGTTACAAGGTCCAGTGGTCTTGCTGAATCAGATCACAAATGGTATGGCTATGTTACAAGGTCCAGTGGTCTTGCTGAATCAGGTCACAAATGGTATGGCTGTGTTACAAGGTCCAATGGTCCTGCTGAATCAGGTCACAAATGGTGTGGCTATGTCACAAGGTCCAATGGCCTTGCTGAATCAGGTCACAAATGGTATGGCTATGTTACAATGTCCAATGGTCTTGCTGAATCATGCCACAAATGGAATGGCGATGTTACAAGGTCCAGTGGCCTTGCTGAATCAGGTCACAAATGGTATGGCGATGTTACAAGGTCCAGTTCCTTGCTGAATCATGCCACAAATGGAATGGCGATGTTACAAGGTCCAGTGGCCTTGCTGAATCAGGTCCCAGGAAATTGCTGAGGAAGGAGACGAAGGGGAAGACAGAAGAAAGACGGATCGACAGCACTGCAGAATGGCCAGACAAATCGTTTGCATTGACCTAGACTTTGGCACATAACCGACAGAGCTGATGGAATCTGGTGAACAGTTCTAAAGTGCAGCTTCCCAATAACTCTTCACGAAAAAGGAAAAGAAAAAGATGATAATGACGATAAGAATTGGGACGATAGTGATGATGCTGTACAGTGTCATCTGGCACTTGAGGCTGCATGACGGAGCTGTATTCTGAACTTAATTTCATGACATAATCTAACAGTATTTCATGACATAATCTAACAGTGCTTCATGACATAATCTAACAGTGCTTCCTGACATATTCGTACAGTATTTCATGACATAATCTAACAGTATTTCATGACATAATCTAACAGTATTTCATGACATAATCTAACAGTATTTAATGAAACAATCTAACAGTATTTCATGACACAATCTAACAGTATTTCATTATGTAATCTAACAGTGTTTCATGATGCAATCTCACAGTGTTTCATGATGTAATCAAATAGTATTTCATGACATAATCTAACAGTATTTCATTATGTAATCTAACAGTGTTTCATGACATAATCTAACAGTATTTCATGACATAATTTAACAGTATTTCATGACATAATCTAACAGTATTTCATGACATAATCTAACAGTATTTCATGACATAATCTAACAGTATTTCATGACATAATCTAACAGTATTTCATGACATAATCTAACAGTATTTCATGACACAATCTATCAGTATTTCATGACATAATCTAACAGTATTTCATAACATAATCTAACAGTATTTCATGATGTAATCTAACAGTTTTTCATGACATAATCTAACAGTATAATGGCTATCTGGTTGAACCTGACTCTCAGTTACAAAAAAAGGCTACTTACTGCGTAGCTTTCATCAGCGATCCAGCCGACTTCTTCAGCGCAACTGCTGGGTTGAGAACTTGCTTCAGTGCGCACCGATAATCTAACAGTATTTCATGATGTAATCTAACAGTATTTCATGACATAATCTAACAGTGTCTGAAATAAATATCGTTCACGTCTCGTGAACTCGATCCTATACCTGCCTCTCTCTTTTCACAAACACTTCCTGAGCATCTTCCTTTCATAACGAACATCATCAACGCATCTCTCCCGAGTGGATCTGTCCCATTTGCTCTCCAAGCAGTCATTGTTCGACGCTGGTGAAAAAAAAAAATCTCAATAATCTAACACTAAAAAACTATCATCCTGTCTCCAACTTGTCGTTCCTTTCCCAGTTCCTCGAGAAAAGGGTTTTGAAACAGTTGAATAATCATATCTTTTGAAACAGCTGAATAATCATATCTTTTGAAACAGCTGAATAATCATATCTTTTGAAACAGCTGAATAATCATATCTTTTGAAACAGCTGAATAATCATATCTCAGCCAGCAATCTTTACCATCCAGTTCTGTCAGCTTACTGTTCTGAACACAGCATCAAAACTGTTCTTCTTCACATTGACAACGATCTGTTGCTTTCAGCTGACTGTGGCCGAATGTCCTTACATATTCATTTAGATCTTTTTGGCGCTATATGTCACTAATATTATTATCATCATTATCATATATCGTATTATATAATCAGACCAGAGATATTCAAACACCTGCGGTGTTAGTCAGCAAATTTGAATAACAACCGTAGTGACACATCCATAAAATGGATGAGACTCAGCTGTACGGTGTCCGCCTTCCCACAGAGCCCCTAGGACGCTCAACACTGGATAGGAGCTGGTCAGATCCGAAAATTTCAACGACAACAAAACCTTGTTCTTTTCTTGATTGATGGGTGTTCAAAGCCACGATCTCCCTGTAACAGTTCGTTATGCTATCCATATCGTCACATTGACTGGTCTGTACAACACCACACACACACACACACACACACGCACACGCACACGAACACGCACACACACACACACACACACACACACACACACACACACACACACACACACACACACACACACACACGCACACACACACACACACAAGTCCTATAGCGAATTATCTTTAACGTTCTGTTACTTCTCATGTTCAATGTTATGGTTAGCCAGTTTTTGCTGTTTCAATCGTTAATCCTCTTTTCTCCTCATGTATCCTTTTTTTTTTGTTGTTGTTGACTAAAATCACTTTAGTGAATAGACATTAAATCAAAGACCACCACACACACACACACACACAGAGTACAACATGAAAAGACACAATCTAATATAACACAATACAGAGCACTGCAATATGATACTTATAGTTCTCTGTTTGTCCACTGCTGTGAATACTTACTTACTTACTTAGGCCTTGAGCCCCAGGAGGGGCATAGGCCATCCACAACCGCCCGCCATCGTCCACGATCCTGGGCTATTTGCTCAAGTTCTCGCCAGGAGTAGCCGGTCTGCTTGGCGTCCGCCTTCAGTTCTCTTCTCCAGGTGTTTTTTGGTGGGCCTCTCTTTCTCTTCCCTTGAGGGTTCCAGGTCAGGGCCTGGCGGGTGATGTTGGTTGATGGTTTCCTCAGGGTGTGCCCTATCCATCGCCATCTCCTTCTTCTGATTTCTTCTTCCACTGGCACTTGGTTAGTTCTCTGCCAGAGGTCTGTGTTACTGATGGTAACTGGCCAGTGGATCTTCAGTATCTTGCGTAGGCACGAGTTTATGAATGTCTGGACTCTTCTAGTAGTGGTCTTAGTTGTTTCCACGTTTCTGCTCCATACAAAAGAACTGATTTGATGTTTGAGTTGAACAGGCGGATTTTAGTGCGGGGTGTGATCATGTGGGATCGCCAGATGTTCTTGAGGGCCAAGAAGGATGCTCTTGCCTTTCCGATGCGGGTCTTCACGTCTGCATCTGTTCCTCCCTGCTGATTGACTACACTCCCAAGGTAAGTGAAGGTCTCGACCTCCTCCAGGTTGTTGTCTCCCAACTTCACTGCCTCTGTGCTGGAAGCATTGATTTTCAGAATTTTGGTCTTGTTGGGGTGGATGTGAAGGCCGACTTGGGACGCATGGGAGGCCAGGCTTGAAGTCTTGTTCTGCATCTGTTGCTGTTTGTGGGAGAGCAGAGCGAGGTCATCGGCAAAGTCCAAATCGTCCAACTGAGTCCATAGGGTCCACTGGATGCCATTCCTCTGTCCATCTGTTGTCCGTCTCATCACCCAATCGATGGCGAGGAGGAACAGGAATGGTGACAGCAGGCATCCTTGACGTACGCCGGTCCTTACATCAAAGCGACGCGTCAGCTGGCCTCCGTGAACGACCCGACATGCCATCCCTTCATATGACTCTTTGATGATTCGTGTCAGTTTGGCTGGGATTCCATAGTGTCGGAGGAGTTGCCACAGGGTGTCACGGTGCAGACTGTCAAAAGCCTTGAGGAAGTCTACAAAGTTGATGTACAATGAGGAGTTCCACTCCAGGGACTGCTCGACGATGATGCGTAGCGTGACAATCTGGTCTGTGCAGGATCTGTCCTGCCTGAAGCCTGCCTGGTGGTCTCGGAGCCTGACGTCCACTGCGTCCCTCATCCTCTCCAACAGAATCCTGTTGAACACTTTTCCTGGCACTGATAGGAGTGTGATGCCTCTGTAGTTCTCGCAGATGCTGAGGTCTCCCTTTTTGGGCAGTTTGATGATGTGTCCGTCTTTCCAATCTATTGGTACTTTTTCCTGTTCCCAGATCTTCTCAAAAAGCGGTAGTAGAAGGTCGGCTGTTGTCTCTACGTCTGTCTTGAGAGCTTCTGCTGGAATTCCATCTGGGCCGGCTGCCTTGCCATTTTTCATCTTCTTGATGGCGCGGATGATTTCGTCTTTTGTTGGTGGGTCGCAGCATATCTCTATATCATTGTCTGCTTCTGCGATATTTGGAGGGTTTTGTGGAGCTGACCTATTGAGAAGTTCCTCAAAATGCTCCGCCCATCTCTCAAGCTGCTGATCTGTGTCTGTGAGGTCTGTCCTAGCTTGTCCTTGACTGGTCGTTCTGGTCTGTTGTACTTGCCTGCAAGCTTCTTGGTGGTTATATACAGCTCCCTCATGTTCCCGTGGTACGCTGCTTGTTCTGCTTCTTCAGCCAGGCTGTCTATGTAGTCTCTCTTGTCTTTCTTCACACTCTTCTTCACTTCCCTGTGAGCTTGTGCGTATTCTGCTTGGGCTGTCGCTTTAACTAATCTTGTACGGCTCGAGTTTAACTGCTTCTTTCTTGAGTCTTCTTGCTTGGATCTTCTGGAGGGTGTCTGCTGAGATCCAGTCTTTGTGTTGGTTGTTCTTTGGCCCAAGCACTTCCTGGCATGTTTCTGTGATGGCATCTTTTGTTCTCTTCCAAAGGTCATTGGCATCGGTGTCTTCGTTGATAAGCTCCTGCAGCACTTGGAATCTGTTCTTGAGGTTGAAGGTGAAGGTTTCTTGAGTTGTCCTATCTTTCAATAGCTTCACATTGTACTTCGCCCTGCCTGCTGCCTGCCTGTCAGTTCTCTTCAACTTCAGCTTGAGTCTCGCAGTCAGGAGGTGGTGGTCTGATGCTGCGTCTGCTCCCCTTCTCACTCGTACATCTTGAAGAGACCGTCTAAACTTCTTGGTGATACAGAAGTGGTCGATCTGGTTTTCGGTAATATGGTCAGGCGATACCCAGGTGGCCTTGTGTATCCTCTTGTGGGCGAAGATGCTGCCTCCGATGACAAAGTTGTTCAGTCCGCAGAGGTCAGCGAATTTCTCCCCATTCTCATTCATCTCTCCCGAGGCATGTTGTCCCATCACTTCCTCGTAGCCTCTGTTGTCTGATCCCAGTTTCGCATTAAAATCCCCCATGAGGATGTTGATGCCTTTGTCCTTTAGCTTGTCTAGGACTGCCTGTAATCTGCTGTAGAACTGGTCTTTGGATTCTTCATCATATTCATTGGTGGGTGCGTAGCATTGGATTATGTTCATCTTAATGTTCTTCTTCTTGGTCGTGAAGGTTGCTGTTATTATCCTTGGACCATGTGCTTCCCATCCAGTAAGAGCTTTCTGTGCTGTACTTGAAAGCATGATTGCTACTCCTTCAGTGTGTGCAGCATTTTCCTCTTCATGTCCTGAGTACAGCAAGAGTTCCCCTGTAGTCAGTCTTGATTGTCCGGCTTGCAGCCATCTCGTCTCACTCAGTCCGAGCAGGGTGATGTTATATCGGCGCATCTCTGCTGACACTTGTGCTGCCTTCCCTGCCTCGTACATGGTCCTGATGTTCCATGTACCGATGGTGGTGGTCGTTCTGGTCGACAGAAGGGTTGTCTGCACTGAAGCTTCCTTTCGGCTTTGGCCCCAGCACGTCATACTTCCTGCAGGAGCAGGTCCTTCCTCTCCCAGAACTGGAGTTTCTTGGGTAGTTGTGGATGCTTCTTTAGCGAGTTTGGCTGTGAATAGCCACAATGTTATAATATTCAATGTGGACTTCACTGTGGACTCCTTGTAAGTGGCAAACATAGAAAGGAAACTGTGAAAATTGGATGCTGTTCATGTTCATGACAATTGCTGGGGAATCGCCGAGGTGGTCAAGATCATTCGTAACATCAGCCTTCAGAGTCAGGGTTCTGCCTTGTCCACGTCGAAGGTTGACACGGTCGCTGAGGTTGGCAGACAATATGTCACCAGGAGAGTGGGACACCTTGTCTGCATTCGAAGGCTGTGCCCGATCAGTCTCAGTCGGCGTTTTCGAAGCGTCTTGCTCAAGGGTGAGAGCTTAGTCCGAGAGTAGAGCGCCTTGGTGGAAACAGTACCAAATACTAACAATTCACATCACCATTTCATCATCCCTCATCATCTATTATTCACTTCCCCACACTTCCTTGGGTGCTGACGTCAAACTTCAACCAAACAAAAACGCTGACAGTTATTTTTCTGTGCAGGTCAGGAACGTTTTCGCAGTATGACGTCATCCTACTTCCGGGGCGCGCACGGCTGTTTGCTAATGTTCAAAGTGAGCAACGAGGAATCGTTCAACAACGTCATCAACTGGTATGTTGCGTGTTGGGAAGTTAAAGTTTAAGGTTGTTCCCGAACCCTGAGATCCTAGAGGGGTGAAAGCGGCAGATAGTTCCCACATTTTTTTTTTAACGTTGTCAGCATTATGGGGGTGGTTGCAATCTCCTCCCTCCATTACTTTATTTCTCACTTCTCATTGTCCTTTATGTGTGGGTGGAATGGAGGCTGAGCACACGTTGTAAGTACTGGACGAGGAGCTTACGTGACGGCCGAACGTATGTGAAACCAGTTAATTGCAGTGCACATAGCCGTCGTAATGTCTCATTTTTATTGTATAATACACACCTGTGAATAAACGTTCAAGAATATAACGAACGAAAACAATCCAATTTGTATGTGTATTTCAATGCGCCCATTCAACAATGTCGTATTTGTATAGGCTATTATTGCATTGTATTGTAATCATATTGATTCCTTTTTAAATTATCCGATTTTTTCTCGGATCATGTCTTTATGAATTTTGCCCACATTGTGCAAAGCAGTATGTTGCTGGACAGTCAGCTATTCTGTCGTTTTCAGGTGTGCATGCTGGGTGTTTTAATATTTCCGTAAGCCACCAGGCAATGGTCATGACTTAAAAAGGATCTTTAACTTTTTGAAAAAATGGGATGTTTTGAGTGCTACTCACACGGAAAGAGGTTAAATAATAAAAAGGCCACTGGGCGGTCTGCAGACCTTGATGACCTGGGGATGGGGACAATGTCCACACTTCTCACCCATAGGCGGGACGGTAGCCAGCTGGATCAAATCCAGATCATCCATCTATAAACTGGACATCTTACGTATTGGGACTGTCGTCAATCCAACTATAAATGACATCTTGCTTACTTCTCTGTCGTCTTCAGCTGTAAACTGACATCTTGTTACTTGACTATCAATCATCCAACTTATAAACCTGACATTTGTTTGCTTCACTATCTTCATCAACTATAAACCTCGACATCTTACATTGATGTCGTCTCCATATATTAAACCTGACATCGTGCTTACTTGACTGTAATCATCCAACTATTAACTGACATCTTGCTTACTTGACTGTCGTCATCCAACTATAACTGACATCTTACTTGACTGTCATCAACATCTATAAACCTGACTCTTACTTGACTGTTTCATCCAACTTATAACCTGACCATCTTACTTCACTGTCGTTATCAATATAAAACCTAAACATCTTACTGAATACTGTCCGTCATGCCAACTATAAACCTGATCATCTTTCTTGACTGTCGTCATCCAACGACAAACCTGAATCTTACTTGACTGTCGTCATCCTACTTATAAACTGACTTCTTACTTGACTGTCGTCATCCATAATTATATACCTGAACATATTACTTGACTGTCGTCATCCAACTATAAACCTGACAATCTTACTTAACTGTCATCATCCATAAACTATAACCTGCATTCTTGCTTACTTGACGGTCGTCATCAACTATAACCTGACATTCTTACTTGACTGTCATCATCCAATATAACCTGACATCTTGCTTAATTGACTGTCCGTCATCCAAACTATAAACCTGACATCTTGCTTTACTTGATGTCGTCATCAACTTTAAACCTGACATCTTATTACTTGCAAAAGCCTTGAGGAAGTCTACAAAGTTGATGTACAATGAGGAGTTCCACTCCAGGGACTGCTCGACGATGATGCGTAGCGTGACAATCTGGTCTGTGCAGGATCTGTCCTGCCTGAAGCCTGCCTGGTGGTCTCGGAGCCTGACGTCCACTGCGTCCCTCATCCTCTCCAACAGAATCCTGTTGAACACTTTTCCTGGCACTGATAGGAGTGTGATGCCTCTGTAGTTCTCGCAGATGCTGAGGTCTCCCTTTTTGGGCAGTTTGATGATGTGTCCGTCTTTCCAATCTATTGGTACTTTTTCCTGTTCCCAGATCTTCTCAAAAAGCGGTAGTAGAAGGTCGGCTGTTGTCTCTACGTCTGTCTTGAGAGCTTCTGCTGGAATTCCATCTGGGCCGGCTGCCTTGCCATTTTTCATCTTCTTGATGGCGCGGATGATTTCGTCTTTTGTTGGTGGGTCGCAGCATATCTCTATATCATTGTCTGCTTCTGCGATATTTGGAGGGTTTTGTGGAGCTGACCTATTGAGAAGTTCCTCAAAATGCTCCGCCCATCTCTCAAGCTGCTGATCTGTGTCTGTGATGGTCTGTCCTAGCTTGTCCTTGACTGGTCGTTCTGGTCTGTTGTACTTGCCTGCAAGCTTCTTGGTGGTTATATACAGCTCCCTCATGTTCCCGTGGTACGCTGCTTGTTCTGCTTCTTCAGCCAGGCTGTCTATGTAGTCTCTCTTGTCTTTCTTCACACTCTTCTTCACTTCCCTGTGAGCTTGTGCGTATTCTGCTTGGGCTGTCGCTTTAACTAATCTTGTACGGCTCGAGTTAACTGCTTCTTTCTTGAGTCTTCTTGCTTGGATCTTCTGGAGGGTGTCTGCTGAGATCCAGTCTTTGTGTTGGTTGTTCTTTGGCCCAAGCACTTCCTGGCATGTTTCTGTGATGGCATCTTTTGTTCTCTTCCAAAGGTCATTGGCATCGGTGTCTTCGTTGATAAGCTCCTGCAGCACTTGGAATCTGTTCTTGAGGTTGAAGGTGAAGGTTTCTTGAGTTGTCCTATCTTTCAATAGCTTCACATTGTACTTCGCCCTGCCTGCTGCCTGCCTGTCAGTTCTCTTCAACTTCAGCTTGAGTCTCGCAGTCAGGAGGTGGTGGTCTGATGCTGCGTCTGCTCCCCTTCTCACTCGTACATCTTGAAGAGACCGTCTAAACTTCTTGGTGATACAGAAGTGGTCGATCTGGTTTTCGGTAATATGGTCAGGCGATACCCAGGTGGCCTTGTGTATCCTCTTGTGGGCGAAGATGCTGCCTCCGATGACAAAGTTGTTCAGTCCGCAGAGGTCAGCGAATTTCTCCCCATTCTCATTCATCTCTCCGAGGGCATGTTGTCCCATCACTTCCTCGTAGCCTCTGTTGTCTGATCCCAGTTTCGCATTAAAATCCCCCATGAGGATGTTGATGCCTTTGTCCTTTAGCTTGTCTAGGACTGCCTGTAATCTGCTGTAGAACTGGTCTTTGGATTCTTCATCATATTCATTGGTGGGTGCGTAGCATTGGATTATGTTCATCTTAATGTTCTTCTTCTTGGTCGTGAAGGTTGCTGTTATTATCCTTGGACCATGTGCTTCCCATCCAGTAAGAGCTTTCTGTGCTGTACTTGAAAGCATGATTGCTACTCCTTCAGTGTGTGCAGCATTTTCCTCTTCATGTCCTGAGTACAGCAAGAGTTCCCCTGTAGTCAGTCTTGATTGTCCGGCTTGCAGCCATCTCGTCTCACTCAGTCCGAGCAGGGTGATGTTATATCGGCGCATCTCTGCTGACACTTGTGCTGCCTTCCCTGCCTCGTACATGGTCCTGATGTTCCATGTACCGATGGTGGTGGTCGTTCTGGTCGACAGAAGGGTTGTCTGCACTGAAGCTTCCTTTCGGCTTTGGCCCCAGCACGTCATACTTCCTGCAGGAGCAGGTCCTTCCTCTCCCAGAACTGGAGTTTCTTGGGTAGTTGTGGATGCTTCTTTAGCGAGTTTGGCTGTGAATAGCCACAATGTTATAATATTCAATGTGGACTTCACTGTGGACTCCTTGTAAGTGGCAAACATAGAAAGGAAACTGTGAAAATTGGATGCTGTTCATGTTCATGACAATTGCTGGGGAATCGCCGAGGTGGTCAAGATCATTCGTAACATCAGCCTTCAGAGTCAGGGTTCTGCCTTGTCCACGTCGAAGGTTGACACGGTCGCTGAGGTTGGCAGACAATATGTCACCCAGGAGAGTGGGACACCTTGTCTGCATTCGAAGGCTGTGCCCGATCAGTCTCAGTCGGCGTTTTCGAAGCGTCTTGCTCAAGGGTGAGAGCTTAGTCCGAGAGTAGAGCGCCTTGGTGGAAACAGTACCAAATACTAACAATTCACATCACCATTTCATCATCCCTCATCATCTATTATTCACTTCCCCACACTTCCTTGGGTGCTGACGTCAAACTTCAACCAAACAAAAACGCTGACAGTTATTTTTCTGTGCAGGTCAGGAACGTTTTCGCAGTATGACGTCATCCTACTTCCGGGGCGCGCACGGCTGTTTGCTAATGTTCAAAGTGAGCAACGAGGAATCGTTCAACAACGTCATCAACTGGTATGTTGCGTGTTGGGAAGTTAAAGTTTAAGGTTGTTCCCGAACCCTGAGATCCTAGAGGGGTGAAGCGGCAGATAGTTCGACATTTTTTTTTTAACGTTGTCAGCATTATGGGGGTGGTTGCCAATCTCCTCTCCTCCATTACTTCATTTCTCACTTCTCCATTGTCCTTTATGTGTGGGTGGAATGGAGGCTGAGCACACAGTTGTAAGACTGGACAGTAGGAGCTCTACGTGACGGCCGAACGTTATTGTGAACCAGTTAATTGCGTGCACATTGGTCGTAATGACTCATATTTATTGTATAAAACACACCTGTGAATAAACGTTCAAAGAAATAACGAACGAACAAGTCCGATTTTGTATTGTATTTCAATGGCCATCACAATGTCGTATTGTATAGGCTATATTGCATTGTATTGTATCATATTGATTCCTTTTTTTAAATTTTCCGATTTTTCTCGGATTCATGTCTTTATGGTATTTTGCCCACATTGTGCAAGCAGTATCTTGCTGCACAGTCTGCATATTCTGTCGTTGTCAGGTGTGCATGCTGGGTGTTTTAATATTTCCGTAAGCCACAGGACAATGACATGACTTAAAGGATCTTTAACTTTTTGAAAATTTGATGTTTTGAGTGCTACTCACACGAAAGAGGTTGAGGCACTGGGCGGTCTGCAGACTTGATGACCTGGGGATGGGGACAATGTCCACACTTTACCCATCAGGCGGGAGGTAGCCAGCAGGATCAAATCCAGATCATCCATCTATAAACCTGACATCTTACGTACTTGACTGTCGTCATCCAAATATAAACCTGACATCTTGCTTACTTGACTGTCGTCATCCAACTGTAAACCTGACATCTTGCTTACTTGACTATCATCATCCAACTATAAACCTGACATCTTGCTTGCTTCACTATCGTCATCCAACTATAAACCTGACATCTTACTTGACTGTCGTCATCCATCTATAAACCTGATATCTTACTTACTTGACTGTCGTCATCCAACTATAAACCTGACATCTTGCTTACTTGACTGTCATCATCCATCTATAAACCTGACATCTTACGTACTTCACTGTCGTCATCCAACTATAAACCTGACATCTTGCTTACTTCACTGTCGTCATCCACTGTAAACCTGACATCTTGCTTACTTGACTATCATCATCCAATATAAACCTGACATCTTGCTTGCTTCACTATCGTCATCCAACTATAAACCTGACATCTTACTTGACTGTCGTCATCCAACTATAAACCTGACATCTTACTTCACTGTCGTCATCCAACTATAAACCTGACATCTTACTTACTTGACTGTCGTCATCCACTATAAACCTGACATCTTACTTCACTGTCGTCATCCAAACCTGACATCTTACTTGACAGTCGTCATCCAACTATAAACCTGACATCTTGCTTACTTCAGTGTCGTCATGCAACTATAAACCTGACATCTTACTTCACTGTCGTCATCCAACTATAAACCTGACATCTATTAATTGACTGTCGCTTCCAACTATAGACCTGACATCTTACTTAACTGTCATCATCCAACTATAAACCTGACATCTTACTTGACTGTCGTCATCCAACTATAAACCTGACATCTTACTTGACTTTCGTCATCCAACTATAAACCTGACATCTTACTTACTTCACTGTCGTCATCCAACTATAAACCTGACATCTTACTGACTGTCTTCATCCAACTATAAACCTGACTCTTACTTCACTGTCGTCATCCAACTATAAACCTGACATCTTGCTTACTTGACTGTCGTCATCCAACTATAAACCTGACATCTTACTGACTTAACTCGTCATCCAACTATAAACCTGACATCTTGCTTACTTGACTGTCGTCATCCAATTATAAACCTGACATCTTGCTTACTTCACTGTCGTCATCCAACTATAAAGTGACAACTACTTGACTGTCGCATCTAACTATAACTGACACTTGCTTACTTCACTGTCGTCATCCAACTATAACCTGACATCTAACTTACTTCACTGTCGTCATCCAACTACAATCTGACATCTTACTTGACTGTGTCATCCAACTATAAAAGTGACATCTTACTTGATTGTCGTCATCCAATTATAAACCTGACAACTGCTTACTTCACTGTCGTCATCCAACTATAATATGACATCTTACTTGACTGTCGTCATCCAACTTATAAACCTGACATATGCTTACTTGACTGTCGTCATCCACTATAAACTGACATCTTACTTCACTGTCGTCACCCAACTTAACCTGACATCTTACTTCACTGTCGTCATCCAACTATAAACCTGACATCTTACTTCACTGTCGTCATCCAACTATAAACCTGACATCTTACTTCACTGTCGTCATCCAACTATAAACCTGACATCTTGCTTACTTCACTGTCGTCATCCAACTATAAACCTGACATCTTGACTACTTCACTGTCGTCATCCAACTATAAACCTGACATCTTACTTACTCACTGTCATCATCCAACTATGAACCTGACATCTTGCTTACTTGACTGTCGTCATCCAACTATAAACCTGACATCTTGCTTACTTCACTGTCGTCATCCAACTATAAACCTGACATCTTACTTGACTGTCGTCATCCAACTATAAACCTGACATCTTACTTGATTGTCGTCATCCAACTATAAACCTGAATCTTATCACTGTCGTCATCCAACTTAACTGATATCTTACTTCACTGTTCGTCATCCAACTATAAACTGACATCTTATTATGACTGTCGTCATCCAACTATAACCTGACATCTTAATTGACTGTCGTCATCCAACTATAAACCTGACATCTTACTTGACTGTCGTCATCCAACTATAAACCTGACATCTTACTTACTTCACTGTCGTCATCCAACTATAAACCTGACATCTACTTGACTGTCGTCATCCACTATAACCTGACATCTACTTACTTCACTGTCGTCATCCAATATAAACCTGACATTTACTTATTTGACTGTCGATCCTGTCATGGTTTTTCCTTGTCTTTGACGAATTCTCGTGTGAATCTGTATTTTGTTTTGTTTTGTATTGTATTGTATTGTATTGTATAGTATTGTATCGTATCGTATCGTATTGTATTGTATCGTATGTGTCGTATTGTATTGTATCGTATCGTATTGTATCGTATGTGTTGTATTGTATCGTATTGTTTTGTATTTATTGTATCGTGTCGTATTGTGTTGTGTCGTATCGTATCGTATTGTATTGTTTCGTATCGTACCGTACCGTACCGTACCGTATCGTATTATCGTATTGTGTTGTATTGTATTGTATTTATTGTATTGTATTTATTGTATTGTATTGTAGTGTATTTATTGTATTTATTGTATTGTATTGTATTCATTGTATTGTATTTTATTTATTGTTTTCAGTCCTTGTCGAACTTACTAAGAAAATCCCTGGCAAGATGATTAGAACGACCAAACAGACAACACACTTTTCCAAACTGGCCCCGACATAAAACAGTTGCTCGTGTAGCCTTTGGGAATTGTAGAAAGGAGGGAGACAGTCTTATGCAGGTTACACACGGGTCACACATTCTGCAGTCACTCATATTTTTTTAAAAGTGAAGGTACACAACGTCCATACCACGTGCTAGTCAGCATCAAACACCTTGTTACTGAATGCTGGCACTTACACAATGTGGTACATAAGTCAGGCTCAAGCAACATCTTCACACACGGCCTTCACGTGTAGGCCTAATGTTAACTTTTTGTAGGAGATCAATAGATTTCCTCTGATGTGATCATACGTCATCATCATCATATCATCATCATCAGGTGCCCTGCCACATGGCGTTGGCGACCATGGACTTCCAACCATCTCTATCTCTCGTTGCCCCCAGCATCTCCCCCACCCTCCTCATCTCCAGCCATCTGCAAGTCTGTCCAGCATTCTCTCCCTGGGTCTACCCGGTGCTCTCTTTCCATCCAGCTTTCCCGTTGTGACCAGATACTCCAAATCCCCCTTCCTCATAAAATGGCATATAAATGTTGCTTGTCTTTTCCTAATCTTCCTTATGAGGATCTACTTGTGTCTGCCTCCATCAAGACTGTCTCGTTTGTTTTCTTTGCTGTCCATGGAACTCTCAACATTCTTCTGAGAAACCACACCTGGGCTGCCTCAATCTTGCTCTGGCTTTGCTTGCTGACTGTCCACGCCTCGCATCCGTACAACAGTATTGGTTTCATATAACATTCAAGGACTCTCTTCCTGATGTTAATTGATAGGCATTTGTTGGTAAGAATGCTTGTCATCTTCTTGAATGCTGTTTTGGCTTGGCCATGGACCATGATCATACGTATGACACAGATTTTAAAAATATGTGTTAGGTTTAGAAGGCCAATCATGTGCTTGGTTTTTAACTGTTGTCTGTTTAATTAGACTTGGAGCTGTTTATAACATGGTGTTAGCCCTGGTAGGATCTAATTAGACTTGGAGTTGTTTATAACGTGGCATTAGCCCTGATATAATCTAAGTGGTCGGTAGGCTGAAAGCAACACGATTAATTCGATTTCTTGTCTTTAACAGTGTCCTATGTGAAATCTGGGACAGTGTAACAGTTGTCTAATATCTACTTTTGCTTGAATGTTCACCCTGTTTTGCTGAAATTATTTATTCCAACATAATTACATTTTCTAGAATGTAATCTCATCCTAGAAAGAGACAGAGAAAACGACACAGGGTATGAAACAGAGACACAGAGGCATAAGAGCCAGGCAGCAGACAAGCAGACAGAAAGACAAACAGACAAAGAGACAAACCAGACAGACAGATGCAAAGAGAATAATGGCGGATACATGCTTTAAACCTCAAGAGAAGAAAAACAGGATTGTTTCCCTTGACCCACCCCAAAATTAGTGTTCCTTTTGTGTTTGTTTATTCATTTCTTTATTTCATTTCATTTTATTTATTTATTTATTTATTTATTGCTTGGTTTTGTTTGTTTCGTTTTGTTTTATTTTGTTTCGGTTTGGGATGGTTTTTTGAGGCAGCTGAGTCATTCTGCAAGTAAATTGATGCTCCTCCTGTTCTGCTACTCCAGGATGCAGGTCTGTCGGTTTCCACACAGAAGGAAACATCCATCAGTTGTTTGGGGAAATACAGGACCTACCTTGTGGTGGACCCACACACTAGCAAGGCACTCTGGGAGGGGCACAACCTTTCTTTATCCTGCATTTGCTTTTTCAGTAGTGTTTGCTTCGTTTTCCAAAACAAGTGTGACTGCCCGCGTTCAAGCAAACAGGAACCAGAAAAAACACGAAAGAAGAATACGAATGCGTATTTAATACAAGACAAGACAGGCGCAAATTTTCGGCCAACTGGCCTTTGTCAAGCGTAAGATTACAAACAAACAAACACCAGATACAACATTTTTGACAAAAAGACTGAAACTTCCCTGCTGCTGTGTCCAATTTGCGCCTGTCTTGTCTTGTTGTATTAAATACGCGTTCGTTTGCTTCGTTCGTCATGTTTGAGATCAGATAATTGATTTTGTCTGGTACAAGACATTTTTGTTTGCTTGTTTTTGTGTTTTTCTGTTTTTTTTCCTACTATTGCAAACATGGTGAGGACAAACACCTGCTCTTACTCTTCTCGAAAGTGCAACCCTGGCTGTCCTAATCTGTTTTAAATTGGGGAGAATGTTTTGATCCCTCACTCAATTAATTATGTTGTTATTCACCAACAGGTTCAACGATCTGGGCGTATATGCCACACCTGACAACGTGAACAATGTCAGCGCTGTCGTGGTGGGCAACATCGGCTCTGTGAGCCAGGAGCGCCGTGTGACGGCAGAGCGGGCGTTCCGTCTGGCCGAAAGCCTCAACCTGACCTACTTCGAGACGCAGGCGCGGGACGAGCAGATGGCGCTGTGCATCTTGACGCGCCTGGTGAACAACGTGATTGTGAGCAGGGCCAGACGTCAGAGTTTGGCCATTACCATCATGCCACCCATTCATATCAAAGCTAAGAAAAACTCATATTCTCTGGCTGGGGAGGGCCGCAGATGGAGAAGATGTTGTAAGACGTCCTGAACCCGATGCTGTGTCGCGTTTGTTACTGCCATTTATGGAAAAAAAAAGCCATTGTCTTTTTACAGATGACGTTCAGCAAAGACAGCATTGTTATTTGGGGTCTCTGACAACAGCATTGTATTCTTTTGGCACCAGTGACAAAAACGTTGTCCGTTAGTAGTGCCGTTTGGATAGCAGTGGAAACATCTGTCTTGTTCTTTGCTACATTTCAGCAGACCACACCTTCAAGGGTCGGTCCAGTGGTCTGGATCAACGATATCATCTTCAAGTCAAATAGTTATATGTCGGTGTTGCCATTCACCCATGCCCCTGTGTTGTCAATAGTTGTTTATCGGTGTTGCCATTCACCTCTGCCCCTGTGTTGCCAATAGTTGTTTGTCGGTGTTACCATTCACCCCTGCCCCTGTGTTGTCAATAGTTGTTTATCGGTGTTACCATTCACCCCTGCCCCTGTGTTGTCAATAGTTGTTTATCGGTGTTACCATTCACCCCTGCCCCTGTGTTGTCAATAGTTGTTTATCGGTGTTGCCATTCACCTCTGCCCCTGTGTTGCCAATAGTTGTTTGTCGGTGTTACCATTCACCCCTGCCCCTGTGTTGCCAATAGTTGTTTGTCGGTGTTACCATTCACCCCTGCCCCTGTGTTGCCAATAGTTGTTTGTCGGTGTTGCCATTCACCCCTGTGTTATCAATAGTTGTCGGTGTTGCCATTCACCCTGTGTTGTCAATAGTTGTTGGTGTTGCCATTCACCCCTGTGTTGTCAATAGTTGTTTGTCGGTGTTGTCATTCACCCTGTGTTGTCAATAGTTATATGTCGGTGTTGCCATTCACCCATGCCCCTGTGTTGTCAATAGTTGTTTATCGGTGTTACCATTCACCCCTGCCCCTGTGTTGCCAATAGTTGTTTATCGGTGTTACCATTCACCCCTGCCCCTGTGTTGCCAATAGTTGTTTGTCGGTGTTGCCATTCACCTCTGCCCCTGTGTTGCCAATAGTTGTTTGTCGGTGTTACCATTCACCCCTGCCCCTGTGTTGCCAATAGTTGTTTGTCGGTGTTACCATTCACCCCTGCCCCTGTGTTGCCAATAGTTGTTTGTCGGTGTTGCCATTCACCCCTGTGTTATCAATAGTTGTCGGTGTTGCCATTCACCCTGTGTTGTCAATAGTTGTTGGTGTTGCCATTCACCCCTGTGTTGTCAATAGTTGTTTGTCGGTGTTGTCATTCACCCTGTGTTGTCAATAGTTGTTTGTCGGTGTTGCCATTCACCCCTGTGTTGTCAATAGTTGTTTGTCGGTGTTGCCGTTCACCCCTGTGTTGTCAATTAGTTGTTTGTCGGTGTTGCCATTCACCCCTGTGTTGTCAATAGTTGTTTGTCGGTGTTGCCATTCACCCCTGTGTTGTCAATAGTTGTCGGTGTTGCCATTTACCCCTGTGTTGTCAATAGTTGTCGGTGTTGCCATTTACCCCTGTGTTGTCAATAGTTGTTTGTCGGTGTTGCCATTCACCCCTGTGTTGTCAATAGTTGTCTGTGTTGCCATTCACCCCTGTGTTGTCAATAGTTGTTGGTGTTGCCATTCACCCCTGCCCCTGTCTCCCCCAACACGAGCAAAAATCGCCCGCCATGTTGAAAATTAAGAACTCTGACAAAAATAAAATCCTTGTATGTCATTGTTGTTATATATATATATGGCATGTGACATAATCCTTATGTCATTTTTGTTATATGTGCCATGTGACATAATCCTAATGTCATTGTTGTTGTATATATATATATATATATATATATATGTATATATATGGCATGTGACATAATCCTTATGTTATTGTTGTTATATATGGCATGTGACATAATCCTTATGTGATTGTCAGTAGGCGTGGCACAAATGCCATGTTACCAGTGTCGTCGTTAGGATCCTTAGTGTCAGAGAGCTTAGTCTGGCACTGTTGTGCTTTAATACTTACGGCAGACAATACATATGTCAGCGTTGTCCTGCGGCATCATACCCGATACAGATGTATGTATGTATAATGTGTATGTTTGTACTGACATGTCGGGGATGTACACATGATTAAATAATGTTGTGTCAATAAACCAGATAGCTTCGTATGACCTCAGTAGCGCGAGGTGTTTATACACAGCATCGTGGAACCTCCTTTCCATTGAATTCCAAAGATTATCGTTATGCTGACAGCTTAATATCAATGTAAAGAAAAGTTAAGTCAGTGCGAAGAAATGTAAGCTATCACTTATATAATGAAGTCTTATTTAGATAATTATGATCACCTGTTGTGTTCAGTAAGGAATAATTTTGAATGAATGAATAAATGAATGAATTCTTATCTCTCGATGAAGCACAAAGAGGAAGGGGAGTTCTTTTGTTATGTTAATTGCAAAATTTGATTTTACAAAGACGTCTTTACCAAAAGTAGACTATCAATCAAAAAGCATTTACGGAAATACAGGCGCACTCACACATACACACGCGCGAGCGCACGCACACACATACACAGAGGCACAAACGCTCTCTCTCTCTCCCCCCTCTCTCTCTCCTGCTCGAGCGTGCACACACACGCACGCATGCATACAAACAAATGTACATGGAAACATATACACTCACAGAAAGACACACACAAGAGATAAACACAATTCACACACACACACACACACACACGTGCACACACACACACGTACACACACACACACTATGTATGACAAAAATGTAATCCTTGTATGTCATTGTTGTTATACAGGGCATGTGACATAATCCTTGTGTCATTGGTGTTATACAGGGCATGTGACATAATCCTTGTCATTGTTGTTATACAGGGCATGTGACATAATCCTTATGTTATTGTTGTTATACAGGGCATGTGACATAATCCTAATAATAATAATAATAATAATTACAATATTTATATAGCGCAAAATCTTGATAAAATCAAATCTAAGCGCTGAAGCAGACACACACGCAGGCACGCACGCACGCACGCACACACACACACGCACGCACACACACAGACACACACACACACCCACACACACGCATGGCTATAAATGGGGAGAAAGAATAAAAGCAATAAAAGCAAGAATAAAAGCAATGGAAAATTATAGAGAGCATAGCATACAATTATATATTATAACCATGTGATTCCCTCCGAGCGGAGACAGGCTGCAGAGGGGGGGGGGGGGGGGGGGGGGGTTGAGTGAGGTTAGGATTTTATGCGGAGGAGAAAAGGTGAGTTTTGAGAGCGGACTTGAAGGAGACAAAAGTAGGTTGCTGACGGACTGAGAGAGGAAGTTTGTTCCAGGAGAGTGGACCAGAAACAGAGAAGGCTCGTGGACCATAGGTATTGAGCTTAGTGCGTGGAAAGCGAAAAGTCAGAGGATCAGAGGCAGAGCGGAGGGTACGTGAGGGAACATAGATCTCAAGTAGGCTTGACAGGTAATCGGGGGCTGCGTTATTGAGGCTTTTGTAGCACATGGTGTCTAGTTTGTACTGTATGCGCTTTGATACAGGGAGCCAGTGAAGTTGTGCCAGGAGAGGAGATACGTGGTCAGCTTTTTTCTTTTTGAGTACAAGACGTGCAGCATTGTTTTGAATGCGCTGTAGGATGTGAATGGTGGAGGCAGGAAGACCAGACAGGAGTGAATTGCAATAGTCAATGCGAGACATTATGAAGGAGAGAACGAGTTTTGCAGTTGTTTCGACAGAGAGATACTTTCTGATCAGCTTTATACGATGGAGATGATAGTAGCAGGATCTGGCAGTTTGAGAAACAAAGTTGTTCATGGAGAGGGTAGAGTCAATGCAGACACCAAGGTTTTTAGCTGAATCAGAAATTGGGACTGATGTGTTACATAATGGGAGAGAAAGAGGAGGCAGCTGAGAAAGTTTCTGACGGGTGCCAATGAGGATAGCTTCTGTTTTGTCGTCATTAAGCTGAAGTCTATTGTGTATCATCCAGTTCTTAATGTCCGAGTAACACTCAGTGGTGCGAGTCAACAGGCGCTGTATATTATCAGGTGAGTCACTGTCTTGAAGTTGGGTGTCATCAGCTTAGAAGTGGTGTTTTATAGAATGGGAGTTGATGATGGTGGACAGGGGGGAGGTGTAAAGAGTGAAAAGAACAGGGCCAAGGACAGATCCTTGTGGAACACCACAGGTCAGGTATGCAGGTTGAGAGTAAGTGCCATTGATGAGAACGGTTTGCTGTGTCACACACACACGCATGCATACAAACAAATGTACATGGAAACATACACACTCACAGAAACACACACACAAGAGATAAACACAATTCACACACACACACACACAAACACACGTACACACACACGCACGTACACACACACACACACACGTACACACACACACACACTATGTATTGTTTATATAAAAACAAAACATGGATTTTATCTTTTTTATTTACATTATTTGGCTTTTGTTTTTGCTGTGGTTCCTAATATTTATCTCTGGTTCCTGATACTTGTGTTCATTTCATGTTGTGTAGCGTCTGATGGTACTTGTTGGAAGTTAAGTTATGTTGTATTCCTGGAAAGTGCAAGGAGTGTGTTTTTGATATGGATTGTTTGCGCCATGCAAGTGGAGTGATTATTGTTAGTATGTGTGAGGTTTATAGTTAAATGTGTATATGTGCGTGTGTGTATATGTATGTGTGTGTTCGTTCTTTAATTTAACGTCTGTTCACTATGAGTGGTATTATGTGTGTGTGTATCTTTATGTGTGCGTATAATGTGGATGTGTGTGTGCGTGCGTGCGTGTACGTGCAAACACATGTATACGTGTGTGTGTGCATGTGTTTGTATACATGCGTGTATGTGCGTGTTTGTATGTATGTGTGTATAAATGTGTATGTGTGTATATCTATATACATGTGTGTGTGTGTTTGTGTGTGTACACATCTATCTAATATATATACATATATATATGTATACATATGGAGATGTATGTGTATATACATATATATACATATATATATATATATATATATATGTTTGTGTGTGTGTGTGTGTGTGTGTGTGTGTGTGTGTGTGTGTGTGTGTGTGTGTGTGTGTGTGTGTGTGTGTGTGTGTGCATGCTTCACAATGTGTTGTACATGTATTAAGATTCATTTCAAGTTTTAAATTACAGTCATTGTTAAGATTTATTCATTTTGCAATTTTTGATTCAATGCATGTGATTTAACAAATTTAAACCTGCTTTTCCAGTTTCGTTCATATATACTTATTTTAAGTTATTTCCGCTTTGAGTTATGCATACATTTCATGTCATTACAGCTTTTACGTTAACCTGACAATAAATGTTTTTTGATTATGATGATGGTGTGTTTGTGTGTGTGCGTGCGTGTGTGTGTGTATGCGCGTGTGTGCCCGCGCGCTTAGAACTTCTATGTATCGCTTTCTGTCTTTGCCAAATGCTGGAACACATGGTAAACAGCAGACTCTTGTGGGCTAAAGAACTACACGACTTCCGCAAGCACCACTCCACGAGTGACTTTTTCATCCGCCTTATAACCACAATCCATAAAGCCTTTCTAAAAAAAATCATGATATTGTCGCCTTCCTCTTTCACCTAGAAAAACATATGATTCCAATTGAAAATCTTCAACACTTTCAGACCGTCATGATTTTGGCCTTCATGGCTACCTCCCTCTGCTGATCAACATTTTCTTGGCACGGCGACAATGTGCACATCATATTGGTTCTACTCTTCCGACATGCACTAGCAGAAGTTAGCTGTTTTTCACGGAAGTATTCTGTTTTACAATACAATACAATATTTTATTTATATAGCGCAAAATCTTGATAAAATCAAATCTGAGCGCTAAAACAGACACACACGCACGCACGCACACACACGCACGCACATACACACACACACACACACACGCAACGCACACGGCTATAACTGGGGAGAAAGAATAAAAGCAATGGAAAATTATAGAGAGCATATTATATACAATTATATATTACAATGTGATTCCCCTCCGAGTGGAGACAGGCTGCAGAGGGGATTGAGTGAGGTCAGGATTTTATGCAGAGGAGAAAAGGTGAGTTTTGAGAGCGGACTTGAAGGAGACAAAAGTAGGTTGCTGACGGACTGAGAGAGGAAGTTTGTTCCAGGAGAGTGGACCAGAAACAGAGAAGGCTCGTGGACCATAGGTATTGAGCTTAGTGCGTGGAAAGCGAAAAGTCAGAGGATCGGAGGCGGAGCGGAGGGTACGTGAGGGAACATAGATCTCAAGTAGGCTTGACAGGTAATCGGGGGCTGCGTTATTGAGGCTTTTGTAGCACATGGTGTCTAGTTTGTACTGTATGCGCTTTGATACAGGGGCCAGTGAAGTTGTGCCAGGAGAGGAGATATGTGGTCAGTTTTTTTCTTTTTTAGTACAAGGCGTGCAGCATTGTTTTGAATGCGCTGCAGGATGTGAATGGTGGTTTTCTGCTCTATTCAGTATTAAAATCAGTCCTATTGTCCGCTTAGTACAGCAGGCTGCTGTATGGACGATTTTGCACTCTATGCCGGCTCCACCTTTGCTTAGATAAGATCCAGCAGTGGGCAGAGGAAAAACGGCGTTACTTCTCTGCAACCCAAAATAAGTGCATCTACTTTCGTGTCATATTCAACATCTTAAAACGTCTTGTTAAAAAAAAACTCAACATTTTTCGAGTGGTAGCACACACTGACTGGGGCGCTGTTCAGAAAACACTGCTGCATCTGTACAGAGCCTGATCTATTCCACATTGGGTTTTGACCACGCTGTATACGGCTCTGCCAGACCTTTTTACTTGACAAAACACTTGATCTCATCCATCAGCAAGGGCTTTGCCTCTCTTAGAGCACTCCACACCCACCCCTATATACTGCCTGTGCACATAGACAAGGGAAACCCTCGCTTCAACTTTGGACTGAAATTAATATTAAACTACTGTTTTCTCACCCCCCCCCCCACCCCCAAAAAAACAACAACAAAAAACAAACAACAAACAAACAAAAAAAAAACTCTGCTTATGACTGCGTCTTCAGTCCCAAATTTAGGACACAATACGAACAAAACTTTAAAGACAGTCCTCCTCTAAGATTACATATACTTCCTAAGATGCAAACTGTAGATATTCATTTTGCAGTTGTTCCAGACTTCTCCAAAGTTTCGGACAGCTCGCCATGTAGGCCTACCTTTCAAACAACCAAGGTCCGTTTTGATTTTGCTGACTTCATCAGTCCACTTCATTGGCATATGATTCCTTTTATGTAGACCTCTTTCAAAAAAGTCTGTCATCTCGCAAATGTTCACAGATTAATCAAAGTCAGACGAACGTGTTGCTGCTGCTTCCTTCTGTTCTGATATTCCATATCGACCATTTTCAGACCACATTCCCTCTGACAGTTTTGTCTACACTGCCAAACTGATCGCTCTTATTTTTGGTTCTAAAAATGGTGTCCCATTCCAAGCATAAAAATTTTCTATTTCAGATTCTCTGTCCGTTCCGAGGCAATTGCTGGCCGTAACAGCAGCCACTCAGAGCTTCTGAAATTCTTTGAATTCTTCTTCTCTAAAAACCGACGATTATAATGTTCTTGCTTGGGGTCCGGCCGGCCATGTTGGTGTTCGAGGAATGAATGAAATAGCTTACTCCTTCGACAATAATGTCTTGACGGAAAAGATGTCTAAGTCTTTCATCCATGCTGACAATTTAAAAATCAAAGTACAAACTTCTGTTAAAAAAAAAAAAATCCCCTCTGACTTAAACGTAGGCCTACCTGTTGTTGGATAACTCAGGAAGACCACAGTGTTACGCAGGTAACATACAGGTCAAACATTCTACACACATTAATACCTGTTAAAAATTGAAAAACCAGCATGGTGTATACTGTCAGTGTGTGACGAGCTCCCCAACATTATCCATCTTCTTATTGAATGCTTGGACTTGAGCGATGTGACATAAGCTCCATACAGCAGACTCCTTAAGGAACCTCTTCAGACATGTCGCCGTTTCATTGTTATTATTATCATTACTATTCTCTATTTTTTGTTGCTGAATTTGTTTATGTGTCAATATACAAATGTATTAGGCACGGGAATTTCTGAAATCAAAAACCTCTGACAGGAAGAAGGGTCCAGGGGCATGTTTCCCCCTCGTAAATATTTTCTCCCGCCATTGAAATCTGAAAAGGGTGGGAGTTGAGATTTCAGCGACAAAAGATAAGATTCGTATGATCGCCAACGCCATGCGGCAGGACACATGATGATGATGATGATGATGATTGAAATGTGTGCAATCGGACCATTTCCAGCACTAAATTCATGTACATTTCACATTTACAATGTTCAATACAATGTGCACTTACAAGGCTACCAAAGAAAAACATTGTTTAGAAATATTGATTTATTCCAATTCACAAAATATTGATTTATTCCAATCCACAATTCTTTCCTCACGTACCCCATGTTAAAAATCAACGGGCACTGGATCTAAACCACCAAGTCAAAACATGACGGCCGGGACGAGTTAGCGTGCTGTGCTCAAAGTGATTTCAGTGTGTGCGCTAACAATTAACTTTGTACAGTCTACATTTTTGGGGTTTGCCCTTTGGGCCCCCGTCTCATTGGGTCCCCGTCTCATTGGGCCCCGTCTCATTGGGCCCCCACACTTTTCTGTAGTAATAAGAAAACGTGTCATTGGGCCCCCGTCTCTTTGGGCCCCCGTCCCTTTGAGCCCCCATCTCTTTGAGCCCCCGTATCATTGGGTCCCTGTCTCATTGGGCCCCCTTCTCATTGGGCCGCCACACTTTTCTGTAGTAATAAAGAAAACGTGTCATTGGGCCCCCGTCTCTTTGGGCCCCCAGCATAATAAACAAGATAATTATGTTCCCTGCTGCTGCAAATGTGTGTGTGTGTGTGTGTGTGTGTGTGTGTGTGTGTGTGTGTGTGTGTGTGTGTGTGTGTGTGTGTGTGTGTATGTGTGTGTGTGTGTGTGTGTTTGATTGATTAAAAATGTGTGGAATAGCACCCAGAGAAAACTGCTAGGCAATTTTATTAAAACTTATGTTTAGTAGAGGCCCAAAATGTCGCATCGACCCAAAATGTCGCAAATGTTCACAAAAGTTTCTTACACAGCGCTTGAGAAACAACGTTTCTACATGGTAACTGAAACACAAACAGTGACAAATCCAGTAATGGGATGTAGACGCAGCTCATTACTTTAGATTATTTCCCAGACAGAATTCGTCAGCTTTCGACGGACTGGTAATGCTCACTAACGTGCTTTGACCTTTAAATTACCCTTTAAATTACGTTGACCCTGAAAGGTCATATATAGACTTGGGGGCACAATGAGACGGGGGCCCAATGAGACGGGGGCTCAAAGAGACGGGGACCCAAAGAGACGGGGGCCCAACGAGACGGGGGCTCAAAGACACGGGGACCCAAAGAGACGGGGGCCAATGAGATGGGGGCTCCCACATTTTTGGACGGTTTGTAGGCAGCGACTGCAGGTATCTGTATCATTTGACCGCAATTTCTCTTTACAGTTCTGGATCAGTAAGGATAGGCTACATTTTTTTCTTTCCGAGAATCACAGGAGCTCGTAGTATTTTCCGAGGAAGTTCAGTCTATTTCCACCAAGAATAGCAGATCGAGGAGAATTCCTGTGCCTGATGTATTGCGTGGGAATGCTATGCGATACATTGTATTGGAAGCAGTGACCTAGCGATAAACATAATGAACTTTACTGCTTTACATTATATGTAATGGATTGAAGTGTGGTGTAGTGCGCTATATCATAATGTACTGTATTGCGACACACACACGCACACACACACACACACACACACACACACACACACACACACACACACACATACACACACACACTGAGACATGAGGGCTTCGTATCCCTGTTTTCATTTTATTCCAGAATTGTTAATCAAAATTCAGGTATAATTCTATAAGAATAACCTAACATTTATCATGATTATCCTCATTTACACCACCACAACATATGAAAAATTAAAACACTTTGACTGTAAGCTGGCTAAAAGAAAACGATGCAGCCATACGTACATCTAAATATGCACACTAAACATTCAAGAATTCATGAAACCATGATACGATCAACTCGAAATTCGGAGTTTGTTCCAGAGGGTAGGTTCATAAGTACATCACAAAAATGTGGCGATAATGATCTGGTGGTCTCCAGGCCCTACACACAATCAGGTCTTCACTTGACAGCTAATAGAACCTGCATTCCATATACCATAAAGTCCCGTTAACTGCCTGCTACGAGATAGCCTCGTACCTATTTCCGGTATTCTGTGCGCCTACATACGAGCATCTCGTACCTTTTTCGTCATCGGATTTTGATGGTCTACGAAGGGAGGGAACACCGATAATGGTTCCTGGCCATTGTAGACACGTAAAGACACAGTTATAGCCCTTTACTTAGTCAGGCGACCACAGTAAATGGCTGAGCAGTGGGCAGAAAAGTGAACCTACTGAAAAAGCTAGATTTTATCAAGTTTACATCTGGACTGTGGTACCCCCAGGTATGCATGGAGTACTGCACAGAAAAACATTTACTGGCTGTTATGTGAATTCCAGATGTTTGTCCTGTTCTTCAGTAAACAACTACACCAATTTCCAGTGTTTTCTGTGGTTTTATGTGCTGTAAAGACTGTGTTTATGTTCCGAATTTGTCATTTTTTGTACAAAATGTACATTATATCCACCTCTCCCAAAATGATTACCAACAAAATCAAGTTCTACTTACACCACATCATAGCCAGGGGTATAACCAAAAAACATGCTAAACATCTTAGAGATATCTCAATAAATGGCTGAATATTGGGCAGTTTAGTGGACCAACCATAAAATGCAGACATTTGATCTGGCACACAGCAATGCAAAAAAGGCTATATACTGTGGCAGTGAAGGGGATTTATATAATTATATAATTATATAAAATTATATAAATTAATAATTAATAAAATTATATAAATTATATATAAATTATAATTTATAAAGACCTTGATATTGAACCTAAGAAACAAAACCAGTTTTCGTATAGGTTTACAATGTTATTACGATAATAATTTCTATCAAATTACTTCCATTTTCACACAGGTTTTAACACAGAAAACTTTCAGCATCCATCACAAAATAAACCCGTGAGCAACAATGTCTAGGTAAAAGAACAGACGGATGGACTGATCGCTGGATGAACTGATGGAGGAAAGGACAAATGGATGGATGAATCAACTAATGACGAATTGCTGGAAATAGTCATTTATGTTTCCCAAACATATATCAAAATAACGTGCTTGGTGCCCCACCTTTCAATAAATTTGCTACAGAAAATTATTAAATAAAAAAAAACAATAGTACAATAGCAACAATAGTACAAACAGGATGTGACAGCAACACGTTCATATGTAACGTGAAAAGAAATCATGCACACGGAATTTTTTGACATTTTGTACATTTTGACATATAAAAACAAAAGTTAATACGCATGTCATTTAAGAAATTGTAAAGAAAGCGTTCAACCATCGACACACAACGAAAGGTACCATCAACACCAACAACAATACACGACAAAAACTGGATACGTCCAGCTCCAGTAATAATGTCTTCTGTAGGCTGTGAAATGGGCCGTCATCACACAGTGTCGTCAAGGGCCGTCATCACACAGTGTCGTCAAGGGCCGTCATCACACAACACACAGTGAACAGTGTCACCAAGGGCCGTCATCACACAACACACAGTGTCATGTGTCTACACAATCAAGGGCCGTCATCACCAACAGATCTCACACATACACAGTGTCGCCAAGGGCCGTCATCAACACAACAATCACACATAGTGTCCCAAGGGCCGTCATCACAACAACACACAGTGTCACAAGGCGCCAGTCCATCAACATACATCAACACATGTAGCTCATCACACAGTAAACACAGTGTCACCAAGGGCCGTCATCACACAACACACAGTGTCACCAAGGGCCGTCATCACACAACAAAACAAGTGTCACCAAGGGCCATCATCACACAACAACACAGTGTCACCAAGGGCCGTTCATCACACAACACACAGTGTCACCAAGGGCCATCATCACACAAAAACACACAGTGTCACAAGGGCCGTCATCACACAACAATCACAAGTGTCACCAAGGGCCGTCATACACAACAAACACACAGTGTCACCAAGGGCCGTCATCACACAACAACACACAGTGTCACCAAGGGCCGTCATCACACAACAACACACAGTGTCACAAGGGCCGTCATCACACAACAATCACACAGTGTCACCAAGGGCCGTCATCACACACAATCAACGTTCACAGGGCCGTCATCACACAACTCCACAGTGTCACCAAGGGCCATCATCACACAACAATCAACAGTGTCACCAAGGGCCGTCATCACACAACAATCACACAGTGTCACAAGGGCCGTCATCACCAACAACACACATGTGCACCAAGGGCCATCATCACACAACAATAAACAATGTCACCAAGGGCCGTCATCACAACAATCACACAGTGTCACCAAGGGCCATCATCACACAACAATCACACAGTGTCACCAAGGGCCGTCATCACAAACAAACCACAGTGTCACAAGGGCCATCATCACACAACAATCACACAGTGTCACCAAGGGCCGTCATCACACAACAATCACACAGTGTCACCAAGGGCCGTCATCACACAACAATCACACAGTGTCACCAAGGGCCGTCATCACACAACAATCACACAGTGTCACCAAGGGCCGTCATCACACAACACACAGTGTCACAAGGGCCATCATCACACACAATCACACAGTGTCACCAAGGGCCGTCATCACACAGTGTCACCAAGGGCCGTCATCACACAACAATCACACAGTGTCACCAAGGGCCGTCATCACACAGTGTCACCAAGGGCCATCATCACACAGTGTCACCAAGGGCCGTCAGGGCTCTCACATGTCGGCTCATCACAACAGTGTCCAGGGCCACATATTCAAAGGCGTCATCACAAACAGTGTCAGGCCTCATCCACTCCGTGTCCAGGGCCGTCAAACAACAGTGTCAAGGCGTCTCACAAAAATCACAGGGTCATCAAATGTACAGGCGTCTCACACTCAGTCACCAAGCCATCATCACACGTGTCACCAACCAGTTCACCAGGCACGCTCATCACACATTCACCAGGGCCTTCACAGCCCATCACAAGCCATATCACAAGTGCACCAAGGGCCGTCAATCACACAGTGTCACCAAGGGCATCCACACACAGTTCACCAAGGGCCTCATCACACAGTGTCACCAAGGGCCAATCACGTGTCACAGGGCCATCATCACAGTCAGGGTCACCAAGGGTCACCAAGCTCACAACACACTGTGTCACCAAGGGCCGTCATCACTCACAAGGGCCATCATCACACAACATCACAAGGCCTCACAGGGCCATCATCACAGTGTCACCAAGGGCCGTCATCACACATCACATGCAAGGGCGTCATCACACAGTGTCACAAGGGCCTCATCACAACATCAAGTGTCACCAAGGGCCGTCATCACACAACAAGGTGTCACCAAGGGCCAGTCTCAACAACAACACAGTGTCACCAAGGGCCGTCATCCACCAACCACAGGTCACCAAGGGCCTCATCCAAGCAACACACACACCAGTGTCACCAAGGGCCGTCATCACAACAACACAGCACAAGCGTTCACCAACCGTATCACACAACAAAACACGTGTCACAAGGCCGTCATCACAACAAAATCACACAGTGTCACCAAGGGCCGTCATCACAATTCAAAGCACACAGTGTCACCAAGGGCCATCACAGTCACAACTCATCCACAGTGTCACCAAGGGCCGTCATCACAACAAGCCACAGTGTCACAAGGCACATCATCACAACATCACACAGTGTCACCAAGGGCCGTCATCACAATGTCACAAGGGCCGTCATCACCAACAATCACAGTGTCACCAAGGGCCGTCATCACACAGTGTCACCAAGGGCTCCACACAACAATACACACAGTGTCAGTCCAAGCATCACACAGTGTCACAAGGGCCGTCTCACACAACAATCACACGTGTCACCAAGGGCCGTCATCACACAGTGTCACCAAGGGCCGTCATCACACAACCACAGTGTCACCAAGGGCCGTCATCACACAACAATCACAGTGTCACAAGGGCCGTCATCCACAACACAAGGGCCGTCATCACACACACATGTCACCAAGGGCCATCATCACACAACAATCACACAGTGTCACCAAGGGCCGTCATCACCAACAATCACACAGTGTCACCAAGGGCCGTCATCACACAACAATCACACAGTGTCACCAAGGGCCGTCATCACACAAAACACACAGTGTCACCAAGGGCCTCATCACACAACAATCACACATGTCACCAAGGGCCGTCATCACACAAACACACAGTGTCACCAAGGGCCGTCATCACACAACAATCACACATGTCACCAAGGGCCGTCATCACACAACAATCACACATGTCACCAAGGGCCGTCATCAACACATGTCACCAAGGGCCTCATCACACAACACACAGTGTCACCAAGGGCCGTCATAACAACACACAATGTCACCAAGGGCCGTCATCACACACAGTGTCACCAAGGGCCGTCATACACACATGTCACCAAGGCCGTCATCCACACAACACACAGTGTCACCAAGGGCCGTCATCACACAACACACAGTGTCACCAAGGGCCGTCATCACACACATCACACATGTCACCAAGGGCCTCATCACACAACACACACAGTGTCACCAAGGCCTCATCACCACAATCACACAGTGTCACCAAGGGCCATCATCACACAACAACACACATGTCACCAAGGGCCATCATCACACAACACACCAGTGTCACCAGGGCCGCATCACACAACATCACATGTCAAAGGGCCTATCACACACAAACACATGTCACCAAGGCCATCATCACACACAACACACAGTGTCACCAAGGGCCTCATCACACACAACAACATGTCAAAGGGCCATCACACACAATCACACAGTGTCACCAAGGGCCGTCATCACACAACACACACAGTGTCACCAAGGGCTCATCACACACAAACACAGTGTCACAAGGGCCTCATCACACAACAACACACATGTCACCAAGGCCGTCATCACACAAGTGTCACCAAGGGCCTCATCACACACGTGTCACCAAGGGCCGTATCACAACAGTGTCACCAAGGGCCTCATCACACAACACACAGTGTCACCAAGGGCCATCATCACACAACACACACAGTGTCACCAAGGGCGTCATCACAACAACACACATGTCACCAAGGGCCTCATCACACAACAATCACACAGTGTCACCAAGGGCCGTCATCACACACACACAGTGTCACCAAGGGCCGTCATCACACAACAATCACACAGTGTCACCAAGGGCCGTCATACACACAGTGTCACCAAGGGCCGTCATCACACAGTGTCACCAAGGGCCGTCATCACACAACACACAGTGTCACCAAGGGCCATCATCACACAACAATCACACAATGTCACCAAGGGCCGTCATCAACACAACAATCACACAGTGTCACCAAGGGCCGTCATCACACAGTGTCACCAAGGGCCGTCATCACACAACACACCACGTGTCACCAAGGGCCGTCATCACACAACAATCACACAATGTCACCAAGGGCCGTCATCACACAACAATCACACAATGTCACCAAGGGCCGTCATCACACAACAATCACACAATGTCACCAAGGGCCGTCATCACACAACAATCACACAATGTCACCATTGTAATACCACTCTCACTCTCATGATCATAAACCTGGTGTTGTGCTGATGGTGGTGATGCCGTTTCCCCTTCATTTCAACTGGCTTAGTATGGCCTTGCAGAACTCTGGCAAGTCTTTGGGAAGCCTGGACGTGATCAAGTTCCCATCCACCACCACTGCTGAGTCCTCAAAATGGGCTCTGCATCAACAGATATAGTGAACAGGTGATAAATGGGTGGTTGAATGAGTGAGTGAACGAGCCAGTGAGCGAGTGAGGTGTGTGTGTGTGTGAATGAATGCGAGTGAGTAACTGAGTGAGCGTGTATGTGAGTGCGCGGAGGCTGAAAGACCAAAGAAATGCTTTTCACTCTTGCTGTCATCTGTCTAATTGTATCCTGGGTGTCACGCACAGAAAGACCTGATGGTCAAGCAAGATGGTCGGCTGAGGTGGAGAAATACCAAATGACGTCAAGGTCTCTATCACATCATCAGTCCAGGTCTTCCTTTGTCTGCCTCTCGTTTTAAATCTAGATATCATTTTTGTTATATGCTTACTAAGACACCTGCTGGGATTGCATTCCGGTCAGATGACCAGACCACCTACTTTTCTGTCGATGAATATAACGGGGGCTGGACCAATGCTGCTCCCATCATGTTTTTTTACCTTCGTGTTTCTGATATTGTCATATTTTGCTCTAGCTGACAGCTCCTCCTCCATAAAACATCTCACACTGTCATGTCTTGCTGACAGCTCCTGCTCTATAAAACATCTCACACTGTCATGTCTTGCTGACAGCTCCTCCTCCATAAAACATCTCACATTGTCATGTCTTGCTGACAGCTCCTGCTCCATAAAGCATCTCATACTGTCATGTCTTGCTGACAGCTCCTGCTCTATAAAACATCTCACACTATCATGTCTTGCTGACAGCTCCTCCTCCATAAAACATCTCACATTGTCATGTCTTGCTGACAGCTCCTGCTCCATAAAGCATCTCATTACTGTCATGTCTTGCTGACAGCTCCTGCTCTATAAAACATCTCACACTATCATGTCTTGCTGACAGCTCCTCCTCCATAAAACATCTCATACTGTCATGTCTTGCTGACAGCTCCTGCTCCATAAAGCATCTCATACTGTCATGTCTTGCTGACAGCTCCTGCTCCATAAAGCATCTCATACTGTCATGTCTTGCTGACAGCTCCTGCTCTATAAAACATCTCACACTGTCATGTCTTGTCTTGCTGACAGCTCCTGCCCCATAAAACATCTCACACTGTCATGTCTTGCTGACAGCTCCTGCTCCATAAAACATCTCACATTGTCATGTCTTGCTGACAGCTCCTGCTCCATAAAACATCTCACACTGTCATGTCTTGCTGACAGCTCCTGCCCATAAAACATCTCACATTGTCTATGTCTTGTCTTGCTGACAGCTCCTGCCCCATAAAACATCTCACATTGTCTATGTCATGTCTTGCTGACAGCTCCTGCTCCATAAAACATCTCACATTGTCATGTCTTGCAGACACACACTGTACACTAAGAGGTCTTCACAGGGTAAGAACACAGACACACACTGTACACTAAGAGGTCTTCACAGGGTAAGAACACAGACACACATTGTACACTAAGAGGTCTTCACAGGGTAAGAACACAGACACACATTGTACACTAAGAGGACTTCACAGGGTAAGAACACAGACACACACTGTACACTAAGAGGTCTTCAGCAGGATAAGAACACAGACACACATTGTACACTAAGAGGACTTCAGCAGGGTAAGAACAGACACACATTGTACACTAAGATGTCTTCAGCAGGGTAAGAACACAGACACACACTGTACACTGACTAAGAGGTCTTCACATGGTAAGAACACAGACACACATTGTACACTAAGAGGTCTTCAGCAGGGTAAGAACACAGACACACACATTGTACACTAAGAGGTCTTCACAGGGTAAGAACACAGACACACATTGTACACTAAGAGGTCTTCACAGG
>JAPXFY010000022.1:64718671-64751171 GCA_030674185.1 Monoplex corrugatus
CCTAACTTTAAAGTAGAAAAGGCTTACTCTTTAGGACAGGGACATTCAATCTTCACTTCTGAATTAGTTGCCATCCTAATGGCACTGAAATATATAGTAGATCTACCCATAACTTTGTTTAGTATCCTATTATGTGTAGATTCGAAATCTGCATTACAATCCTTAAAATGTTGCGAACATAAAGTAAATAGTTCGTTAATATTTGAGATAAAATTTCTAATTCATTGTTTAATAACAAATAATACACAGGTTACTTTTTGTTGGATCCCATCACACTGTGGTATCCTTTTTAACGACCGGGTCGACAGAATAGCAAAAAATGCAGCAATGAATAGGGCTGGCAGTACTAAACTTGATTTACCACTGTCTGAACATGAAATGAATGCTATATTAGAAAACAAAGTAAAAGCGCAATGTGACCTTCGCCCCTTCTCGGTAACTTACCAGGGTTTTACAAGACAAGAGATAACTTTAGCTTACAGATTAACTCTCAATTCACTTCGAACTAAATTTAGTAAAACCATCAAATGTATCTGTGGTGATTTTATAACAGTTGATCACCTTTTGTGTTGTCAGCGAATGCGACCTTATTTCCCTGCGTCATTTACAAACTTAAAACAGAAACATACTGATTTCACTCTGTATTTACACATTGCTAGACGTTTACTGCACAGTCCTGTAGGTCGTTTTCTTTGATTCAGCCCAACTGTTTTATACCTGTAACTCCCACATAGCCCCGAGAAATCCGATGAAGCCTGACTGATATAATGTTCTGATTGTTTTTCTTTTGTTCGTTAATTTGTTTGATGTTACATTAATTGTTACCTTAATTGATACAATGCCTTCATGATTACATAGATTCATTCATCCCTTACGCACCTTTTTTTTTTTTTTTTTTTTTTTTTTTCCCGTCTAAAAGCACATATGTGAATAGACGTTAAAAGAAATAACGAACACACACACACACACACACACACACACACACAGATCATTTGCAACATGACCCAACTTACAAAAGTTGTGCACATGATCTCCTGTGTTACAGATGTCTTTTAAAGAAGACATGGCAGCACATTCCCTGAAAGTGAGCTAGCATTTGCTTTGTCTTAAAGAGGAAGGTATAAAGGTAGGCTTGGGCGCTCCTTTTTTGAGGAGTGTTCTGAGCTTACTGTTTTGTCTGCTTCTGTACTGGCTGAATGGGTAGCGCAAACTGTGTTGGATCTGGGAAGTACAACATGGGAGATAATTCTCAAGAGTTATGTCCGTTGATTAACATTATAAACATTCTCCCTGTTTCCCTCTTATTTCTTTAGTATTACCTATATGCCTTGGAAGCAGTCCTGTATATGTTCTGTCTTGTCTATGTGTGTGTGTTTGGTCAGTTCAATAATAAAAGACTGTGTCAATCTTGAACATGAGACCAATATATTGTATGTATTTCTCTCCTCTCTCATAGTTGTGTGTAGGGTAGTTGCAGAGTATAAAGGTAGGCTTGGGCGCTCCTTTTTGAGGAGTGTTCTGAGCTTACTGTTTTTGTACTCTGTGTCTGCTTCTATGCTGACTGAAAGGGTAGCGCTAACTGTGTTGGATCTGGGAAGTACAACATAGGAGATAATTCTCAAGAGTTATGTCCTTTGATTAATATTAAAGAGGAAGGAGTTACAGACATGAATTACCCAGTCAAAAGACCGCTGCTGGGACGTAAGTAAGTCCAATCTTTCCCCTTCATATATACGTATACATCACCACCACCAATAACAACGGCAACACAGACATGAATTACCCAGTCCACGAGCCTTCTCCGTTTCTAGTCCACTCTCCTGGAACAAACTTCCTCTCTCAGTCCGTCAGCAACCTACTTTTGTCTCCAAGTCCGCTCTCAAAACTCACCTTTTCTCCTCTGCATAAAATCCTGACCTCACTCAACCCCCTCTGCAGCCTGTCTCCGCTCGGAGTGGAATCACATTGTAATATATAATTGTATATAACATGCTCTCTATAATTTTCCATTGCTTTTCTTCTTTTCCCCATTTATAGCCATATGTGTGTGTGTGTGTGTGTGTGTGTGTGTGTGTGTGTGTGTGTGTGTGTGTGTGTGTGTGTGTGTGTGTGTGTGTGTGTGTGTGTGTGTGTGTGTGTTATGTGTGTGTGTGTGCGTGCGTGCGTATGTGTCTGTTCAGCGCTTAGCTTTGATTTTTATCAAGATTTTGCGCTATATAAATATTGTAATTGTAATTGTAATTGCAACAGCAAAAACAACACCAACAACCTTTTCTTAAAGGTCAGTTCACTCACCCAGCATTCTCCACGTCGTCTTTAATGGCGGAGAAGCTCGTAGCTCGCTTTCCCTTCAGCAGACGACAGGAACATAACATCCATGCGCCATGACAGATCGCTGCCACTGGACGATCTACACACACACACACACACACACGTATGAACACAGGTATGTGCACACCATACAAACACATACTAAAATGATCCAGTATGGAAGCAATAGCAAGAGGATTTAGGATGTGTCTAGTCCACCGTAACCAGTTCACTATCATAAATTTCATAAACATATAAAAAAAATGACCAATTAATAAAAACCACATACACATAACCAAAAGTGAATCAAACACGTGTATACAATGTGTGTATGATCCACTGATGCTGACAAAACCACATATACCAAATATTAAAGAGATGGTGTGTGTGCGTGCGTACGTGCGTGCGTGCGTGTGTGTGTGGGGTGGGTGGGTAGGTGGGGGGGGGGGCAAGGTACTACTGCCGCTTTGTTCCTGGCTCTATTTTGCTGGCAGCTCGTCTTTCTGGCCTTACACGCACCTCTCCACCAACCGTGTGGACAGAAAACTGTCGTGCTAGTTTTAGGAAAAGTCAGAAAATTCTAGTATCAGCTCCTCCTGTACTCTGGCTACCAAATCTTTCTCACCCTTCATTATGAGTACGGATTTTCTCTTTTTTTTTCTGACTCACTTTCTGCTTTGAAGGCAATTACCGGCTGAAACATTAGTCATCCGGAGCTTCTGAAGTTCTTTAAACCGTTTTCTACTTTTACAAATGAAGGTTACGGGATTGTTTTTGTCTGGATTCCTGGCCATGTTGGTATTGGAGGCAATGAAAAGGCTGACTGCCTGGCCAAGAACGCCACAAGGGAAAAATGTCTAAATCCTTCATTCCTTAAACAGGTGTAAAATCTAAAGTATACAGTTATGTGAGAAATCTGTGGCAGGAGGATTGGAATGAACAGACAGATAACAAACTTTTCCAAATCCGCCCTAGCCTGAAAAAAAAATCTCCCATCTGCTGCAGGCAGCCGTAAGAAAGAGACAGTGTTATATCAGTGACACATGGGTCACACATCCCACACTCAGTCATCATCATCATCATCAGGTGCCCTGCCGCATGGCGTTGGCGACCATGGACTTCCAACCATCTCTATCTCTCATTGCCCCCAGCATCTCCCCCACCCTCCTCATCCCCAGCCACTCTGCAAGTCCGTCCAGTATTCTCTCTCTGGGTCTACCTGGTGCTCTCTTTCCCTCCAGCTTCCCCGTTGTGACCAGGTGCTCCAAACCCCCCTTCCTCATAAAATGGCCTATAAATGTTGCTTGTCTTTTCCTAATTTTCCTTATGAGTGATCTACTTGTGTCTGCCTCCATCAAGACTGTCTCGTTTGTTTTCTTTGCTGTCCATGGAACTCTCAACATTCTTCTGAGACACTCAATCATACCTTTTAAAAAATGAAGAAGCACCGTGGTGATACCACGTGACAGCCGTTGAGCATCCGACACTCCGTTAATTGCTGGGACTTGTACGATATTAGACATAAGAACTACACGCCACACGGATTTGGAAAAGTTTGTTGTAACTGTGTAGCCTACTTTCGATTTGACATCTGTGTAAGGGATCAAGGACTTAGACTTCTATCCTTTTCACTGCAGCCTTCTTGACCAGGCAGTCAGCCTTTTCATGGCCTCCAATACCAACATGGCCAGGAATCCAGGCAAAAACAATCTCGTAATCCTCACATACAAGAGTAGAATAAAGTTCAAAGAACTTCACAAGTTCAGGGTGACTAATGTTTCGGCAAGCAATTGCCTGCAAAGCAGAAAGGGAGTCAGAAAAAAATGAGAAACTAGTCCTGCTGCACAGACTTGACTATATTATTGGTCTTAATACTGAACAGCTAAGGAGAGAGAATGCTCCCTTATGGTATACCTATTCATCTGCTTTGACATAAGACGAAACAAACATGTAAACACTGAAACATAACCCACACAATACAATGATATTTTAGGCACTCTGCAAGCAATGTCCAGTATGAGCCCTATACAAGTGACGATTATTTCGACCCACGAATTGTTGGCGAGACTTCATCAAGTTCACGCCTTAGTGCAGTCATTTGGAGGTAAAGCCAACACAAGCAGAAATAACTACACGAAAACTAGTTGGGCGAACGCTATCTCGCATTATATGATAAAACTGCTATTAACTGAGTAAACAGCTGATAACCATAGTGAGCTGAGGTCTGTAGTCCATTCTTAATGGACCATGTTATCAGCGTACATGTCACAGGTCCCCGATACAGACTTAGCTTGACCCATCAACGGTTATCTGTACAAGGTTTGTCCAGTGATCTTTCCACAATGGCCAAGTCACATCGAAAGAGAAAACACGGAAAGCGATATTCGTAGCTCGCCAGCTTGAAAAAAAGCGACGTTAAAAGTGTCCTTTGTGAAGTTTTCCTGGATAAACGATAACCTGAAAAAAAAAAATGCTTCTGAATCAAACTCCACAGGCATGCCATCATTTTTCAAGGAATCAGAGTTAGATTTCATATACTGTTGGATTCGTCAAAATACAGTGTGGAAGTGTTACAAATAGTTTCAGCTGTGAAAATTCCTGTCTACTGAACTTTGCCACATTGAACAAGGTAAAGCTTTAGATTGGTGTAAGAAATAGAAAAAGCCTTCGTTTGGTGTAAGAACTAGATAAAGCCTTCGTTTGGTGTAAGAACTAGATAAAGCCTTCGTTTGGTGTAAGAACTAGATAAAACCTTCGTTTGGTGTAAGAACTAGATAAAGCCTTCGTTTGGTGTAAGAACTAGATAAAGCCTTCGTTTGGTGTAAGAACTAGATAAAACCTTCGTTTGGTGTAAGAACTAGATAAAGCCTTCGTTTGGTGTAAGAACAAGATAAAGCCTTCGTTTGGTGTAAGAACTAGATAAAACCTTCGTTTGGTGTAAGAACTAGATAAAGCCTTCGTTTGGTGTAAGAACTAGATAAAGCCTTCGTTTGGTGTAAGAACTAGATAAAGCCTTCGTTTGGTGTAAGAACTAGATAAAGCCTTCGTTTGGTGTAAGAACTAGATAAAGCCTTCGTTTGGTGTAAGAACTAGGTAAAGCCTTCGTTTGGTGTAAGAACTAGATAAAGCCTTCGTTTGGTGTAAGAACTAGGTAAAGCCTTCGTTTGGTGTAAGAACTAGATAAAGCCTTCGTTTGGTGTAAGAACTAGATAAAGCCTTCGTTTGGTGTAAGAACTAGATAAAGCGTTTGGTATAAGAACTAGATAAAGTCTTCGTTTGGTGTAAGAACAAGATAAAGCCTTCGTTTGGTGTAAGAACTAGATAAAGCCTTCGTTTGGTGTAAGAACTAGATAAAGCCTTCGTTTGGTGTAAGAACTAGATAAAGCCTTCGTTTGGTGTAAGAACTAGATAAAGCGTTTGGTGTAAGAACTAGATAAAGCCTTCGTTTGGTGTAAGAACTAGATAAAGCCTTCGTTTGGTGTAAGAACTAGATAAAGCCTTCGTTTGGTGTAAGAACTAGATAAAGCCTTCGTTTGGTGTAAGAACTAGATAAAGCCTTCGTTTGGTGTAAGAACTAGATAAAGCGTTTGGTGTAAGAACAAGATAAAGCGTTTGGTGTAAGAACTAGATAAAGCCTTCGTTTGGTGTAAGAACTAGATAAAGCCTTCGTTTGATGTAAGAACTAGATAAAGCGTTTGGTGTAAGAACAAGAAAAAGCCTTCGTTTGGTGTAAGAACTAGATAAAGCCTTTGGTGTAAGAACTAGATAAAGCCTTTGGTGTAAGAACTAGATAAAGCCTTTGATGTAAGAACTAGAAAAAGCCTTTTGGGGTAAGAACTAGAAAAAGCCTTCGTTTGGTGTAAGAACTAGATAAAGCCTTCGTTTGGTGTAAGAACAAGATAAAGCGTTTGGTGTAAGAACAAGAAAAAGCCTTCGTTTGGTGTAAGAACTAGATAAATCCTTTGGTGTAAGAACTAGATAAAGCCTTTGGTGTAAGAACTAGATAAAGCCTTTGATGTAAGAACTAGAAAAAGCCTTTGGTGTAAGAACTAGAAAAAGCCTTCGTTTGGTGTAAGAACTAGATAAAGCCTTCGTTTGGTGTAAGAACTAGAAAAAGCCTTCGTTTGGTGTAAGAACTAGATAAAACCTTTGGTGTGAGAACTAGATAAAACCTTTGGTGTAAGAACTAGAAAAAGCCTTCGTTTGGTGTAAGAACTAGAAAAAGCCTTCGTTTGGTGTAAGAACTAGATAAAGCCTTCGTTTGGTGTAAGAACTAGAAAAGCCTTCGTTTGGTGTAAGAACTAGATAAAACCTTTGGTGTGAGAACTAGATAAAACCTTTGGTGTAAGAACTAGAAAAAGCCTTCGTTTGGTGTAAGAACTAGGTAAAGCCTTCGTTTGGTGTAAGAACTAGATAAAGCCTTAATCTGGTGTAAGAACTAGATAAAGCCTTCGTTTGGTGTAAGAACTAGATAAAGCCTTCGTTTGGTGTAAGAACAAGAAAAAGCCTTCGTTTGGTGTAAGAACTAGATAAAGCCTTTGGTGTAAGAACTAGATAAAGCCTTTGTTGTAAGAACTAGATAAAACCTTTGGTGTGAGAACTAGATAAAACCTTTGGTGTAAGAACTAGATAAAACCTTTGGTGTAAGAACTAGATAAAACCTTTGGTGTAAGAACTAGATAAAGCCTTTGGTGTAAGAACTAGATAAAACCTTTGGTGTGAGAACTAGATAAAACGTTTGGTGTAAGAACTAGAAAAAGCCTTCGTTTGGTGTAAGAACTACAAAAAGCCTTCGTTTGGTGTAAGAACTACAAAAAGCCTTCGTTTGGTGTAACCATTACAAAACTTTGCCTGGTGTACATAAAAAGGTGACGATCACATCTCACTTGTATTGCTACTTTAACAAAACGACTGTTAAATTCACTTTGTACGTCTTTGTACAACAGATCAGGTCATGACCTCTTCCTCTTCCTCGCCTAATTCACTTTGTACGTCTTTGTACAACAGATCAGGTCATGACCTCTTCCTCTTCCTCGCCTCACCAAGCTGCAGTTCCTCACAGTACTACAGGAAAGGAGACAGAGCCCCAATATGATTTCGCGGTCAAGGTGATTCTGCTGGGTGACGTGGGTGTGGGCAAGACCACCTTCTTTCACAACTTCCTCCATGGCCATCCCCACCCCTCCACCACACAGGAGGCACAGTCTGGGGTGAGGCAGATCAGGGGACACAGGATCGTCGACTTTGATGGCAAGAAAGTACGGGTGACACTGTGGGACACTGGGGGTGAGTAAGACTTGTAGGCTGAATGTAACGGTAATGATTGACTATGAAGACGATGATGATGACAATGACGAAGACATCGATAAAGATGATGATGATGATGACGACATCGATGAAGATGAAAATGAATGGAGGAGGGGAAGACAATGATCCCTTGATAAAAAAAAATCTCATCTGACTCAGTGAATTCACGGAAATGACAATTCTTTAAAAAAAAAAAAGTTATAGTGTCTAGTGTTTCCGGAACCTAAAGATCTAAGAGCGAGTTGACCCAAATTTGAGCTCTCCTTTCAACCAATGGCACTAAGCAGATTACGATATATTTTTACATTTATTACTACTAACTTTCACACATCACACATACAACATTCACAACTATAATAATTACAGTATTTATAATCACAATATTTACATAGCGCAAAATCTTGATAAAATCAAATCTAAGCGCTGAACAGACACACACGTACGCACGCACACACATGCACGCGCGCGCGCGCGCACACACACACACACACATGGCTATAAATGGGGAGAAAGAATAAAAGCAATGGAAAATTATAGAGAGCATATTATATACAATTATATATTACAATGTGATTCCCCTCCGAGTGGAGACAGGCTGCAGAGGGGGTTGAGTGAGGTCAGGATTTTATGCAGAGGAGAAAAGATGAGTTTTTTGAGAGCGGACTTGAAGGAGACAGAAGTAGGTTGCTGACGGACTGAGAGAGGAAGTTTGTTCCAGGAGAGTGGACCAGAACTACTAACTTTCACACATCACACATACAACATTCACAACCACGCACCTTCATATTAACGTCTTTTCTTTGTCTCCTCCTCCTTCTTTGTCCCCTCCTCTTTATTCGTTTCCTCCTCCTTTTCCGTTTTCTCCTCCTTCTTCGTTTCCTCCTCTTTCTTCTTCTCCTCTTTCTTCTCCTCCTCTTTCTTTTCCTGCTCCTCTTTTTTCTTTTCCTTCTTCTTCTTCTTCTCTTTTTCTTCTCCTCCTTCTTCTCCTCTTTTTTTCCTTCTATTTCTTCTCCTTCTCCTCTTTCTTCTCTTTCCTCTTCTTTTTCTTCTCCTTCTTCGTCTCCTTCTTTTCCTTCTTTTTTGCTTTCTTCTTGTTCTTCTTTTCTTCTCTTCCTCTTCCTCTTCTCCTGTTTCTTCTCCTTCTTCTCTCTCTTCTCCTTTCTCTACTTCTTTTCCGTCTTCTTCTTTTCTACTTCTTTTCTTTCTTCTTCTACTGCTTCATCTCTCTTTTCTTCTTTCTTTTTCAACTTCTTCCCGTTTCTCTTTTTTCTTTCCCTTTTCCTTTTTCTTCTTCTTCTCCTTTTTCTCTTTCGCCTTCTCTTTTTCTTTGCCTTTTTGTTTTTCGCCTTTTTCTTTCTTTTTCTTTTCCTTCTCCTTTTTCTTCTTCAGTTCCAGTGGTTGAAGAAAGAGAAACCACTCGTTCTCAAGGCGGCTTCCGGTATAAGTTCAGTTGTTTCAGTCTTTTTCTCAAAGTTTTGCATTTGGTGTTTGTTCATTTGTGATCTTACGTCTACGCTTAACAAAGGTCAGTTGGCCGAAAATTTGCGCCTGTCTTGTCTGGTTGTATTTTTTCGTGCTTTTTCTGGTTTAGGTTCATATTGCTTATAGCCCAGCCAACTACTACAGCCATATCAGGTCTAACACCACGTTAAAAACAACACCCAAGCTTAAGTAAAAAAGACAAAATATGGCAGTTAAAAACCAAGCTCATGGTTACCTTTTCAAATGTAAAATGCATTTGAAAATCTTTCTCATACGTATAATCCTATCAGATGAAATTTGTTGGTCGTTTGTAAGAACTAGAAAACTGCATATGGAGGAACATTTATAAAGAGGTTTTTGAAGGAGTCTGCGGTAAAGCGCTAAGGTCTGACATCGTGCAAGTCTGTGCACTGGATAACAAGGTGTCTGGCGCTAAGCGGCTCGTCACATGGTCTACATGGTGCTTCTGCATTTTTGAAAAGGTATGAACGAGTACAGGACGTGTGACCTCTGTGCAACCTAAATAGCGGTGTCTCTTTCATACGGTTCCCTGGACCAGATGGGAGACTCGGTTTAAGATCGGGATGGACTTGGAAAAGTCTGTTGTGTCTGCTTGTTCCAATCCTCCTGGGAGAAGGTGAAACTTAAGAAACTGCTTTTTTTGTCAGTGATCAGGGAATCTATCAACTCGAGATGACTGACAGAGCGGACAATTGTTTATCCCTTTTAAAATTTATTTTTATTCATTCATTTATTTATCTAGCCTACATATTTATTTATTTATTTTCTAAAATTTTGTATTCTGATAATTTTCCACGCTTTTCAATTGGAGTTTGGAATGTTATTTTCGAACAGAGGTCTCTCCAAGACTGATGTTTACTAGTTTCTGGATTTTACTCTGAGTTTTTGATGAGTTGTCACGTTGCCTGCTGATGGTGTTTGGAAGATGTGATGTTGAGCTTTATTGTGCGCTTGTTATATGTGATAACATTCAGAGTTAGACCAGGATACTTTGGGTATTTCAGGTTTGTTTGATGACACGGGTATCCTTTTTTGGCACAGCTGAAGATGATGTGTGTTCGAGTGTCTGCTGGATCGTCACTCCACAGAACTTTGTCTTCCTCTAATTCACTTTGGATGGTCACAGAGAACAAGTCCCAATTAGCCTTGCCGACATTCAGACGTTCCAGTAAGGATTCATGTCTAGGTGTGCTTTGTTACGACAACTGGAAAATGGTCACTTGCATGGAATCATCGAAAACTCTCCAGTCATAGTCCAAGACCAATGGAGCATCACACATTGATAGACCCAAATACAAAAGTGTACCACCTGCTGGATGACTATAGTAGGAGATCCTTCATTAAACAGCATGGTCTAACTCTGAAAAGATATTTTCCGGCGTGACACCTCGGCTTAAATATCCACAGTACCCAAAGTGAGGAATGGCCAATAGAATCGGCCAAAAGCAAAACAGGTCTTGGAAGTTGTTCAATGAGATCAACCAGTTCTTTTGTGACAGGAACAGACGTAGTATGGATGGAATCTATAGAATATTACGGTGACATCACCAGCACGAGTAAACCAGGACGATGCCACATTCTATGCTGCACGGTGACATCACCAGCCACATTCTATGCTGCAACGTGACATCACCAGCCACATTCTATGCTGCACGGTGACATCAGCAGCCACATTCTATGCTGCACGGTGACATCACCACCACATTCTACTGCGCACGGTGACATCACCAGCCACATTCTATGCTGCACGTGACATCACCAGATAAGTAAACCATGACCATGGACAATAAACACGTCACATTCTATGCTGCCGGTGACATCACCAGCCACATTCTATGCTGCACTGGTGACATCACCACCACATTCTATGCTGCTCGTGACATCACCACCACATTCTATGCTGCTCGGTGACATCACCACCACATTCTATGCTGCACGTGACATCACCACCACATTCTATGCTGCTCGGTGACATCCACCAGCCACATTCATGCTGCACGTGAATCACCAGCCACATTCTATGCTGCACGGTGACATCACCAGCCACATTCTATGCTGCACGGTGACATCACCAGCCACATTCTATGCTGCACGGTGACATCACCAGCCACATTCTATGCTGCAGGTGACATCACCAGCCACATTCTATGCTGCACGGTGACATCACCAGCCACATTCTATGCTGCACGTGACATCAGCAGCCACATCTATCTGCACGGTGACATCAGCAGCCACATCTATGCTGCACGGTGACATCAGCAGCCACATTCTATGCTGCACGGTGACATCAGCAGCCACATTCTATGCTGCACGGTGACATCACCACCACATTCTATGCTGCACGTGACTCACCAGCCACATTCTATGCTGCACGGTGACATCACCACCACATCTATGCTGCACGGTGACATCACCAGCCACATTCTATGCTGCACGGTGACATCACCAGCCACATTCTATGCTGCACGGTGACATCACCAGCCACATTCTATGCTGCAACGGTGACATCACCAGCCATTCTATGCTGCTCGGTGACATCACCAGCCACATTCTATGCTGCACGGTGACATCACCAGCCACATTCTTATTCTATGCTGCACGGTGACATCACCAGCCACATTCTATGCTGCACGGTGACATCACCAGCCACATTCTATGCTGCCGGTGACATCACCAGCCACATTCTATGCTGCACGGTACATCACCAGCCACATTCTATGCTGCACGGTGACATCACCAGATAAGTAAACCATGACCATGGACAATAAACACGTCACATTCTATGCTGCTCGGTGACATCACCAGCCACATTCTATGCTGCACGGTGACATCACCAGCCACATTCTATGCTGCACGGTGACATCACCAGCCACATTCTATGCTGCACGGTGACATCACCAGGATGAGTAAACCATGACCAGGACAATAAACACGTCACATTCTATGCTGCTCGGTGACATCACCAGCCACATTCTATGCTGCACGGTGACATCACCAGCCACATTCTATGCTGCACGGTGACATCACCAGCCACATTCTATGCTGCACGTGACATCACCAGGATGAGTAAACCATGACCATGTACAATAAACACGTCACATTCTATGCTGCTCGGTGACATCACCAGCCACATTCTATGCTGCACGGTGACATCACCAGCCACATTCTATGCTGCACGGTGACATCACCAGGATGAGTAAACCATGACCATGGACAATAAACACGTCACATTCTATGCTGCTCGGTGACATCACCAGCCACATTCTATGCTGCACGGTGACATCACCAGCCACATTATATGCTGCACGGTGACATCACCAGCCACATTCTATGCTGCACGGTGACATCAGCAGCCACATTCTATGCTGCACGTGACATCAGCAGCCACATTCTATGCTGCACGGTGACATCACCAGCCACATTCTATGCTGCACGGTGACACCAGCAGCCACATTCTATACTGCACGGTGACATCACCAGCCACATTCTATGCTGCACGGTGACATCAGCAGCCACATTCTATACTGCACGGTGACATCAGCAGCCACATTCTATACTGCACGTGACATCACCAGCCACATTCTATACTGCATGGTGACATCACCAGCCACATTCTATACTGCACGGTGACATCACCAGCCACATTCTATACTGCACGTGACATCACCAGCCACATTCTATACTGCACGGTGACATCACCAGGATGAACAAACCATGACGATGGATAATAAACATGCCACATTCTATGCTGTAGACTGAAACTGAACAGGAAACAGTCACATCTTAAGTCCATTTCTGTATCAACAGAGCCACAAGAGGTACAAAAACAGGAATAAGAAGAAACAAAAGCACAAGAAAGCCAAACAAACAAAACAATATCAAGGAGAATAGAGCAAGAAGCAGGTCATGAAGGGGAAGAACACAAAGAAGAAAATATGGAAAAAAAATTTCAAAAAGACACAAAGGAAGAACTGTTATCGTTCGAGCTTAACATTTAGACAGGTACGCAAGGAAACAAACAAGGAGATTAACGCAATTAAATGCAGCCCACCCTGATGTGCATGCATTATAATTATTTCACACACACACACACACACACACACACACACACACACACACACACACACACACATGCCATGCGTACCCTTAACAACTTTTTCCCTATTGATATGAAAATTCTTATCTTGAGTGAATCTGAAGTAAAAAGAAACTCATCCCCATTCGGCCTTCCCAGACAATCAGTATAAAATATGAAACAACACCAGCCCCAAACTGGCCGTAGACACTGTAAATACAGTCACAGTGGTATGCTTTCCTCACATAAAGTTTACCAGAACAAAATGAGGTCACACCTAGTTGTTCACCTTTATCTGAGACTCTCAAGGCATGCTGTCATTAAAATGCTCGAGCAAGGTCAAAATACAGATAGTAATGTATGGACTGGCAAATTAGCAAAACAAACCGACAAGCAACAAATCATCAAACTTCAAGCCAACTACTACTACAGCTTCAACATTCCCTCATTCCTGTTTACTTTTTATTTAAAGCCTTTATACCTCGAAAAAAAAAATGTTGCCACAGGTTAACGATCATTGTTTGGTACTGTATACCCCTTTCACGTTGCAATGCTTTGCTCCTGTTTTTATTATTGACCAAAATATGAGTTGTTTTTTTTTTCTCGAGTTTCTTTCGTGTTGTTTCAATTTTGCGTATTTCTGATGTTAAACTTCTCCACTGAGAATCATTTGATTGCTTACCACCTTCTGTTTCTCTAACAACAGCACTATGCTACACAAAAAAATGGAAGTTAGTTGAACGACACAGTACTTTACTCAGCTCCGTATACACGCCAATGCCGTGGCATGGCTCTGCCATCATATCACAGAGTGCTACAGAGCTAGTTGCCTATCCCTCTATGCATGTCTATGGCCACAGTAGCACACGCGCTTTGCAGCAGTGATTCTGTTCATCAAAATGACCTGGACATCCAGGTGTACCTTGTGCTGCCACACAAGATATGTAACGACATCCAGGTGTACCTTGTGCTGCCACACAAGATATGTAACGACATCCAGGTGTACGTTGTGCTGCCACACAAGATATGTAACGACATCCAGGTGTACCTTGTGCTGCCACACAAGATATGTAACGACATCCAGGTGTACGTTGTGCTGCCACACAAGATATGTAACGACATACAGGTGTACGTTGTGCTGCCACACAAGATATGTAACGACATCCAGGTGTACTTTGTGCTGCCACACAAGATATGTAACGACATACAGGTGTACTTTGTGCTGCACACAAGATATGCAACGACATCCAGGTGTACTTTGTGCTGCCACACAAGATATGTAACGACATCCAGGTGTACCTTGTGCTGCCACACAAGATATGTAACGACATCCAGGTGTACCTTGTGCTGTCACACAAGATATGTAACGACATCCAGGTGTACCTTGTGCTGCCACACAAGATATGTAACGACATACAGGCGTACCTTGTGCTGCCACACAAGATATGTAACGACATCCAGGTGTACCTTGTGCTGCCACACAAGATATGTAACGACATCCAGGTGTACTTTGTGCTGCCACACAAGATATGTAACGACATACAGGTGTACCTTGTGCTGCCACACAAGATATGTAACGACATACAGGTGTACGTTGTGCTGCCACACAAGATATGTAACGACATCCAGGTGTACGTTGTGCTGCCACACAAGATATGTAACGACATCCAGGTATACTTTGTGCTGCCACACAAGATATGTAACGACATCCAGGTGTACCTTGTGCTGCCACACAAGATATGTAACGACATCCAGGTGTACATTGTGCTGCCACACAAGATATGTAACGACATCCAGGTGTACATTGTGCTGCCACACAAGATATGTAACGACATCCAGGTGTACATTGTGCTGCCACACAAGATATGTAACGACATCCAGGTGTACCTTGTGCTGCCACACAAGATATGTAACGACATCCAGGTGTACCTTGTGCTGCCACACAAGATATGTAACGACATCCAGGTGTACCTTGTGCTGCCACACAAGATATGTAACGACATCCAGGTGTACATTGTGCTGCCACACAAGATATGTAACGACATCCAGGTGTACGTTGTGCTGCCACACAAGATATGTAACGACATCCAGGTGTACGTTGTGCTGCCACACAAGATATGTAACGACATCCAGGTGTACATTGTGCTGCCACACAAGATATGTAACGACATCCAGGTGTACATTGTGCTGCCACACAAGATATGTAACGACATCCAGGTGTACGTTGTGCTGCCACACAAGATATGTAACGACATCCAGGTGTACCTTGTGCTGCCACACAAGATATGTAACGACATCCAGGTGTACATTGTGCTGCCACACAAGATATGTAACGACATCCAGGTGTACATTGTGCTGCCACACAAGATATGTAACGACATCCAGGTGTACATTGTGCTGCCACACAAGATATGTAACGACATCCAGGTGTACATTGTGCTGCCACACAAGATATGTAACGACATCCAGGTGTACATTGTGCTGCCACACAAGATATGTAACGACATCCAGGTGTACCTTGTGCTGCCACACAAGATATGTAACGACATCCAGGTGTACCTTGTGCTGCCACACAAGATATGTAACGACATCCAGGTGTACATTGTGCTGCCACACAAGATATGTAACGACATCCAGGTGTACATTGTGCTGCCACACAAGATATGTAACGACATCCAGGTGTACGTTGTGCTGCCACACAAGATATGTAACGACATCCAGGTGTACCTTGTGCTGCCACACAAGATATGTAACGACATCCAGGTGTACCTTGTGCTGCCACACAAGATATGTAACGACATCCAGGTGTACATTGTGCTGCCACACAAGATATGTAACGACATCCAGGTGTACATTGTGCTGCCACACAAGATATGTAACGACATCCAGGTGTACATTGTGCTGCCACACAAGATATGTAACGACATCCAGGTGTACATTGTGCTGCCACACAAGATATGTAACGACATCCAGGTGTACATTGTGCTGCCACACAAGATATGTAACGACATCCAGGTGTACATTGTGCTGCCACACAAGATATGTAACGACATCCAGGTGTACGTTGTGCTGCCACACAAGATATGTAACGACATCCAGGTGTACCTTGTGCTGTCACACAAGATATGTAATCTTCATCATCATCATCATCAGGTGCCTTGCCGCATGGCGTTGGCGATTATGGACTTCCGTCTTTTCTCTATCTCTTGTTGCCCCCAGCATCTCTTCCACCCTCCTTGTCTTCAGCCATTCTGCAAGTCCGTCTAGTATCTTCTCTCTGGGTCTACCCGGTGCTCTCTTTCCCTCCAGCTTTCCCGTTGTGACCAGGTGCTCCAAATCCCCCTTCCTCATAAAACGGCCTATGAATGTTGCCTGCCTTTTCCCAATCTTCCTTATGAATGATCTACTTGTGTCTGCCTCCATCAAGACTGTCTCGTTTGTTTTCTTTGCTGTCCATGGAACTCTCAACATCCTTCTTAGAAACCACATCTCGACTGCCTCAATCTTGGCTGCCTCAATCTTGTTCTGGCTTTGCTTGCTGACTGTCCATGCCTCACAACCATACAACAGTATTGGTTCTATATAACATCCAAGAACTCTCTTCCTGATGCTAATTGATAGACATTTGTTGGTAAGAATGCTTTTCATCTACTTGAATGCTGTTTTGGCTTGGCCGATTCTGCTGACTATTTCTGATGTGCACCTGCCGTCTGGTGAAATGATCGTTCTCAGGTATCTAAACTTATCAACCTGTCTCAAGGTTGTGCCGTTTGCTGTTATTTTATCTTGCATTCTGTAAATCGTCACAGAACCGTTAGTTCCTGGTTTCTTCTTACTCTCGCCCTTCTTCTTTTCCTCCCGTCAACAGTCAGGCATACTTTGTAATCAGTTCTTTTCTTTCTCATAATTAACGGAAACAATATGAGGTAATGACAGTCTCTCGTTCTCCAGCACTATGGTGATGGCGGTGTTAAGACTGCCTTCCCCCTTTCTTGTTTTTTTTTTTACCTAAAATTACTTCTCCACAACACATTTCCCTACAGCCAAAAATGCGTTTACTTCATGAACAAATTATGAATCCTAAGAGAAAGTATGTAAAACTGTATCGAGCACGTACAGGTGAATGGACCAGCAAAGCAGAAAATGACAGGAAGAAATGACAGAAAGCAAAGTAACAAGGCAGAAATAAAGAGACTGATAGAAAGGAGACAATTTCTAGCACACAATTTCCAGTGGGCGGGAGTACTTCATCGTATTTAAACTGAAAGAGCTCCCGGCATCCCCATGGGGTACAACGCCAGAGTGGCATTACTCTTACCCCATTCAACTTGGCTCTCCAACCTACCACTGCATCCAGATCCACTGAGACGCTGTGCAAAGAATGATAAAAAGGAATAACTCAACACTGCTTTGGCAATCTGAATCAATAAATAACAATTGGCTTTACAAGAAACAAGAAGATGAATGACAAATAAAAATTATTGTATCAACTCCCGTTTATGACAAACATGCCTCTTCCATTAACATGAAATTTATACGGAGCAATTTCAGTCAGAAAATGAACTGATTAAGGTAGAGCTTAGTGTAACATCAGAAAACTTTGTTATGAATGTGGCATGGACTATTCAAGACTTTGACCAGTAGGCTACAAATTATACACACACATTTTTTTCTGTTGACCAGTACAAATTATACACTTTTTTTTCTGTTGACCAGTACAAATTATACAAACACTTTTTTTTCTGTTGACCAGTACAAATTATACAAACACTTTTTTTTCTGTTGACCAGTACAAATTATACAAACACTTTTTTTTTCTGTTGACCAGTACAAATTATACAAACATTTTTTTTCTGGCTCAGGTCAAGAGAGGTACCGGAGTATGACGCAATCCTATTACCGCGGTGCGCATGCGTGCATCATAATCTATGACACCAATAACAGGGAGAGCTTTGACAACGTCACATACTGGTGAGTAACAGTCTGCCACACATCACACACTGGTGAGTAACAGTCTGCCATACATCACACACTGGTGAGTAACAGTCTGCCACACATCACACACTGGTGAGTAACAGTCTGCCATACATCACACACTGGTGAGTAACAGTCTGCCATACATCACACACTGGTGAATAACAGTCTGCCATACATCACACACTGGTGAGTAACAGTCTGCCATACATCACACACTGGTCAGTAACAGTCTGCCACACATCACACACTGGTGAATAACAGTCTGCCACACATCACACACTGGTGAGTAACAGTCTGCCACACATCACACACTGGTGAGTAACAATCTGCCACACATCACACACTGGTGAGTAACAGTCTGCCACACATCACACACTGGTGAATAACAGTCTGCCATACATCACACACTGGTGAATAACAGTCTGCCATACATCACACACTGGTGAGCAACAGTCTGCCATACATCACACACTGGTGAGCAACAGTCTGCCATACATGACACACTGGTGAATAACAGTCTGCCATACATCACATACTGGTGAGTAATAGTCTTGCCATACATCACACACTGGTGAGTTACAATCTGCCTACATAGTACATCACACACTGGTGAGTAACAATACATCACACACTGGTCAGTAACAGTCTTGCCATACATCACACACTGGTGAGTTACAATCTGCCTACATCACACACTGGTGAGTAACAATACATCACACACTGGTCAGTAACAGTCTTGCCATACATCACACACTGATGAGTAACAGTCTTGCCATACATCACACACTGGTGAGTTACAATCTGCCTACATCACACACTGGTGAGTAACAATACATCACACACTGGTCAGTAACAGTCTTGCCATACATCACACACTGGTCAGTAACAGTCTTGCCATACGTCACACACTGGTGAGTTACAATCTGCCACACATCACACACTGGTGAGTAACAGTCTGCCATACATCACACACTGGTGAGCAACAGTCTGCCATACATCACACACTGGTGAGTAACAGTCTGCCACACATCACACACACTAGTGAGTAACAGTCTGCCATACATCACACACTGGTGAGTAACAGTCTGCCACACATCACACACTGGTCAGTAACAGTCTTGCCATACATGACACACTGGTGAGTAACAGTCTGCCATACATCACACACTGGTGAGTAACAATACATCACACACTGGTGAGTAACAGTCTGCCATACATCACACACTGGTGAGTAACAGTCTGCCACACATCACACACTGGTGAGTAACAGTCTTGCCATACATCACACACTGGTGAGTTACAATCTGCCTACATCACACACTGGTGAGTAACAATACATCACACACTGGTCAGTAACAGTCTTGCCATACATCACACACTGGTCAGTAACAGTCTTGCCATACATCACACACTGGTGAGTTACAATCTGCCTACATCACACACTGGTGAGTAACAATACATCACACACTGGTCAGTAACAGTCTTGCCATACATCACACACTGGTGAGTAACAGTCTGCCATACATCACACACTGGTGAGTAACAGTCTGCCACGCATCACACACTGGTCAGTAACAGTCTTGCCATACATCACACACTGGTAAGTCTTGCCATACATCACACACTGGTGAGTTACAATCTGCCTACATCACACACTGGTGAGTAACAATACATCACACACTGGTGAGTAATAATCTTGCCACACATCACACACTGGTGAGTTACAATCTGCCTACATCACACACTGGTGAGTAATAATCTTGCCACACATCACACACTGGTGAGTAACAATACATCACACACTGGTGAGTAATAATCTTGCCACACATCACACACTGGTGAGTAACAATCTTGCCATACATCACACACTGGTGAGTAACAATCTTGCCACACATCACACACTGGTGAGTCACAATCTTGCCACACATCACACACTGGTGAGTAACAATCTTGCCACACATCACACACTGGTGAGTCACAATCTTGCCACACATCACACACTGGCTGCTATGCATTACATTACAGCGCTATTTACGTCACCGAGATAACGAAATAAAAATCAATGTGTCATCAGCATTCATTAATATGAACCTTAGAAAACATGCGGTTTAAGGAACAGATTATGTCTAAGATCATCATCATCATCATCATCATCGTCATCATCATCATCGTCGTCGTCGTCGTCGTCATTGTCTCTGTCATCATCGTCTTCAGTATCGTTGTTGTCGTTGCTGTTACTGCCGAGTTACAACCAATACTATTTCTGCTGTGACTGTAGCAGGAACCAGCTGAGTTGTCAATTGTGTGGTTTTTCTGCAGATCGGAAGAAAGGTGCGTTCAAGCAAACGATAGTAGGGCACATTACAAGTGATAATCGAACAAGCTGCCAATCACAGTCTCACATTTCTTGATACTGTTCAGGCTTTTTATGTTGTTGCTGCCGCTTGGTGACACAGTAATCCACTCTGAGGCGTACTATGCATAGAAACCACACAATAAAACGATACATCAGGGATGATCCAAAAGTCTTTGTCAGACTAAACGACATTTCTAAACCATGTAAAGCATATGATTTATACCTAAGCCTTTGTACTATTGATAAGCCGAGACAGCGAATGATGCCGTGATATCTGTCGATGGCATATCTGAAACGCTGTACTTCACAGAAATGGATCGGGACATATGCTCGATTCTTTGTACACTTACAGCAGTTATTCTTTGTACATTTCTACAGCAGTTATCCTTTGTACACTCTGACAGCAGTTATCCTTTGTACACTCTGACAGCAGTTATCCTGTGTACACTCTTACAGCAGTTTTTCTTTGTACACTACTACAGCAGTTATTCTTTGTACACTACTACAGCAGTTATTCTTTGTACACTACTACAGCAGTTATTCTTTGTACACTACTACAGCAGTTATTCTTTGTACACTACTACAGCAGTTATTCTTTGTACACTACTACAGCAGTTATTCTTTGTACACTCTGACAGCAGTTATTCTTTGTACACTACTACAGCAGTTATTCTTTGTACACTCTGACAGCAGTTATTCTCTTGTACACTCTGACAGCAGTTATTCTTTGTACACTCTGACAGCAGTTATCCTTTGTACACTCTGACAGCAGTTTTTCTTTGTACACTACTACAGCAGTTATTCTTTGTACACTACTACAGCAGTTATTCTTTGTACACTCTGACAGCAGTTATTCTTTGTACACTCTGACAGCAGTTATTCTTTGTACACTCTGACAGCAGTTATCCTTTGTACACTCTTACAGCAGTTTTTCTTTGTACACTACTACAGCAGTTATTCTTTGTACACTCTGACAGCAGTTATTCTTTGTACACTCTGACAGCAGTTATCCTTTATACACTCTGACAGCATTTATTCTTTGTACACTGACAGCAGTTATCCTTTGTACACTCTGACAGCAGTTATCCTTTGTACATTCTGACAACAGTTATCCTTTGTACACTCTGACAGCAGTTATTCTTTGTACACTATGACAACAGTTATTCTTTGTACACTCTGACAGAAGTTATCCTTTGTACACTCTGACAGAAGTTATCCTTTGTACACTCTTACAGCAGTTACTAAACTATGCTGGCATGCCAAATAGTGGATGAAACATGCCACATTGTGCCAATACTGATAAACTAGTGGATGAAACATGCCACATTTTGCCAATACTGATAAACTAAGTCTGTTCTAATAGAACTGTCAGTGTGGTGATCAACAGAAATAAGAACTGATGAAACAGAAGACTATTTTCCACCGAGGGCACACAAACCCTTCATGTAAGACTGAGGTAAGCCACACACTCTCACTGCCATCATCTGGACAGACCCAAGATGGCTCGTAGCTGTTGTGGGTAACTTGTGGGCTACAGATATGAATCAAGTGTTGTCTAGTCTGGCCAGCCCTCTGATCTTACTGTCATCATCATCGTCATCAGGTGCCCTGCCGCATGGCGTTGGCGACCATGGACTTCCAACCATCTCTATCTCTCATTGCCCCCAGCATCTCCCCCACCTTCCTCATTCCCAGCCACTCTGCAAGTCCGTACAGCATTCTCTCCCTGGGTCTACTGGTGCTCTCTTTCCCTCCAGCTTTCCCATTGTAACCAGGTGCTCCAAATCCCCTTTCCTCATAAAATGGCCTATAAATGTTGAAATGCAAAGAAATGCAAAGAAAACAAACTTGACAGTCTTGATGGAGGCAGACACAAGTAGATCACTCATAAAGAAGATTAGGAAAAGACAAGCAACATTTATAGGCCATTTTATTATGTACGTTGCGAAAACCACGACTGGCATAAATCTCTTCCAAGCCTGATGCCTAAATGAAAAATGAATGTTACACATCCATTTCATATGCCTTCACAGATGTTATGTCCAGAGCTGTTTACACTAAATGCAAAAACAATTCGCGGCCACGCTTAAAGGATATATCAATCATATTCATACTGCTTATACAAACCTGATTGATACATCACGTGGCCACGCTTAAAGGATATATCAATCATATTCATACTGCTTATACAAACCTGATTGATACATCACGTGGCCATGCTTAAAAGATATATCAATCATATTCATACTGCTTATACAAACCTGATTGATACATCACGTGGCCATGCTTAAAGGATTTATCAATCATATTCATACTGCTTATACAAACCTGATTGATACATCATGTGGCCATGCTTAAAGGATTTATCAATCATATTCATACTGCTTACATGAACCTGACTGATACATCACGTGGCCATGCTTAAAGGATTTATCAATCATATTCATACTGCTTATACAAACCTGATTGACACATTCTGTAAGCAGGGTCACGTGATGTATCAATCACACTGGGTTATTCCCAAGACTGGCCATAGCCTCCACCTCCCTCCCCCACCCTTAAGGACTTCTCATAATGCAATCCACATCAAACCACTCATAACATTCACAAAATCATAATTTAGAAAGTAATAAACTGATCAGAAATGTCTGTTAACTTTGACACAATAAAATACACAAATGACTTTTAATGAAAATAGCAATATCTATGGAAAATAGCAATATATATATGGTGGATTACTATGTCACCAAGCGGCGGGCAACAACATGAAAAGACTGAACAGTATCAACAGCCTCACAGGAACGGCATCAGACCTTGAAAAAGGCAGATAACCACATCTACTGTGCGTTCTTGTGGGGTACAGCTGTTCCTGCTGAGGCCGTTCTACATGTGGCAGTCACTGCACCAGTGGAACTATGCGCATCAAAGGCGGGAGAGTAGGGAGAAGATTGCAAGCCTCCTCTATACTTTAGAGATTTCTTGAGCGGGTCAGGCAGGCAGAACAACGAGGCATTCAATCACCTCATGCAGAGCACAATCATATCTGAATACCATCAACAGCTGCTTTTCCAGACAGAAGGACTGGCAGAAGCACAACCCAACGCTGCACACTCCTTCCCACACAGAACATGCGCCTCTAGAACTGCTCTTGCATTCCACATGAAGGACCATATCAGTGATAAAGGACATTCCACATGAAGGACCACATCAGTGATAAAGGACATTCCACATAAAGGACCACATCAGTGATAAAGGACATTCCACATGAAGGACCATATCAGTGATAAAGGACATTCCACATAAAGGACCACATCAGTGATAAAGGACATTCCACATGAAGGACCATATCAGTGATAAAGGACATTCCACATGAAGAACCATATCAGTGATAAAGGACATTTCACATGAAGGACCATATCAGTGATAAAGGACATTCCACATAAAGGACCATATCAGTGATAAAGGACATTCCACATGAAGGACCACATCAGTGATAAAGGACATTCCACATGAAGGACCACATCAGTGATAAAGGACATTCCACATGAAGGACCATATCAGTGATAAAGGACATTCCACATGAAGGACCATATCAATGTTAAAGGACATTCCACATGAAGGACCATAAAGGACATTTCACATGAAGGACCATATCAGAGATAAAGGACATTTCACATGAACGACCATATCAGTGATAAAGGACATTTCACATGAACGACCATATCAGTGATAAAGGACATTTCACATGAAGGACCATATCAGTGATAAAGGACATTCCACATGAAGGACCATAAAGGACATTTCACATGAACGACCATATCAGTGATAAAGGACATTTCACATGAAGGACCACATCAGTGATAAAGGACATTCCACATGAAGGACCATATCAGTGATAAAGGACATTCCACATGAAGGACCATATCAGTGATAAAGGACATTCCACATGAAGGACCATATCAGTGATAAAGGACATTCCACATGAAGGACCACATCAGTGATAAAGGACATTCCACATGAAGGACCATATCAGTGATAAAGGACATTCCACATGAAGAACCACATCAGTGATAAAGGACATTCCACATGAAGGACCATATCAGTGATAAAGGACATTCCACATGAAGAACCACATCAGTGATAAAGGACATTCCACATGAAGGACCATATCAGTGATAAAGGACATTCCACATGAAGACCATAAAGGACATTCCACATGAAGGACCATATCAGTGATAAAGGACATTCCACATGAAGACCATAAAGGACATTCCACATGAAGGACCATATCAGAGATAAAGGACATTTCACATGAACGACCATATCAGTGATAAAGGACATTTCACATGAATGACCATATCAGTGACAAAGCACAAGTATGTTCACTCATCTGTCGGATCAATGGGAGAGTCCAACCATTAGGGCCTAAGTTTACATCCCTTGCTATACTTCTTTAACAAGTTAGATGTTTTTCTTTTTGGTGATATTTGTATGTGCAAGTGTATATGGTTGTACTTATTGTATTTCAGGCTGGAGTCCTTAGAAGACTACGACATGTGGTCAGGAGGTACGGTCACCTTACTGGTGGGCATGGGCCGAGCGGACAGGAACAAATATCCAACACACCACAGCACCACACCTGTCGACTGCCAACAGGTCAGCAATCTGGCCTGCCACTACCACCTGCCCAATTTTGAACAGGTGGACTGCCACAAGAACCCCTGGGTGTTGGACTTGGTGATGAACATTGTGGTGACCTTGGTGATGAGCAAAGCTCTGGGCAAGCGCCACATGCTGCACTCCCTACGGCCTCACACCACTCTTCTTCACAGGCTGCACTCCACCAGAGAGCGGTGTTGTGCCTGTCCTGGCCACTGTGATATCTAATCGTGGAGTCCTTGGTGGCTGTGTAGCATTCATCATCATCATCATCAGGTGACTTGCTGCATGGCGCTGGCGATCATGGACTTCCATCTGTCTCTATCTCTCGTTACCCCCAGCATCTCTCCCACCCCCCTCGTCCCCAGCCACTCTGCAAGTCCGTCTAGCATTTTCTCCCTGGGTCTACCTGGTGCTCTCTTTCCCTCCAGCTTTCCTGTTGTGACCAGGTGCTCCAAATCCCGCTTCCTCATAGAATGGCCTATAAATGTTGCCTGTCTTTTCCTAACCTTCCTTATGAGTGATCTACTTGTGTCTGCCTCCATCAAGACTGTCTCGTTTGTTTTCTTTGCTGTCCATGGAACTCTCAAAGTTCTTCTTAGAAACCACATCTCGGCTGCCTCAATCTTGTTCTGGCTTTGTTTGTTGACTATCCACGCCTCACATCCGTACAACAGTACTGGTTCTATATAACATTCAAGAACTCTCTTCCTGGTGTTAATTGATAGGCATTTGTTTGTAAGAATGCCTGTCATCTTCCTGAATGCTGTTTTGGCTTGGCCGATTCTGCCCGCTATTCCTGATGTGCATCTGCCGTCTGATGACATGATCGTTCCCAGGTATAGCATTAGCATGTGTGTAGCATTAGCAGCAAGAAAATCTGTTCCAGCCAAACATACTGATCACAATACATAGTTAGCTCCTATCAGAACGACAGCATCAGTGTTAGATACTCGCGCCATGGCAAAAATAAAAGCCTGTGCGTTAGCATACTTTGCAATTTTGCATAAACCAAAATTTTCACTGTTAAGAAACATATGATTCCCTCATGATATTCTACCCCTTTCTTTGTTTACCGCAGTAACCTGCCAATATGTCCATTGCGTGGTAAAATCCTCCCAAATTTTCGTTAGTCTGCCTCCCTCTCTGCTTCATGGTACAAAGTCTCAAAGCAGTCTTCGCAAGGCCTGATTTAGTATCAGGTGGTATATTTTATCACTTCGGTTTCTGTGTTTTGACTACACTGAGAACATTTTCATCAGGAGTTCAACGGCTTGCAGGGTCTTCCAGTGAATATGCATATTTGCGACATGCCCAGAACAACAGCTACATGGTGCAATCTTTCTACAGCACCTTCCTTCGGGCCGAAGTCGTAAGAGTGCTGCTGTCGTCTGCGCTGTTCTGACAAGAACTGGTTTTCAGCCTTTGTCTGATACCTAACAGGCACCTGGCACGGGAACTACTTCAAACCTCGCTCAACCGACTCTGACTTCAGCACAGAGGCACCAATGCTAAAACTGCGTTAAGTTAATTTGAAGTTTTTCACGTAAGTCAGATCTGTTTCAGACTCTGTTCGTGTTTGCAATACACCCAAGGTCTAAGTAGCAAATAAAAGCTGTGCCCGGCCATTTCCTTTAAGGTCTATTTTCTATTAAATCACTAAGGACGTCAAACTGGCAAGTAAAGTTTTAAGCTAACCAAACACTGCATGTGGCTAAGGACGTCAAACTGGCAAGTAAAGTTTTCAGCTAACCAAACACTGCATGTGGCTAAGGACGTCAAACTGGCAAGTAAAGTTTTCAGCTAACCAAACACTGCATGTGGCTAAGGACGTCAAACTGGCAAGTAAAGTTTTCAGCTAACCAAACACTGCATGTAGCTAAGGACGTCAAACTGGCAAGTAAAGTTTTAAGCTAATCAAACACTGCATGTGGCTAAGGACGTCAAACTGGCAAGTAAAGTTTTAAGCTAACCAAACACTGCATGTGGCTAAGGACGTCAAACTGGCAAGTAAAGTTTTAAGCTAACCAAACACTACATGTGGCTAAGGACGTCAAACTGGCAAGTAAAGTTTTAAGCTAACCAAACACTGCATGTGGCTAAGGACGTCAAACTGGTAAGTAAAGTTTTAAGCTAACCAAACACTGCATGTGGCTAAGGACGTCAAACTGGCAAGTAAAGTTTTAAGCTAACCAAACACTGCATGTGGCTAAGGACGTCAAACTGGCAAGTAAAGTTTTAAGCTAACCAAACACTGCATGTGGCTAAGGACGTCAAACTGGTAAGTAAAGTTTTAAGCTAACCAAACACTGCATGTGGCTAAGGACGTCAAACTGGCAAGTAAAGTTTTCAGCTAACCAAACATTACATGTAGCTAAGGACGTCAAACTGGCAAGTAAAGTTTTCAGCTAACCAAACATTACATGTAGCTAAGGACGTCAAACTGGCAAGTAAAGTTTTCAGCTAATCAAACATTACATGTGGCTAAGGACGTCAAACTGGCAAGTAAAGTTTTCAGCTAACCAAACATTACATGTGGCTAAGGACGTCAAACTGGCAAGTAAAGTTTTCAGCTAACCAAACATTACATGTGGCTAAGGACGTCAAACTGGCAAGTAAAGTTTTCAGCTAACCAAACATTACATGTGGCTAAGGACGTCAAACTGGCAAGTAAAGTTTTCAGCTAACCAAACATTACATGTGGCTAAGGACGTCAAACTGGCAAGTAAAGTTTTCAGCTAACCAAACATTACATGTGGCTAAGGACGTCAAACTGGCAAGTAAAGTTTTCAGCTAACCAAACATTACATGTGGCTAAGGACGTCAAACTGGCAAGTAAAGTTTTCAGCTAACCAAACATTACATGTGGCTAAGGACGTCAAACTGGCAAGTAAAGTTTTCAGCTAACCAAACATTACATGTGGCTGTCATAAGCTGGTCCCAGAGACAACTGGCATGCTGACAGTTTCACCTTCACTTTCTCTTTTCTAAAATCAGTTATGGCACTCATATAATTCCGAATGAACTAAACCCACAACACCCTGTGATGTATGCACTAAACCCACAACACCCTGTGATGTATGCACTAAACCCACAACACCCTGTGATGTATGCACTAAACCCACAACACCCTGTGACGTATGCACTAAACCCACAACACCTTGTGACGTATGCACTCAATCCACAACACCCTGTGATGTATGCACTAAACCCACAACACCCTGTGATGTATGCACTAAACCCACAACACCCTGTGATGTATGCACTGAACCCACAACACCCTGTGATGTAGGCACTAAACCCACAACACCCTGTGATGTAAAGTCCACAATAATCATGGCAAATAACATCAGCCTGCACACAAACCTTACAAGCTGGCCAAGTGTGGGAATTCTGTCTAATTGATGATATGTTGACAACTAACCCTGTGCGATGGAGCAGCATTTCTGTAATCTTGGATGTGAGAGAGCATGATGTGAGTTTGCACAAAATAAACCAACAACATTTTTTTGTTCTTGAGCTTGGAAATACCGTATCTTGTATTCTGTATCTGATTACCTTGATCCTGCCTCTCGTAATGTTAGAAGTCTCTGAGGGCTGGTGTATTTAAAACAGTCACACTGAAACATTTTGAGAGATCTAACTTGTATGATATGCGAATAGTTTATAATTTGTGAGGTAATTTTGATTGTCAAGGTGTTAATGCTGTAATACTGAAGTTATAATGTTTTTCCTGTATATGGATTAGAATTTTTCTGTTTTTATCTTCATTCAAAATATTGATTATAATTTTATGTACAACTATTGCATGCATAAACACACACACACGCATGCAAACATAGCACATGCACACACACTCTCTCTCTCTCTCTCTCTCTCTCTCTCTCTCTCTCTCACACACACACACACACACACACACATACACACACACACATTCTTACAAACACACACACGCACAGCAACGCACACGCACGCGCACGTACACACACACACACGTACGCAAGCACACACACGCAGCAATATATAAACACAGTATGCCTCTTTATTCATATGAAAAATCTGTAAATCTTTCTTCATTACATAAGTAATTTTAATATTCTGTGGTTTCTTATGTGTCTTCTTACTTGTATAGCTTTAATGTTTGTTGTTATCTTGTTGTGTATATGTAATTGTGAACATTTTTTATCACCTTTTGCCTTTCTTGCGAAATGTAAAGCGCTGGTGAGCATGTTTTTATATGGAATATGCGCTATACAAATAAACATTATTATTATTATTATTATTATCTCATTGTTATTAACTCTTTGAAGACGTAATATAGTTGCCTTGCACAACCACTGTGGACGCGATCAACAGGACCTGCCACAACCCTTGAAGACGCACGATTTTGGGGGTTTTCAAAAAATTCTCAAAAATACAGATTTTACAGCACAAGAACATATTTTATATCAAAAATAAAATTCAATTTATGCTCTTTGAGCTGAAGCTACATACAAGGACAATACATCTATTCTACTTACCTTCCTAGAAGGTGAAATGGGGTAGGGTTTTGGCTCTGGGAAAGAAGTTTTTGATTGACAGTAATCCAACACATAAAGTCAGTAAAACACCCATTCCTGACCAGGTAATCCAGAAATCCAGGTAATCACAAGTCCTTGGTATGACCAGAAGATATAAAAGAACAAACACAGCTTTGTTTTCACACAGGTGAAGCAGCAAAGTGATTATGACGATCCTTTGAAGAAGAAGAAGAAGAAGAAGGCCTAAATGTCGCCATTTTGGTGCAAGGATGGTCACTCCGGTTGGTTTGGATAAAGGCAAAAACTGTAACTTATCGGGATAAAATCGATGCAAGGGAAGTACCAAAGAGTGTTCCTATATGTGTAGTTAGTTCCACTAGACCAGCGACCGGCTTGCATCTATTTTTAAAAACCGCAGCAGAATAATCGCGCTACTTCACGTCTCTAATGGTTTGGCCAGCTGCAGTGGAATGTCCCGTTGTCACGTCTCTAATGGTTTGGCACTTAGGATCGAATATCCGCTGTTACGTCTCCGAAGAGTTAACTAAGGAAATCAATGCTATTCACCATACTCTTCATGATTACCACTAAATTTGGCCTACTGTTCATTCACTCTTCCATCTTGACTTGACTTTTTGTTCTACGTCAACTTGATACTGCAACACTCCAAAGAAAAATGTGTGGAAAGTCATCAAAAACACCAAAGGCAAAAACCATCGGTCTCTCTGACAACCACCTCAAGCAGTATCCATTTTTTTTTTAACTTCCACTACTGAAGCTTACTCTTTCTGACCAACAAATCAGCACTCTTCGTAGCAAACCAAACCCTAAAATAAAAGAAATAAAATGAAAAAGAAATAAAGACTCCCTGCAACTTCTTATCTGACAACACTGATGAGTTGAACAATCTTCTATCTCATCTGGCATGCAGTGACTCATCCCCTGACTGTATTCTCTGGACTTGAAAACCTTGCTTCTGGCGCATCTTCAACCTCAAATTTACAACCCAATTCCAAGATAATTCCAAATGTATTCTTCCTCTTCAAATCTGCATCCACTCTCACGTGCAAAATACAGAAACTGATGTAATAGTTGTTTCACACTTCACCAACTGTGTGAATAACAAACTGATCTAACAGTTGTTTCACACTTCACCAACTGTTTGATTAACAAACTGTTTCACACTTCACCAACTGTGTGAATAACAAACTGATCTAACAGCTGTTTCACACTTCACCAACTGTGTGAATAACAAACTGATGTAATAGTTGTTTCACACTTCACCAACTGTGTGAATAACAAACTGATCTAATAGCTGTTTCACACTTCACCAACTGTGTGAATAACAAACTGATCTAACAGCTGTTTCACACTTCACCAACTGTTTGAATAACAAACTGAACTAATAGCTGTTTCACACTTCACCAAATGTGTGAATAACAAACTGATCTAATAGTTGTTTCACACTTCACCAACTGTTTGAATAACAAACTGATCTAATAGCTGTTTCACACTTCACCAGCTGTGTGAATAACAAACTGATCTAATTAGCTGTTTTACATTTCACCAACTGTCTGAATAACAAACTGATCTAATAGCTGTTTCACATTTCACCAACTGTCTGAATAACAAACTGATCTAATAGCTGTTTCACACTTCACCAACTGTGTGAATAACAAACTGATCTAATAGCTGTTTCACACTTCACCAACTGTCTGAATAACAAACTGATCTAATAGCTGTTTCACACTTCACCAACTGTGTGAATAACAAACTGATCTAATAGCTGTTTGACACTTCACCAAACGTGTGAATAACAAACTGATCTAACAGCTGTTTCACACTTCACCAACTGTGTGAATAACAAACTGATCTAATAGCTGTTTGACACTTCACCAAACGTGTGAATAACAAACTGATCTAACAGCTGTTTCACAATTCACCAACTGTTTGAATAACAAACTGATCTAATAGCTGTTTCACACTTCACCAACTGTCTGAATAACAAACTGATCTAATAGCTGTTTCACACTTCACCAACTGTGTGAATAACAAACTGATGTAATAGTTGTTTCACACTTCACCAAATGTGTGAATAACAAACTGATCTAATAGTTGTTTCACACTTCACCAACTGTTTGAATAACAAACTGATCTAATAGCTGTTTCACACTTCACCAACTGTGTGAATAACAAACTGATCTAATAGCTGTTTCACACTTCACCAACTGTCTGAATAACCTACCACAGACCTTTAAAGCACTTCAGGACCATTTTAATCTTACTGTTTCACACTTCACCAAATGTCTGAATAACCTACCACAGACCTTTAAAGCACTTCAGGACCATTTTAATCTTACTGTTTCACACTTCACCAAATGTCTGAATAACCTACCACAGACCTTTAAAGCACTTCAGGACCATTTTAATCTTACTGTTTCACACTTCACCAAATGTCTGAATAATCTACCACAGACCTTTAAAGCACTTCAGGACCATTTTAATCTTACTGTTTCACACTTCACCAAATGTCTGAATAACCTACCACAGACCTTTAAAGCACTTCAGGACCATTTTAATCTTACCTTATTGTGTAAAGACCCCACAAGTTCACTGGCATCATGCTGTATGGATATGAGTGTGTTTGTATGAGTGTCTGCATGAGTGAGAGAGAGAGAGAGAGAGAGAGAGTGTGTGTGTGTGTGTGTGTGTGTGTGTGTCTGTGTGTGTGTGTGTGTGTCTGTGTGTGTGTGTGTGTGTGTCTGTGTGTCTGTGTGTGTGTTTTGTGTGTGT
>JAPXFY010000022.1:64756171-64778671 GCA_030674185.1 Monoplex corrugatus
CTACTGGGTTTAGCCTTTCCGTTGTTCTCATCTACGTTGCAGAAAGGGAGAGCTTAAAGCAATGGCAATATCAGGTTCTCCATATCACTGTGCAGCTTGCAGCAATGGCAACATCAGGTTCTCCATATCACTGTACAGCTTGCAGCAATGGCAACATCAGGTTCTCCATATCACTGTACAGCTTGCAGCAATGGCAACATCAGGTTCTCCATATCACTGTACAGCTTGCAGCAATGGCAACATCAGGTTCTCCATATCACTGTGCAGCTTGCAGCAATGGCAACATCAGGTTCTCCACATCATAATAATAATAATAATAATTACAATATTTATATACCGCAAAATCTTGATAAAATCAAATCTAAGCACTGAAACACACACACACGCACGCACGCACGCACACACACGCACCCATGCGCGCACACACACACACACACACACACACACACACACACACACACACACACACACACACGGCTATAAATCAAACAGTGATGAGACAATGTACAGGAAAGAGGTTGCGAACATGGTTGACTGGTGTGCTGCAAACAACCTAGAACTTAATGTATCTAAAACTAAAGAAATGATAATCGACTTCCGCAAAAACAAACCAGTACTCCCCCCATTGTCAGTGAAAGGCCAAACAGTTGAACAGGTTAAATCATTCAAATTTCTCGGCCTGCACATCTCTAACAAGGTCACTTGGGATGTAAATACATCAGAAATCTGCAAGAAAGCGCATCAGAGACTGTATTTCCTACGTCAACTTAAAAAGCTTAGATTAACCACGCCAATAATGACACAGTTTTATCGCTCTGTCATTGAGAGTGTACTCACATTCTCAAATACTGTCTGGTATGGGAGTGCGTCCAGTAACAACAAGAAAAGACTCAACAGGGTTGTAAAGACCGCCTCCAAAATTGCAGGATGTGAGCTCCCATCTATCGACAATATTTTTCGGGAGCGGGTGACACGCAAAGCAAGGTCTATTGTATCTGATAAACTGCACCCAGCCAACCCTCTGTTCCAACTTCTTCCTTCCGGCAAAAGATTCCGCAGTATTAAGTGTAAATCCAACCGATTGAAGCACAGCTTTTTCCCCACTGCTGTAAAGATGCTGAATGATTTGTGACACTGTCTTCTTCATCCATTGCTCCTTTTATCTGACACCCCTGCTTCTGCTTTCTACTCTCTTCTTTCCCCGGCCCCCCCTCCCCACCACCCTCCCCCCTCCTTAGTTATTCCCTCCTCCTTTCTGAGTGTAAGGGCTGCTCATCTGTTGATGTTTTCTGTCAGTTATATTTATATCATACTAGCAAATTTCATGTCTTGTTTACAAGCATTATTATCTGTATGATTATATATTGTTTTTGATGCACGGGTGGGTGTGCACGCCCAGGCATGTGTGAGTACCTGAAGTGTTTTTGATCAAGTATTTTTCATATTATGTATTGTTCATGTTGTCACATGTCTTGTATGCATGGCGGGAGTGTGTTACGCAAAACCAAATCAAATTCCTTTGTTAATTCATTGGTTAATAAATAGTCTGAGTCTGAGTCTGAGAAAGAATAAAAACAATGGAAAATTATAGAGAGCATATTATATACAATTATATATATTGCAATGTGATTCCCCTCCGAGCGGAGACAGGCTGCAGAGGGGATTGAGTGAGGTCAGGATTTTATGCAGAGGAGAAAGGTGAGTTTTGAGAGCGGACTTGAAGGAGACAAAAGTAGGTTGCTGACGGACTGAGAGGAAGTTTGTTCCAGGAGAGCGGACCAGAAACAGAGAAGGCTCATGGACCATAGGTATTGAGCTTAATGCGTGGAAAGCGAAAAGTCAGAGGATCGGAGGCAGAGCGGAGGGTACATGAGGGAACATAGATCTCAAGTAGGCTTGACAGGTAATTGGGGGCTGCAGCAATGGCAACATCAGGTTCTCCATATCACTGTGCAGCTTGCAGCAATGACAACATCAGGTTCTCCATATCACTGTGCAGCTTGCAGCAATGGCAATATCAGGTTCTCCATATCACTGTGCAGCTTGCAGCAATGACATCAGGTTCTCCATATCACTGTGCAGCTTCCAGCAATGGCAATATCAGGTTCTCCATATCACTGTGCAGCTTGCAGCAATGACAACATCAGGTTCTCCATATCACTGTGCAGCTTGCAGCAATGACATCAGGTTCTCCATATCACTGTGCAGCTTGCAGCAATGACATCAGATTCTCCATATCACTGTGCAGCTTGCAGCAATGACAACATCAGGTTCTCCATATCACTGTGCAGCTTGCAGCAATGACAACATCAGGTTCTCCATATCACTGTGCCCATGGTTGTGCCCTGAAGTGCAATTCCATAGTCTTCACAGAAGCCAAGTATGATGCATTATGCTTGCTAAACAGAAGGGCATAAACCTTTCACATGACAAAGGGCCTGGGCTCGAAACGTCGTGTTTATATTACTCCAAAGGATCTTTCACAAACAAGGTACTTTTCAATGAAGGGCATAATGCTTGTATACTGAATGATAATAGTCTATTGACAAATTACACAAACTGGAAACTAATATACCTTATCTTTCTTATTTTCCTCTTCAAAAGAATTATCAGACTGCAGTTTATTTTTATCTTTATCAAGCATTTGCTCTAGTTCTCACTGAACAACACCTAAACTCATGAGTTGAGAGCATTTTGTGCTGCTCACACTCACACTCAGGCAGGGTGTCACCAATCAGCACAGTTGTTTATAGTTTGGTAAGCCAGTAAAACTGCTTTAAAAACATAATTCTGAATGATGTAGGGGGTTTCCCTGTTATTATTAGATTCAGGGGAACCTTGAATGGGTCTAACTTTACCAACTTTATGATTCCTGAACAAAATAAGAACTTCCAAACATTGACATATCTGACCAACATTCCCAAACGGTGATCATAACAGTGAAAGAAGCTTGAATCAGTCTTCTGGTACGGCTAGTATGGAACCCCATTTAAATGTTGATAATATGTATCAAAAACACCTTAAAACAATTACACTTTTAAAAGTAATTATTCAGTCTGTCACCACTTCACAAGCAAGTAAGATAACATCAATCTATGTGTGTGCAGAATGCATGTGTGCATGTACATGCATGTGTGTATACATGTGTGCGTCAATGTGTGTGTGTGTGTGTGTGTGTGTGTGTGTGTGTGTGTGTGTGTGTGTGTGTGTGTGTGTGTGTGTGTGTGTGTGTGTGTGTGTGTGTGTGTGTGTGTGTACACATCTGATGTTTGACAGGCACACAGTCATCTGCACATACTACGACGTGGTTCTTTTATGGTCATAGCATAAATGATGATTTGCTCTGCAAAATAATGAAAAACCAGAACTACCAGAAACAACACACAGCTCCCAAATGTCTTTTGTCAAATCAACTGAAACAAAATAAATTTACTATTCTATAAACATGCACACACACACATGTGTAAGTGAATAAGCCTTGACTGTGTAGTTTTAATTCTTCCTAATGACCCAACAGCATAACCAGCTCTGGGTAATAGTAGGTTGGGGAAGAGCAATGCCAGACTATGATAACATTAACTCATTCAAGCCGCAACATTTCACACCGCGACAACCCCTGAAATCGCAGTATTTTGGATGATTTTTAAAAAAATATTTAAAAATTAACAGCAAATGTCATACACAAAAGGAAAACAGTTTTGGAAACATTGAAGTGTTCACATACAGACATTACTAGCTTCAAAACTGGTAGTCTGTTCATCTTGATAGAAGGGGTGAAGGAAACATGTGACCATAAGGGGGTAAATATCCTCTTGTCAGTCCATATTGATATATATTTACACCATATGTTGTTTTTTTCCACCAATAAAACCAGTTATCCACAGGAATATTTACACAGGAATGTACAGTTTATGTGCAATAACACAAACACCACCTCCTATTTACTTGGTGTAATCAAGAACTGTGAATTTGCGTGCAAATCGGCGGGTGCTTCCTGACGCCATTTTGACAGTCAGACGAAAAGAAAGAACTGCATGTAGCATTGAAAAACTGCTACTAAAGCAAAAATACAAATCACAACACATCTAAGGGAAGGAACTGTGAAATAAAAGACCCAAGATCACTCTAGTGCATGATTGCGGGCCTCTGTAGCTCAGTTGGTTTGAGCGTCGGATTCACATGCTAATGGTTGTGGGTTCGAATCTGCCTTCACTGTCCCAGCTTAGCATCATTGTTGTTCTGGTGGTGTCAGTATAGGATTAGATAAGTGCCCCCATTGCCCCCATTTTCCTGGGATGGTTATCCCCGTCGGCCATATCACCTGAGGTGGGTGCTGACGTAAAACTGAATCAAATAAATCAAACTAGTGCATGATTTACTTCCCTTATTCCTTTGTTACGGCCTCAAAAAAAGTTGAAACTCCGACGTACACCTGCGTACGGCACAGATCCATGCAGTGTGAAAGGTGACGTAAGGCCGTGTACGGCACAGTTCGATCGAGTTAAACTCCCCAACCTTCCATTCCTCACTTCATTCACTGCACTAACCATATGGTTTGTAACAGATTTTTACCCCAATCATTTTTTCCCCCACAATTCACATTCATTTTGTTCCTCCAAAGCACATTCAGTTCAACCAGAATGGAGGGTCACCATGACAACAGATCACGGAGAGCCACAGAATCTGGCACATGTTTCTACACTTGTATGATGAGACTGGGGATAATATTTATGTTGCTACTGAGTTCCATTCTGAACTGGGACTGTGTGACTGGTGTTACTGTACATTTATTTTCAGTTTCATGAAATATACTGGCAATAACAAGGCCCAAGAGATACAGACTCAATGATGCATCCGTACAGTGGATGATGACTTGACTGTGTGGTCCCAGTCTTCCCAATGAATAATAATAATAATAATAATAATATACAATATTTTATATAGCGCAAAATCTTGATAAAATCAAATCTAACCACTAAAACAGACACACACGCACGCACGCACACACACGCACGCACGCACGCCCCACACACACACACACACACACACACACGCACACGCACACGCACACGGCTATAAATGGGGAAAAAGAATAAAAGCAATGGAAAATTATAGAGAGCATATTATATACAATTATATATTACAATGTAATATATAATTGTATACAATATGAGCACAGAGCATGCTCAACTTTGAGCAGGGGCCTGCAGGGCGTAAAAAAATTCACGAAGCTCTCTCTGGACTAGTGGAGATGTGAACCCAGGACCTTCCGGTCAGAAGTCTGTTCTGCTAACCACTTTGCCACACTGACTGCTTAATATTTTTGTTTACAATTTTCCACATTACCTGAGCTGTAACATCATCAATGGACAGGTCAGCTTTCATGGGATAGCCGTGTTTTCCCTTGTAGACATTGTTCTTGACCGGGCCAATCGTTACAGTGGTAAATCCTGCTTCTTGAAATCGGTAGAAGGGGTAGATTAGCTGAAAGACATTTTGTCAACAACTGTGTCAAAGTGTATAAATATTATCATTACTATCATTATCATGATCATTGTCATTATTATTATTATTATCATCATCATCATCACTGTCATCATCATTCTTCTTCTCATATTATTATTATTATTACAATTATCATCATTATTACTACTACTACTAGTACTACTATCAACAGCAGCAGCGGCATTATTATCATTACATTTTTTTTTTTCCCACTGATATTAGTGATAGTGTTATTATCATTCTTCTTCTTCTCCTTCTTCTTCTTCTTCTTATTACTATCATCATTTTTGGTGTGTCATTATCATTCCTGTTGTTGTTATTAACTGGTTTTCTTACAAGCAATGAAAACACTATATAAACTGTGTAATAATCAAGACAGCTGATTCTATTGGTACAGCTGTGGACTCAAAATCTCCTGTTCCAATTTCAGCTGGCAACATTAACCCTTTGACTCCTGCACTGCGTCCACCCTGTCCACCAGCATCCTGCATTGTCAACCATGCTAGCAAAGCAAAAAACTTAACCCTTTGATTTCCTCACCCTATCCACCAGCTTCTTGCAGGAAGCTGGTGGATAGGGTGAGGGAGTCAAAGGGTTAAGTTTTTGCAGTTGAATGATAGTGTGCGGGAATCAGAGGGTTAAATCAACTCCCTAACCCATTTTAATGCTTCATTCTGATGGTGCTGATGAGGCAATGTCACAGTTCCTAACTCACTTTAACACCTTGCCACTTGAGAGCCTTTGCGTACAACACCTTGCCCCTTGAGAGCATTTGTGGAGAAAACACCTTGCCACTTGAGAGCATTAATGTAAGACAACATCTTGCCACTTGAGAGCATTCATGTAAGACAACATCTTGCCACTTGAGAGCATTTGTGTAAGACAACACCTTGCTACTTGAGAGCATTTGTGTAAGACAACACTTGCCACTTGAGACCATTTGTGTAAGACAACACATTGCCACTTGAGAGCATTTGTGTGAGACAACACCTTGCCACTTGAGAGCATTTGTGTAAGACAACACATTGCCACTTGAGAGCAATTTGTGTGAGACAAACACCTTGCCACTTGAGAGCATTTGTGTAAGACAACACATTGCCACTTGAGAGCATTCATGTAAGACAACACCTTGCCACTTGAGAGCATTTGTGTTAGACAACACCTTGCCACTTGAGAGCATTCATGTTAGACAACACCTTGCCATGCCACTTGAGAGCATTCGTGTAAGATAACACCTTGCCACTTGAGAGTATTCACATAAGATCAAAGAGTTTGATGTGTAAGCCTGCCTGCTAGCGGGTTTATGTGGAACAGATAATTATGGAACTTTCCAAATGCAATCAATCCTTGAACATACTGTAAATTAGATCACACACAACACACACACACACACACACACACACACACACACACACACACACACACACACACACACAAACAGGCACACACACACAGACATACATACATCTGTAGAGAGAGAGCAACAGAGAGAGAGTTATTATTATTATTTTTGTTGTATTATTATTATTACTATTACTGTTTTTATCATCATCATCATTGTTATCAGCATTATTAATAATAATAATCATTAATATTATTATTCATTCACACACACACACACATATATAGACATACCTACAGAGAAGAGAGAGAGAGAGAGAGAGAGAGAGAGAGAGAGAGAGAGAGAGAGAGAGAGAGAGAGAGAGAGAGAGAGAGAAAGAGACTCGAGAGAGTCACAAAAGATCTTTGTGACACACCATTGTGTGTTTGACTTGAGAAGTAAACTACCAAGAATGTTTTTTAAAATTAGCTTATATCATAAACTTTAAAGGAATAAATACTACAGTACTAAGCAGATCTGCTGGATCATGTTGTTAATATCAATCTTTGTACAAAGAAAACAGTCGAAACTGGCAAGCCAAAATGGGACATCCACTAACATGCCACAAACATCAAGTCTGTACAACTATTGGGACACAAACTGAAATGTGTTCAACATTTAACCCTTTGACTCCCGCACCCTATCCACCAACTGCAAAAACTTAACCCTTTGACTCCTTCACCCTATTCACCAACTTCCTGCAGGAAGCAGGTGGACAAAGTGAAGGAATCAAAGGGTTAAATAATGTCTGCCAACATTTCAGTACCCAGAGCATGAACACACCTCTTTTGGTTAAGTCTGAGTCAAATCTGAAAATGAACTTGGTCGAACATGATTTGGCATGTCCGGGAAACATACCATTAAAACTTAAACACCACTGCTTTCTGCTTTGTTGGAAATGATCCAATGTTTCAATTTCACTGATTAAATCAAAGTGTGTCACTGAAACAAAACATTTATTGATAAAGAAATATTGTAAATATACTTTTTGAAAATGGAAAAAAACAACTTTTGTGCACTGTTTTCATGTCCGATTCTTTTTTCTTTTCTTTTTTTTTTCATATTAGATATTGTAAGGTAATCTTTGTCGATTGTACATGTATGTTTGGTGCGCAAGTGTGCATTGATTTAAATTGTCAAGGTCTGGCGGTGCGCATGTGTGCATTGATATAAATTGTCATGGTCTGGCGCCGTATAAATACTGTCATTTTTAATTTGGTCGCAGAAATTAAACGCGCCATGCGTCTCAATCATTTACACTTTGTTTGTATCTCTAAGAGCACAGACACTGAGACAGGAGACAAATAGATCATGTTTTAATCATGCCAACCCTGTATAGGCCATCACAATTAAGTCTTGGAATCACATTTAACCAAACTGTAATGATAAACACTTTCAATTAAGGATTAAGAATAATCACATCTTAAAGAGATGCCCGAAACATTGCTGAATTCAACTGTGCTGTCAAGTACATACTTCACAGAGAATCTGGTGGGGCTTTGTTTTTTCATGTTAGTGGAATTTCTATGAATTCCACCTGTCAGCACTGATCTTTTTGCAGATATATCCAGAACCATATCTGATACTCTTCTTATATGAAGGTACATAGCAATGACCAGAAGGTGCTAACCATTATTCTTTGTGACACTGTGATCTTCTTTGTGATGTTACTAATGGTGACAGCTTCCTACAGCTTTTACTAATCTGTTGTACTTATCAGGCGATGAAAGCTATGATATCATATGATATATAATACTAAGCTGAGGTCTGGATCTGGATAATTTATTAATTACGCTGCAGGAGCCTTTTCAGGCTATCGTCGCAATGGGAGGTTTTATTTTTTCTTGTGGAGTATAAACACAAGAGTTTGCCAGGATCTAACTACCTTATATCATAGGCCCTAAATGTTAGACTGACAGATGAAATAGAAAATAAACTTATAAAGTTTTAAAATCACAGTACTCTGTCAGTCTGTGTGATTGTTGTTTTTGTTGTTGTTGTTTTTTGTTTGTTGTTGTTGTTGGTTTTTTTGTCTTTTTGTTTTTTGTTTTACTGTTAGTGTTACAACTTTTTCCGGCAGATTATTTCAATTGCTGACAATTTCTGAATTTGAATTTGAAGAGTGGGAAAATTTTTACACTGAAATTCAGTATCAGTATGATTCTACAGCCTCACCTCAGCATCTTCGAAGTTGAATTCCACGAGAATACCAACTTTCCTTGCGCGTGCCATGTCTGTCTGCAACAGCTTAAACTTTAAGAACGTTGGAAATCAACGATACTGAGCAGCTCTGATCAACAAATCTTGTCTGACCTAACTTGTTCCTTACTTCTTAAGGCACCGAAAGTAGATTTTGCCGTTTCCGGTACAGAATCCAAGGGAAGCTAGAATTTCGATGTTTGCGTTGCGTCCCCTGTCAGTTTCGTCTGCTTCTCAATGCACAGTTTGTGTGGGTGGTGTGCATGTGTCCGAGTGTGCGTGTGTGTGTGTGTGTGTGTGCGTGCGCGCGTGCCATTTATGCAGTGAGAGATACACACACATACACGCAGATATGCGTGCACACACATAAAAGCTTGAAAACTTGCATTAACATATGAATAGTTATTATGTTGAGCTTGGATGTCCAGATTAGGTGCTCACACTTCATAACAATAATATGTAGGCTATACATCATCATCATCATCGGGTGCCCTGCCGCATGGCGTTGGCGATCATGGACTTCCGTCTGTCTCTATCTCTTGTTGCCCCAAGCATTTCCTCCACCCCCCCCCCCCCCTCGTCTTCAGCCACTCAGCAAGTCCGTCTAGCATTTTTTCCCTGGGTCTACCTGGTGCTCTCTTTCCCTCTAACTTTCCCGTTGTGACCAGGTGCTCCAAATCCCCCTTCCTCATAAAATAGCCCATAAATGTTGCCTGTCTTTTCCTAATCTTCCTTTTGAATGATCTACTTCTGTCTGCCTCGGCTGCCTCAATCTTGTTCTGGCTTTGCTTGTTGACTGTCCACGCCTCACATCCGTATAACAGTATTGGTTCTACATACATATGCATACATATATATGTGTGTGCGTGCGTGCGTGTGTGTGTGTATAGTATATTGTGTGTGTGTGTGTGTGTGTGTGTGTGTGTGTGTGTGTGTGTGTGTGTGTGTGTGTGTGTGACAACAAAAGCGAGTAAATGAAATAACAGTGTACAAGAGCCACACGATTCTGTCTCTCGGACCTATCATTGAGAGAGAGAGAGAGAGAGAGAGAGAGAGAGAGAGAGAGAGAGAGAGAGAGAGAGAGAGAGAGAGAGAGAGACTTCGTTTAGCTGTAAACTGTTCAGTTCCAGTACCACGTCAAATGTGTAATCACCAAAGTTTGCCACTATCGTTAGTTTCAGTTCACGGCCGCAAGTTGCAGCTTAATCTAGACGCAAGTGGACAAGTATTTAGTGTGCCCAGCCCAGAACGTGCGTTTACTCAGTGGCACGCATAAACACGGTACTGCGTTTGTGCGTTTTCTCCCCCCCCCCTCTCTTCTCTCTCTCTCTCTCTCTAACATTAACACACACGCTGACACGCATGATTATAGAGACAGGGTAAACATTTCAGTGTTCGGCATTGCCAAATTAAACCAACAAATAACTAAGACAGACTAATAAAGTTAAGAAAAGATGTTACCTAAAAATAAACACACAGACACACACAGACACACAGACACACACACACAATACACACAACACACACACACACACACACACACACACACACACACACACACACACACACACACACACACACACGCAACAATGTATATTCTTCTTCCATCCTCAACCCAAAGCGGCACAATATTCTCCACCGGCCCACCGCTCTCTCTCTCTCTCTCTCTCTCTCTCTCTCTCTCTCTCTCTCTCTCTCTCTCTCTCTCTCTCTCTCTCTCTCTCTCAGCATTTTTCTTGTACAACCGCGCAGCTGGATTCTTGTGGATGGACTCTGTAGGCTCTATAGAACCACCACATGGACACTGTAGGCTCTATAGAACCACCACATGGACACTGTAGGCTCTATAGAACCACTACATGGACACTGTAGGCTCTATAGAACCACTACATGGACACTGTCAGCTCTATAGAACCCCACATGGACACTGTAGGCTCTATAGAACACACATGGACACTGTAGGCTCTATAAAACACACATGGACACTGTAGCTCTATAACACAAGCAGTAGCTCTATAGAACCACCACATGGACACTGTAGCTTATAGAACCACCACATGGACACTGTAGCTCTATAGAACCACCACATGGACACTGTAGGCTTATAGAACCACCACATGACACTGTAGCTCTATAGAACCACCACATGGACACTGTAGCTCTATAGAACCACCACATGGACACTGTAGGCTCTATAGAACCACCACATGGACACTGTAGCTCTATAGAACCACCACATGGACACTGTAGGCTCTATAGAACCACCACATGGACACTGTAGCTCTATAGAACCACCACATGGACACTGTAGCTCTATAGAACCACCACATGGACACTGTAGGCTCTATAGAACCACCACATGGACACTGTAGCTCTATAGAACCACCACATGGACACTGTCAGCTCTATAGAACCACACATGGACACTGTCAGCTCTATAGAACCACCACATGACACTGTCAGTCTCTATAGAACCACCACATGGACACTGTCAGCTCTATAGAACCACCACATGACACTGTAGCTCTATAGAACCACCACATGGACACTGTAGGCTCTATAGAACCACCACATGGACACTGTAGCTCTATAGAACCACCACATGGACACTGTAGGCTCTATAGAACCACCACATGGACACTGTAGTCTCTATAGAACCACCACATGGACACTGTAGGCTCTATAGAACCACCACATGGACACTGTAGCTCTATAGAACCACCACATGGACACTGTAGGCTCTATAGAACCACCACATGGACACTGTAGGCTCTATGAACCACCACATGGACACTGTAGGCTCTATAGAACCACCACATGGACACTGTAGTCTCTATAGAACCACCACATGGACACTTGTCAGGCTGTATGTAGAACCACCCAGTACTCATGGAACATGGACACTGTAGCTCTATGAACCACCACAGGACATCTTAGAACATCAAGGACTGTGCTATAGAACCACCACATGGACACTGTAGGCAGAACCACACATGGACACTGTAGGCTCTATAGAAACGGACATGTAGGCTCTATAGAACCACACATGGACACTGTAGGCTCTATAGAACCACCACATGGACATGTAGGCTTAGAACCACCCATGATCAGTAGCTCTTATTGAACCACCACATGGACAAGCGTTACTGAGTAGTACCATCCTCAGGTACCCCTATGGAGAAGCTGACCAGATACAGATCATGCCGCTAGGACTGTGAGGGCTACTTGTTGCTTAGAAACATCTGGCCAACACCCCTGACACTCTGCAGGAGAAGCTGTACGGGTCTGTGGCTGCACTACACATGGCGACTATTCAACCTCGAGACTAACTACATGTGCGAACAAACCTTTGATTCTAACAGAAAGAAAGGTAAGGGTTGGAACAACAGCGAAACATCATGGCAGTAAAACATAATCCCTCATGAAATAACAGCAAATGGCACAACCTTGACACAGGTTAATAAGTTCAAATACCTGGGAACGGTCATTTCATCAGACGGCAGATGCACATCGGAAATAGCCGGCAGAATCGGCCAAGCCAAAACAGCATTCAAGAAGATGACAAGCATTCTTACCAACAAATGCCTATCAATTAACATCAGAAAGAAAGTCATTGAATGTTACATAGAACCAATACTGTTGTACGGATGCGAGGCGTGGACAGTCAGCAAGCAAAGCCAGAGCAGGATCGAGGCAGCCGAGATGTGGTTTCTCAGAAGAATGTTGAGAGTTCCATGGACAGTAAAGAAAACAAACGAGACAGTCTTGATGGAGGCAGACACAAATTAGATCACTCATAAGGAAGATTAGGAAAAGACAAGCAACATTTATAGGCCATTTTATGAGGAAGGGGGATTTGGAGCACCTGGTCACAACGGGAAAGCTGGAGGGAAAGAGAGCACCAGGTAGACCCAGGGAGAGAATGCTGGACGGACTTGCAGAGTGGCTGGGGATGAAGAGGGTGGGGGAGATGCTTGGGGCAACGAGAGATAGAGATGGTTGGAAGTCCATGGTCGCCAACGCCATGCGGCAGGGCACCTGATGATGATGATGATGATGATAGCGAACGAGAAGAAGATTTGTGGAACAGTTATATCGCCTTAGTGTGTGTGTGCTCCCATGCTGTTGTCTGTAATTTTACTATTCATGATTTTTGAAGTGATAGTGAAAACAAGTAGGAGTGGCATATCCATATAAACTCATAAATATTCGCGTGTATACGTTAATATAAATGCAGACTCACAGGAGAAGCAGACCAGTAATAGCAATGTTGGTAAACGTATGTACGTAGCTTTGTTGGGAACTAACACAAATGTAGGGAAAAATACTTCTTGCATTGTCAAGAAAATTTTGAGAAAAATTTTTGTATCTGGTGTTTATAATCTTACGCTTGACAAAAGCCAGTTGGCCGAAAATTTGCGCCTGTCTTGTCTTGTATTAAATACGCGTTTGTATTCTTCTTTCGTGTTTTTTCTGGTTCCTGTTTGCTTGAACGCAGGCAATCACACTTGTTTTGGACTTCTTGCATTGTTTACACTTTGTATATGATAGATTCTTCTTCTTTTTCTATCTGGTTGTGTGTGTGTGTGTGTGTGTGTGGTGTATATGTGTGTGTGTGTGTGTGTGTGTGTGTGTTTGTGCGTGTGTGTGTGTGTGTGTGTGTGTGTGTGTGTGTGTGTGAGAGTGTGTGTATGTGTGTGTATATGTGTGTGTGTGTGTGTGCGTGCGTGCGTGCGTGCGTGTGTGTGTGTCTGTGTCTGTGTGTCTGTGTCTGTGTTTCTCTGTGTGTGTGTGTGTTTCTCTCTCTGTGTCTGTGTGTGTGTGTGTGTGTGTGTGTGTGTGTGTGTGTGTGTGTGTGTGTGTGTGTGTGTGTGTGTGTGTGTGTGTGACTGAGTGTAAAATCAGGACTGTCCCAAGGCTGAAATCATCAAGTAACAGTTGTGCATGGCAACTCAGGTCACCAGGTATGGACGGGATATTAGCAGTGACCAGGATTTATGATCCTATTGATAACAGGTTCAACTGGTGTGTGTGTGTGTGTTGTGTAGTGTGTGTGTGTGTGTGTGTGTGTGGTTGTGTGTGTGTGTGTGGTGTGTGTGTGTGTGTGTGTTTGTGTGTGTGTGTGTGTGTGTGTGCAACTGCGAGTGTTTGAGACCGCGTGCATGCCGTGCGTGCACGCGTGCGTGTTGTGCGCGTGCATGAGTGTGTAATTTATCACGCATCCGCGAATTAAATTCCCTTGCCTTTATGTAAAAAAAAGTATAAACAACAACAAGAAAAAAAAACTAATGAAATATCGAGTCTTTACGCCACGGTTATTAAATGCGTCCTGGAAACTTCTGATGTGAGAACATTTCTGGAGACACGCGAATAAATTTATTCATCTATTAACGACTGTCCGGTGTTGGAACAAACCTGTTTGCCCAAAAGTAAATCACGTGATAGAGATTGCGTCAGTGCCGGCTCCAAATGGGATGTTGTCAAGATACCAGAGATAATTCTGGCAGCTGCAGCCACAACCGAGAAAAATTCAAGGGCGGAGGGGGGGGGGGGTTGTTGTTGGGAGGAGGGGTGGGAGTGGTGTGGGGTCGTTGGTGGCCAGGATTGAAGGGAACGTCGGCAGAGATCGTCTTATCTGGCCAGGTGAATCTGACAAGCTGATAAGCATTTCTTCCTGATGGGTACTGGTTTGATCTCTGCCTGTTATAACACGAAATGCATCCATACCGCAATCCTTTATAAGCTGCTATTTACTAGAGACACGCACCATATTATTTATTATGCCATTCTACAGGGGCTAAGCTTGGAGAAAAACAAACACGACAACAACAACAACAACAGCAACGACAAGAAAATTACAGCCTCTGAAACTGAGTGCAAATTCTCTAAAAGCTGACGAAAAGCCCATGATTGTATACATTATATTGGACTTCATGAAGACGTTACTGCTTCTCACTATTGCTTTTGCTGTTGTTGTTTGTGTTGTTGTGAGTGTTGTAGCTCCAATTGTTGCTGTTGTTGTTGTTGTTTGTGTTGTTGTGAGTGTTGTAGCTCCAATTGTTGCTGTTGTTGTTGTTGTTTGTGCTGTTGTGAGTGCTGTAGCTCCAATTGTTGCTGTTGTTGTTGTTGTTGTTAGTGCTGTTGTGAATGCTGTAGCTCCAATTGTTACTGTTGTTGTTGTTGTTTGTGTTGTTGTGAGTGCTGTAGCTTCAATTGTTGTTGTTGTTGTTTGTGCTGTTGTGAGTGCTGTAGCTCCAATTGTTGTTATTGCTGTTGTTGTTTGTGCTGTTGTGAGTGCTGTAGTTCCAATTGTTGCTGTTGTTGTTTGTGCTGTTGTGAGTGTTGTAACTCCAGTTGTTGCTGTTGTTGTTTGTGCTGTTGTGAGTGCTGTAGCTCCAATTGTTGCTGTTGTTGTTGTTGTTTGTGCTGTTGTGAGTGCTGTAGTCCAATTGTTGTTGTTGTTGTTTGTGTTGTTGTGAGTGCTGTTGTGAGTGTTGTAGCTCCAATTGTTGCTGTTGTTGTTTGTGTTGTTGTGAGTGTTGTAGCTCCAATTGTTGCTGTTGTTGTTGTTGTTGTTTGTGCTGTTGTGAGTGCTGTAGCTCCAATTGTTGCTGTTGTTGTTTGTGCTGTTGTGATTGCTGTAGCTCCAATTGTTGCTGTTGTTGTTTGTGTTGTTGTGAGTGCTGTAGTCCAATTCGTGTTACTGCTGTTGTTGTTAGTGCTGTTGTGAGTGCTGTAGCTCCAGTTGTTGCTGTTGTTGTTTGTGTTGTTGTGAGTGCTGTAGCTCCAATTGTTGCTGTTGTTGTTTGTGCTGTTGTGATTGCTGTAGCTCCAATTGTTGCTGTTGTTGTTGTTGTTTGTGCTGTTGTGAGTGTTGTAGCTCCAATTGTTGCTGTTGTTGTTTGTGCTGTTGTGAGTGCTGTAGCTCCAATTGTTGCTGTTGTTGTTTGTGCTGTTGTGATTGCTGTAGCTCCATTTGTTGCTGTTGTTGCTTTGTGTGTTTGTGCTGTAGCTCCAATTGTTGCTATTGCTGTTGTTGTGTGTGCTGTTGTGAGTGCTGTAGCTCCAATTGTTGCTATTGCTGTTGTTGTTTGTGCTGTTGTGAGTGCTGTAGTTCCAATTGTTGCTGTTGTTGTTGTTGTTTGTGCTGTTGTGAGTGCTGTAGCTCCAATTGTTGTTGTTGCTGTTGTTGTTTGTGCTGTTGTGAGTGCTGTAGTTCCAATTGTTGTTATTGCTGTTGTTGTTTGTACTGTTGTGAGTGCTGTAGCTCCAATTGTTGCTATTGCTGTTGTTGTTTGTGCTGTTGTGATGCTGTAGTTCCAATTGTTCTGTTGTTGTTGTTGTTTGTGCTGTTGTGAGTGCTGTAGCTCCAATTGTTGTTTGCTGTTGTTGTTTGTGCTGTTGTGAGTGCTGTAGTTCCAATTGTTTGTTTTGCTGTTGTTGTTTGTACGTTGTGAGTGCTGTAGCTTCCAATTGTTGCTATTGCTGTTGTTGTTTGTGTTGTTGTGAGTGCTGTAGCTCCAACTGTTGCTATTGCTGTTGTTGTTTGTCTGTTGTGAGTGCTGTAGCTCCAGATTTTGCTGTTGCTGTTGTTGTTTGTGTGTTGTGATTGCTGTCGCTTCAATTGTTGTTGTTGTTGTTTGTGCTTTTGTGAATGCTGTAGCTCCAATTGTTGTTATTGCTGTTCTTGTTTGTGCTGTTGTGAGTGCTGTAGCTCCAGTTGTTGCTTTTGCTGTTGTTGTTTTGCTGTTGTGAGTGCTGTAGCTTGAATTGTTGCTGTTGTTGTTTGTGCTGTTGTGAATGCTGTAGCTCCAATTGTTGCTATTGCTGTTGTTTGTTTGTGCTGTTGTGAGTGCTACTGTTGCTGTTGTTGTTTGTGCTGTTGTGAGTGTTGTAGCTCCAATTGTTGCTGTTGTTGTTTGTGCTGTTGTGAGTGCTGTAGCTCCAATTGTTACTGTTGCTGTTGTTGTTTGTGCTGTTGTGAGTGCTGTAGCTCCAGTTGTTGTTGTTGTTGTTTGTGCTGTTGTGAGTGTTGTAGCTACAATTGTTGCTGTTGTTGTTGTTGTTTGTGCTGTTGTGAGTGCTGTAGCTCCAGTTGTTGTTATTGCTGTTGTTGTTTGTGCTGTTGTGAGTGTTGTAGCTCCAATTGTTGCTGTTGTTGTTTGTGCTGTTGCGAGTGCTGTAGCTCCAATTGTTGCTGTTGCTGTTGTTGTTTGTGCTGTTGTGAGTGCTGTAGCTCCAGTTGTTGTTATTGCTGTTGTTGTTTGTGCTGTTGTGAGTGCTGTAGCTCCAATTGTTGCTGTTGTTGTTTGTTCTATTGTGAGTGCTGTAGCTCCAATTGTTGCTGTTGTTGTTTGTGCTGTTGTGAGTGCTGTAGCTCCAATTGTTGCTGTTGCTGTTGCTGCTACCGCTGCTGATGCTATTGTTGTTACCAGCACTCTAAAGTCAAGGAGTTTTGAACTGAGTGGATTTAAAATTCAAGGATCAAGCACTTAGCTTGTGTTCGAACTGCCCAATCTTTCCTTATATTTTTCTCTACTTTAGTTTCATGTTTGAGCGCACCTGTGTGGCACATCTCTGTCTGTCTGTCTCTGTCTCTTTGTCTGTCTGTCTGTCTCTTTGTTTCTCCCTCTGTCTCTGTCTGTCTCTGTTTCTGTCTCTGTTTTTATGTCTCTCTCTCTGACTCTCTCTCTCTCTCTCTCTCTCTCTCTCTCTCTATCTATCTATATCTATCTATCTATCTGTCTCTCTCTCTTCATCTCTCTCTGTCTCTGTCTGTGCCTCTCTCTCTCTCTCTCTCTTTCTGTCTATCTGTCTCTCTCTCTTCATCTCTCTCTGTCTCTGTCTCTCTCTGTTTCTCTGTCTCTCTGTGTCTCTCTCTGTCTCTGTATCTCTGTCTCTGTCTCTATCTCTGTCTCTCCTCTGTCTCCGTCTCTGTCTCACTGTCTCTGTCTCTGTCTCTGTCTGTCTCTCTCTCTCTCTCTCTCTCTCTCTCTCTCTCTCTCCCTCTCTCTCTCTCGTGGGTGCTTGATTTATAAAGAGGTTGACCAGGCCGCAGGCACACAGCACCAAAACATCATGTAGAACCACCACAGTGCTACAAGTCTCCACTTCCCTTATCTTCAACACCTGAAGAAAACGTCTTTGTGCACTTGTTTGATAAAATCGATTGTCACGACGGTTTTTCAACGGATGCTTTGGAATAAACAATGCACGATTCCTATCATCTTGCCATTATTTTGAGATGTTCTTCGGCTAAACTACAATGATGCAGTCTGAATGAATACACAAATGTAGATCGATATGAGAAATTTGACCGTACATCAACATATCAGGTGACGTCTGTCTGGAATTGCTTTCGTAGGCTGATTATTGCTGTCTGTGGAACAGGAGCAAGAACAGATATTGCTTTCTTTACCATACGCAGATTTGGCCACGCTTAAAATTTATTTGGACGGGAAAAATCTCGATGGATAACTTACTTTCAGACTGAGGCTAAATCATGAAGTCTAAGATGTATGGTTTTGCTCTAAGGACAAGAAAAGTGTTGCGCTGAAGAAGTCGGCTGGATCGCCGATGAAAGCTACGCAGTAAGTAGCCCTTTTTTGTCACTGAGAGACAGGTTCAGCCAGGTAGCCATTAAGAAAAGTGTTATTTCCTGTGATGGTTCACATGAACAAATTGTCAACAAATAATCAAATGCCGAATAATGATACGGATGGAATCAGCTAAGCTGAGCTGTGGCAACTGTGTGTTGTGTCGTTTTCTGACTTTCCATCTATTCTTTTTAAACTGAATAACTCAATGGTGCCGGATATCTTCTTGATCCATGAAATGTTTCTTAAAAATACGTATGTTGGATTTAAAAAAAAAAATGTTTGTGTAGAAGCTAATATAGTAATCATGAACTAATTTCTAGTTTTTACCTCGTTCAGCTCTGTTCTGTGCATAATTCTTAACGGAGTGTCGTTGTGCCCTACCACGTGGTTTGATGACTCAAATGTGCTGCACATGAAACTTTGAAATCATTTTATGAAACTCATTTCTTGTTGCTCACTGCCAACCAACCACGGAGATGGCATCAGGATGAAATTCATATGATACGTACACGGAGGTTGACCATTCCCCACGAAACACGAAGATGCTAAGCACAGCTGGCTTAGAAATACGTTACACGACAAAGAATCATACAAACATATTCGATCTAGGAGTAGAGTACGAGCTGCTTCGACAGAGTAACTGGAACATGACGGTACTCCCACTGACCATCTACATCTCCATTTTGATGGTGGTGGGATTGGTAGGCAATATTTTGGTAATCACTGTCTTCTTCTACAAATCTTCCTCACCTTCAAGATCAACTTCCTCTCGCCTGAGCGGTCATCAGCACCACGGTCGTCTAGTCGTGTCATTGGCCGTGACAGACCTGGTTGTGTGTGCAGTCTCCATGCCGGGGCAACTGGCTAGGACATGGTACCTGCTCTGGGAGTACGACTTCTTCTGCAAGTCCTGGGAGCTGATTCATCAAAGTACACTGCCCATTTCTGCTGTCATTTTGGTGGCTATCGCTTACGACCGGTATCGCCTGATCTGTAGACCCACCCTGTTGATGACGCCTTCACAGTCCCAGAGGGTGTACTGTCTGACCATGGTCATTGCTGTTGTCATAGGGACAGTGTTTTCCGTGCCTGTCATGCTGTTTTACGGTGTGTACAAGAGATCCCAGGATGGTTCTGGAATCGTCTACACAGGCCTGTGTGAGCCCAACGATCTCATCGTGTCTAAGAATTCCCTCACAGTTTACGTGTGAGTGTGTTCTGGGTCTGGGTATCGTCACTGGAAACGTGTTCGTAACTCTGTGAGGTGTGCGTGGTGTGTGTGTGTGTGTGTGTGTGTGTGTGTGTGTGTGTGTGTGTGTGTGTGGTGTGTGTGTGTGTGTACGTGTGTGTGTGTGTGTGTGTGTGTATGTGTGTGTGTGTGTGTGTGTGTGTGCGTGCGTGCGTGCGTGCGTGCGTGCGTGTGTGTGTGTGTGCCAGCGTGTAAGAGAGAGAGAAAGAGAGAGAGCGTGTGTGTTCGTTTGTTATTTCTTTTAACGTCTATTCACATACGTGCTTTTAGACGAAAAACAAAACAAAACAAAACAAAACCAGAACACAAAAACAAAACCCAAAAAAACAAAACAAAAAATGGGTGTCTATGGGATGAATGAATCTATGAAATCATGAAGGCATTGTATCAATGAAGGTAACATCAAACAATTTAACGAACAAGAGAAAAACAATCAGAACATTATATCGGTCAGGCTTCATAGGTTTGCTCAGGGTTGTGTGTATGTATGTATGCGTGGTGTGTGTTGTGTGTGTGTGTGTGTGTGTTGTGTGTGTGTGTGTGTGTGGTGTGTGTGTGTGTGTGTGGTGTTGTAGGTGTGTGTGTGTTGTTGTGGGTGTATAATGTGTATGTGGTGTGATAGAGGTGTGGTGTGGTAGTTGTTGTGATGTGTGTATGTGGATGTGTGTGTGGTGATGAGAGGTGTGTTGATGTGGTGGTATGTGATTGTGTGTGGTGTGATGTGGTAGAGGGTGTGTGTGTGTGGTATGTGATGTGTGGTGTGATGAGAGGTTGTGTGGTGTGTGGTACGTGATGTGTGGTGTGATGAGAGTGTGTGTGGTGGTGGTATGTGATGTGTGGTGTGATGAGAGGTGTGTGGTGTGTGGTATGTGATGTGTGGTGTGATGTGATGTGTGGTGTGTGGTAGTGAATGTGTGGTGTGATGAGTGTGTGTGGTGTGGGTATGTGATGTGTGGTGTGATGAGAGGTGTGTGGTGTGTGGTATGTGATGTGTGGTGTGATGAGAGGTGTGTGGTGTGTGGTATGTGATGTGTGGTGTGATGAGAGGTGTGTGGTGTGTGGTATGTGATGTGTGGTGTGTTGAGAGGTGTGTGTGGATGTGTGGTATGTGATTGTGTGTTGGTGTGATGAGAGGTGTGTGGTGTGTGGTATGTGATGTGTGGTGTGATGAGAGGTGTGTGGTGTGTGGTATGTGATGTGTGGTGTGATGAGAGGTGTGTGGTGTGTGGTATGTGATGTGTGGTGTGATGAGAGGTGTGGTGTGGTATGTGATGGTGGTGTGATGAGAGGTGTGTGGTGTGGTATGTGAGTTGGTGTGATGTGTGTGTGTTTGATGTGGGGTGTGATGAGAGGTGTGTGGTGTGTGGTATGTGATTTGGTGTGTGGATGTGATGGGTATGGATGTGTGGTGTGATGAGAGGTGTGTGTGTGTGATGAGAGTGTTGATGTGTGTGTGTGTGATGAATGTGTGGTTGTATGTGTGGTGATGTGTTGTGTGTGGGTGTGATGAGAGGTGTGTGGTGTGTGATGTGTGGTATGTGATGTGTGGTGTGATGAGAGGTGTGTGTGTGTGTGATGTGTGGTATGTGATGTTGTGGTATATTTGAATGTGTGGTATGTGATTTTGTGTGTGTGATAAGAAGTGTGTGGGTGTGTGTGTGTGTGATGTGTGGTGTATGGTGTCATGTGTGGTGTGATGAGAGGTTGTTGGTGTGTGATGTGTGGTGTGTGATGTGTGGTGTATGGTGTGGATGTATGGTGGTGTATGGTGTGATATGTGGTGTATGGTGTGATATGTGGTGTGATGAGAGGTGTGTGGGTGTGTGTATGTGTGGTGTATGGTGTGATGTGTGGTGTGATGAGAGGTGTGTGGTGTGTGATGTATGGTGTGATATGTGGTGTGATAAGAGGTGTGTGGTATGTGATGTGTGGTGTATGGTGTGATATGTGGTGTGATGAGAGGTGTGAGGTTTGTGAGTGTGGTGTATGGTGTGATGTGTGGCGTGATGAGGGTGTGTGGTGGTGTGATGTGTGGTGTATGGTGTGATGTATGGCGTGGTGAGACGTGTGTGGCTTGAGGGTGGTGTGTGATATGTGGTGTGGTGAGTGGTGTGATGTTTGATATGTGGCATGGTGTGTGGTGAGTGGTGTGATGTTTGATATGTGGCATGATGTGTGGTGAGTGGTGTGATGTTTGATATGTGGCATGATGTGTGGTGAGTGGTGTGATGTTTGATATGTGGCATGATGTGTGGTGAGTGGTGTGATGTTTGATATGTGGCATGATGTGTGGTGAGTGGTGTGATGTGTGATATGTGACATGATGTGTGGTGAGTGGTGTGATGTTTGATATGTGGCATGATGTGTGGTGAGTGGTGTGATGTGTGATATGTGACATGATGTGTGGTGAGTGGTGTGATGTTTGATATGTGGCATGATGTGTGGTGAGTGGTGTGATGTTTGATATGTGGCATGATGTGTGGTGAGTGGTGTGATGTGTGATATGACATGATGTGTGGTGAGTGGTGTGATGTGTGATATGTGACATGATGTGTGGTGAGTGGTGT
>JAPXFY010000022.1:64783671-64788671 GCA_030674185.1 Monoplex corrugatus
TTTGCAGAGACCACATATCACACATACATGTTTCTTGTATGATAAATTTGATGCAATAGCCATAGACCAAACCTGCTTGATGTGAAGGAGAACTCTTCTCTTCCAGTCTGACAGCATGGGTTTGAGTTTGGTTTAGCAAAAGCAGTCTCCACTTGTGAGGCGTGGACAGTCAACAAGCAAAGCCAGAACAAGATTGAGGCAGTCGAGATGTGGTTTCTCAGAAGGATGTTGAGAGTTCCATGGACAGCAAAGAAAACAAACGAGACAGTCTTGATGGAGGCAGACCCAAGTAGATCATTCATAAGGAAGATTAGGAAAAGGCAGACAACATTCATAGGCCATTCTATGAGGAAAGGGGAATTGGAACACCTGGTCACAACGGGATAGCTGGAGGGAAGGAGAGCACCGGGTAGACCCAGGGAGAAGATACAAGACGGACTTTCAGAGTGACTGAGGACAGGAAGGGTGGAAGAGATGCTTGAGGCAACAAGAGATAGAGACAGATGGAAGTCCATGATCGCCAACGTCATACGGCAAGGCACCTGGTGATGACGAGTCGGCAGTTCGTTCAGCACTAGTAAGTAAAGCAGCGAGAAACATTAGATGGATACCGCTGTCATGAGGCGGACCCTAACACAAGTTGAAGTTTTCACTGCCTCACTCCCCTACAAGCTAAGCGTCCCACAGACAACGTTTACCTGAGCCACAGGTGGTCGACTAATATAGGTGAAAAGGAACGATGTTCCCCATGAGAAGGTGGATTATTTCAAGATTATAACACGTTACCCCAGGAAAACATAGATTATTCCAAATTTGTAACATGTTACCCAGGAGAAATGGCATTATTTTAATTTTGAAACACGTCACCCAGGAGAAGATGGATTATCTAATATTGTAAATATTACCCAGGAGAAGATAGGTTGAAAATTGTAACATAATATGCTTAATAAGATGTACAACTTAAAAAGATTGTAACACGTTACCTCAGAAGATGATGGATTATTCAAAAATTGTAACATGTTTCTTAAAAGAAGATATATTATGTAAAGATTATAACAAGAACATGATGGATTATTTAAAGGTTGGTATATGTTACTAAGGAGAAGCTGCATTGTGTACAAATTGTAACATGTTACCTCAGAAGATGATGGATTATTCAAAAATTGTAACATGTTATTTAAAAGAAGATGTATTATGTAAAGATTATAACAAGATACCCAGAACATGATGGATTCTTTAAAGGTTGGTATATGTTACTAAGGAGAAGCTGCATTATGTAAAGATTGTAACATGTTACTCCAGGAGAAAATGGGTTGTTTAAAAATCGAAATATGTTATCCCATGAGAGGAGATGGACTATGTAAAGACTGTCACATGTTATCCAGGAGAAGGTGGATTATTCAAACAGCAGTCCACACATGAAACAATAAATGCAACGCATTTATTTCACTAACCAACTTCAGCATAAAACATTCTTCACCATTCTTATTGTCCTTGGTCCTCACAGCCCTAAACTCTAAGATGCACTGCAAATCTTCATTGGCTTACACGTTACAAGAATGCTGAACCCTTCCATATGTCTGATTCCATTCTCTATCTCTCTCTCTCTCTTTCTTTCTTTCTCGCTGTCTCTGTCTGTCTGTCTGTCTGTCTGTCAGTTTGTCTCTGTCTCTGTCTGTCTGTCTGTCTCTCTCTCTGTCTGTCTCTCTCTTTGTTTCATGAAAAATAAAACATACTTCCTTTTCTACCCACTGGACGAGGCGGCAGGGAGGTTTTAGTCTTTTTCTCATGGTTTTGTGTTTGGTGTTTGTTTGTGGTCGTACATTTGCGCTTGACAAAGGCCAGTTGGCCGAAAATGTGCGCCTGTCTTGTCTTGTTGTGTTGAATACGCGTTCTGATTCGATTTTCTTGTTTTTCTGGTTTCTGCATACTTCCTACTTCTATCCCTACTCTACCAAAAATTTAAAATACAACGTGGGTCACATACCTCTCAAATGGCTTGGATGCTGACTGGCTAGAGGCTGGGATTTCTCTGTCCCTGACCGAGTGACTGTCTTTATACAAGTGAGATTCCATTTAGGACACTTTCTCGCTGACCCATAAACATGTCAGCCTGTCCTCTGGCTGTCCTTATCCATAACGGCTGACAGAAAAATTGGGTAACTCGAACGATCTTGGCATGGTGGCCATGTTCATTCTTCAACCTTTTCAGACATCTGTTTAGACATTGAATTTTACTGAGACGTGCCAGCTTCATGGAGTCTACATCTATGCCCAATTCGGAAAGTTGACCAACAAGTATCATTATCTCCTAAATGTGAATACGGGCAGATCCATTCTATTCTACATGTACTGACCCTGGAATCTATTTGAATAAAATGTTTGCTATGATATATCCTATTTCTGTGGAAAAAATTGTTTGCTTATGATATATCCTATTTCTGTGGAAAAAAGTTGTTTGTTATGATATATCCTATTTCTGTGGAAAAAAGTTGTTTGTTATGATATATCCTATTTCTGTGGAAAAAAGTTGTTTGCTATGATATATCCTATTTCTGTGGAAAAAAGTTGTTTGCTATGATATATCCTATTTCTGTGGAAAAAGTTGTTTGCTATGATATATCCTATTTCTGTGGAAAAAGTTGTTTGCTATGATATATCCTATTTCTGTGGAAAAAGTTGTTTGCTATGATATATCCTATTTTGTGGAAAAAGTTGTTTGCTATGATATATCCTATTTCTGTGGAAAAAGTTGTTTGCTATATGATATATCGTATTTCTGTGGAAAAAAGTTGTTTGCTTATGATATATCCTATTTCTGTGGAAAAAGTTGTTTGCTATGATATATCCTATTTCTGTGGAAAAAAGTTGTTTGCTATGATATATCGTATTTCTGTGGAAAAAGTTGTTTCTATGATATATCCTATTTCTGCGGAAAAAAGTTGTTTGCTATGATATATCCTATTTCTGTGGAAACAGTTGTTTGCTTGATATATCCTATTTCTGTGGAAACAGTTGTTTGCTATGATATATCCTATTTCTATGGAAAAAGTTGTTTGCTATGATATATCCTATTTCTGTGGAAACAAGTTGTTTGCTTTGATATATCCTATTTCTGTGGAAAAAGTTGTTTGCTATGATATATCCTATTTCTGTGGAAACAAGTTGTTTGCTGTGATATATCCTATTTCTGTGGAAAACAGTTGTTTGCTATGATATATCCTATTTCTGTGGAAAAAGTTGTTTGCTATATGATATATCCTATTTCTGTGGAAACAGTTTTTGCTATGATATATCCTATTTCTGTGGAAAAAGTAGTTTGCTATATGATATATCCTATTTCTGTGGAAACAGTTGTTTGCTATGATATATCCTATTTCTGTGGAAAACAGTTGTTTGCTATGATATATCCTATTTCTGTGGAAAAAGTTGTTTGCTGTGATATATCCTATTTCTGTGGAAAAAGTTGTTTGCTACGATATATATCGTGTTTCTGTGGAAAAAAGTTGTTTGCTATGATATATCCTATTTATGTGGAAAAAGTTGAATATTATTTGAACAATGACGTGGTTGTCCGTACTACCAAATCCAATCTTCTAATTATCAATCAGTTCAATAATTTTAATCCCAAAGAGGGTTTTCACGTGATATTATCATGCCTGTTCTCTTCCATCTCTCCTCTGTTGTCCTGTAAGATTGATGTTCAGTCTTTCCCAGTTGTTTCCATTTCTATCTTGACGTTTTGTAGTTTTCACTTCTGGGGCATTATTTTAACATTCCATGTTTGATTTGTATAGCACAGTAGTTTGATGACGGTCTGGTGTCCAGTGGAGCCCCTATTTACGTCATTTTCTTTTCTTTTTTTATTTGTTTATACTGTTTTGTAAACTTTTCTCTCTGGTCATGATGGTCTTGGGAGAATACAATGTTGTGTCCAGTTTCTTCCATCAGCCTTTTGTACGAACTATAGATCTGCTAACCTTTGTCATTCCCACAACTAACCACACGCATAATGACTACCGTACTAAACACATCTCTCAGTAAAATAGCTACTCACTTGCGTAGCTTTCATCGGCGATCCGGCCGACTTCTTCAGCGCAACTGCTGGGTTGAGAACTGGCTTCAGTGTGCACCGCCGTAAGCGAACTCACGACAGTGCGACTGAACGAGTGAGGAGTACACCGATGGCAGGTTGTGTCGGCCCCGGTCACGGTTGAGGGTGGGGTTCCTTGCGGCGATGTAGACTGCCTCCTTTACTCCCCTCTGGAACCATCTTGCTTCTTTGTCGAGAACTTGCACATTGTCCTTTTCAAAGTGATGTTGGGTGTGGGTCAGATGTTCCCCTACTGGAGAGGACTCACGTTTGTGAGAATTCTTTTATAGTCTTTTGTGCAAGTTGCGCTCAGTTTCACCAATGTAACTTTGGTAGTAGGGGCTGATTTCCTGCCAGGGTTTAATTCCCCAGCCGTGGTCTCTCCTGAGACAACCACAAGGCTGTGGTGCTACTTGCCCATAGCAGGAGGCCATGACAGTAACATTCCAATATGGAACACTCGGCTCCTGAAACAAATCTTCTCAGTAGACTGTTTACAAAGGAGTTCAGATCGATGTGTTCTGTTCTTTAATTACATTTCTTTTCGTCTTCATTCAAACTTTATCAGTTCAGGATTGACTGGAGAGTTGTATGGGCTATTTCATCTGTTCTTGTTTTCCTCTCCTATTCAGCTGTTTGGTGAAATAATGAAACCAAATATTAGCTGTTCGTCCGTTGTGTCTTAAATTTGTGAATATCCCAAAAATAGTGAAAAAAATTGTCCAAAGTTACTTTTGGTATAATTGTGTAAAACGATTTCAGTCAGTAGCTTTTAAATTATTTCGTACTTTTTCTATCTTTTCGTAAAAAAACTTTCCTATTGTGGGTGGTTCGTGTGTCCAGAAAACGCTTTTCATTTACATGTCCTCATAGTATAAATAGAGAAGGAAATAAGTAATAAACCAAA
>JAPXFY010000022.1:64791171-64831171 GCA_030674185.1 Monoplex corrugatus
CATGCCTGCTGCTGCTGTCTGTTGTCTGCCTGCCTGTCTGTCTGCCTGCCTGCCTGCCTGCCTGTCGTCTGCCTGCCTGCCTGTCGTCTGCTGCCTGCTCCTGCCTCCTGTCTGTCTGCCTGCCTGCCTGCCTGTCTGTCTGCCTGCCTCCTGTCTGTCTGCCTGCCTGCCTGCTGCTGTCTGTCTGCCGCCTGTCGCTGCCTGCCTGCCTGCCTTCGCTGCCTGTCTGTCTGCCTGCCGCTGTCTGTCTGCCTGCCTCCTGTCTGTCTGCCTGCTGCCTGTCTGTCTGTCTGCCTGCCTGCCTGTCTGTCTTTTGCCTGTCTGTCTGTCTGCCTGCCTGTCTGTCTGCCTGCCTGCCGTCTGTCTGTCTGTCTTGTCTGCCTGCCTCCCTGCCTGTCTGCCTGCCTGCCTGCCTGCCTGCCTGTCTGTCTGCCTGCCTGTCTGTCTGCCTGCCTGTCTTTCTATAGATGAATATAATGACTAGCTATAAGATAGGTCCAGTAGGACCTAATTCTGCTGTTCTTGAGTTAACAAAGTGTTTAAAGTGTTTGCAAGTTTCCTGTTTTATTGCGAACTGACTTCCTGTGCCGACAGCGCCATGTTCTCAGCAGCTGGTGTCCAGCTTCAATGCCAGCCAGCAATACACAAACTGACCAGTCAAAAACTGTCCCTCTACTCAGTTTTTTTTTTCTTTGTTCGCACACATGCTGGCAAAGCCAGTCACTATATTCATATATAGAAAGATAGGCAGGCAGGCGGGCAGGCAGGCAGGCAGGTAGGTAGGCAGGCAGGCAGGCAGCAGACAGACAGGCAAACAAGTAGACAGACAGGCAGCAGGCAGACAGGCAGGCAGGCAGGCAGACAGGCAGCAGGCAGGCAGGCAGGCAGGCAGGCAGGCAGCAGGCAGGTAGGCAGCAGGCAGGTAGGTAGGCAGGCAGGCGGGTAGGTAGGCAGGCAGACAGGCAGGTAGACAGGCAGGCAGGCAGGCAGCAGGCAGGCAGGCAGCAGGTAGGCAGCAGACAGGCAGCGGTAGGCAGGCAGGCAGCAGACGGCTGCTAAATGTCTCCGCTTTGCCAGCACATAGGATGTTGTGCAGGCCCCAAAGACCAGACAATTACTGGCAAATTCACGGACTGCACTTGAAATTGACCAGATGCCATGAATTGTCCTTGTGCAAACGTCAGTCTTGTCAAGTTTCAAGTTTCTTGTTTTTCAATAATTTCTGTCTGTCTGTCTGTCCGCTTGTCTGTCTGTCTGTCTGTCCGTCCATGTGAGACAGCGTAACGATGATGATATAATTACACACTAACCAGATGTGATGTACATGGGCTGTATGTCATCTGTATCTCAAGATTCGCCAACCCCTAAAGCTGTAATGGAGAGGAGACATTGACAATGAATTGTGAAAGCATCAAGGTGTCAAAAACTATCCAGTTTGTCTCAATTCTAGGCGTGTGTTTTATTACTGCACACACCTCCACATGACGTCTGTCTTGACAATCTCCAGTTTGCAAGTCACACATGCTTGACACGAGTACATCTCCATACGTCCCAGGTTCGACGCGTCCCAGGTTCGATACGTTCCTGGTTGATGCGCATGCGCGCAGGCGTGTGTGGGTGTGTGTGTGTGTGTGTGTGTGGGTTGTGTGCGCGCGCGCGTGTGTGCATGTGTGTCTGTGTTGTGCAGCTGTGTCTATGTGTGTGTGTGCCCCCGCTCGCGCGCGTGTGTATATGTATTGTGCGCGTGCGCCTGTGTGTATGTGTGTGTGTGTGTGCGCACACACACAACCACACACACACACGCGCTCGCGCGCGCACACGCACACACTTACACACACACGTGTGCGCGCGCACACATACACACATTAACATACACACACGCGCATGCGCGCAACATACACATACGCGCGCATGCACATACACACAGCTGCACAACACATACACACATGCACACACGCGCGTGTGCACAACCACAACACACACGCGCGCGCGCTTCCATCAACCTGGGACGTGTCGAACCTGGGACGCGTCGAACCTGGGACGTATCGAACCTGGATGCGTAGAACCTAGGACGTATCGAACCTTGGACGCGTCGAACCTGGGACGTATCGAGATGTGCCCGGTTGACACACATGCTAGCAAAACTGGCTTCGTGCTGCTGTAGCCTCTACTGGACCACCCAGTCAATACTTACAGGCTTAACTCCCCGCGCCTCTCATAATCAATGAACACACACGTGTTGCCATAAGTCCAACATTTCACTGACACCTCCTTACAAACACACAGTAGGGACAAATTCAAAATGGAAATCGAATCAAGCTGTTTCGTGTTGCACACTCGCTCCAACGTGTTCCAACTCCTAGGGGAGATTACGGTGTTTCCTATCCTTCGCAGCGAACAGTTGTGTCAAGCACTAATGATTTCTGATTGGCCAAGTTTCATGTTGTCAGATATTTCATACGATAAAGAATGTGAAGTTGTCATTGCTGTTTGCTGTTAATTTTAGTATACGATTGTACAACGCGTGACGCGGCATGCAGCAGTTGTATGAGTTCCTCTGTCTGCGTGGCTGTAATAGTTGTGTCCACGTCACGTGCCCAGTTGGAGTGTGAACTTCTTTCCATCGTGGCTGAAAAAGTTGTATTGTTTTAAGAGAAATAAGAAATAATGACACTGTGGGCTGATGTAAGCTTGGGCTGTATGGTTTTGTGGAAAAACTCTTCCTGAAAAAGGCCAGGGAAAAATACATGACATCGAGAATCATTGAAACTGACTCAATGAAGGCGAAATTGTTCGACTTCCTTTACGTTTGGATGGATGACTAAAATAATAAGTATACTTTTTTTTCTGGCGGAGCACAAAACGAGAAAGCCCATATTCACACATCAAAATAAGTATTCGAACAAATATACGTGCGTCCATTTCTTCTAGCAATCAATGATTTGAAAGCTGCTGCGTTAAACAAAAAGACACGAGAAGAAAGTTGAAATCACGTTTATTGAACAGAAATGGCGTTGTTGCGTTTGGTTTTCAAACTGCTGACAGTGAGTTTTGTGACAACGGAAGTATGGCTGCATGGACCTACACGGCTAGTGGCTCAAGGACAGCTGGTGTCCTCCACTACCAAGTTCCATGGGTTTGCTGCTCTCGACCTGGCTGCCGGCCTCAACAATTACATCATGCATGAGACCAAACGTCTGGAGATCATCAAGACGTACGTAGTATCTTTCTACTTCTTTCGTTCTTTCTTTTCTTTTTGTTTCTTTTTTTTTTTTTAACTCAAACGAGGTTGAAACACGAAAGAAGAATACGAACGCGTATTTAATACAAGACAAGACAGGCGCAAATTTTCGGCCAACTGGTCTTTGTCAAGCGTAAGATTACAAACAAACGCCAGATACAACATTTTTGAGAAAAAGACGGAAACTTCCCTGTTGCTCTGTCCAGTGTCAGAAAAAGAATCTGGTGTTTGTTTATTTGTGGTCTTACGCTTGACAAAGGCCAGTTGGCCGAACATTTGCGCTGTCTTGTCTTGTTGTATTAAATACGCTTTCGTATTCTTCTTTCGTGTTTTTTTTTTTCTGATTCCTATTTGCTTGAACGCGGGCAGTCACACTTGTTTCGGATTTCAAACAAGGTTCTTTTCTTTCAGCTTTACAAATTCCATAACATCAGACAAATTTGCATGAACATTTAAACTATCATTTCGGTGACATTCACCACAATAATTGCAAATATCTGCCAAACTACAAGAAAATCTAAATCTCAGGATCCTAAGAATAAGCTGATAGAATGCAATTTTTCTTTATTTTTACATCCCTTGAAAAATAGAGGTGATCTCCCTTTAAAAAAGCGAGATTAGTTCACATAGATCGGAGACAGGTATGCAATGTGTCTGTGTGTCTGTCTGCGACAAGTAATGTATGGACACAAGTTTCTCAGCTCGCTAAGAATGGATTTTTACCCAATTTTGATTAAAGGTGAAAATCGTTAAGGAAGCGTGAAAGGTCAGGTTAGAAGAAAAGGCGCCAGGTTCAAGGTCACACAGACAAAAGAACTGTCTAAAATCAGCACTGTTCAAATAAGGTACGTAAGCAGCACTTTCTTGGGAACTTGTGAAAGTACTGTAATCCTGCTGTCACCGTTGTAACAGTCAGCATTGTTCAGTGTATGTCAAATTTAATCACATCTAGAGTTTCTTCCAGCTCACAATTAATGATGTTCAAGATCATGCATATGCTCATGATTACACAATATACCACAAAGATTGTATTAAAAAAAACTTGGAATCGATCTTTTGTACGAGCTTAAAAACAAACGTTAACTGTATTTTCATCTTTTTTTTAAATACGTGTCTACTGATTTGCAACAGTTTGGCCTCAGCAGCCAAGAAAATATAATCAGATAACATAAACAAATGTGACTTTGAGCGTTTTCCGTTTGCTACAGAAGCTTAACTTACACACATCGATAGGTACACAATAAAGAGACAGAGTCCAAAGAGAAGAATTTCAAGACTGTCTATACCTTTCAGTCCTGCCTCTCTGTCACAACCTTCTCCCTTCATCAAGACTGTCTATACCTTTCAGTCCTGCCTCTCTGTCACAACCTTCTCCCTTCATCAAGACTGTCTATACCTTTGAGTCCTGCCTGTCTGTCACAACCTTCTCCCTTCATCAAGACTGTCTATACCTTTCAGTCCTGCCTCTCTGTCACAACCTTCTCCCTTCATCAAGACTGTCTATACCTTTCAGTCCTGCCTGTCTGTCACAACCTTCTCCCTTCATCAAGACTGTCTATACCTTTCAGTCCTGCCTCTCTGTCACAACCTTCTCTCTTCATCAAGACTGTCTATACCTTTCAGTCCTGCCTCTCTGTCACAACCTTCTCCCTTCATCAAGACTGTCTATACCTTTCAGTCCTGCCTCTCTGTCACAACCTTCTCCCTTCATCAAGACTGTCTATACCTTTCAGTCCTGCCTCTCTGTCACAACCTTCTCCCTTCATCAAGACTGTCTATACCTTTCAGTCCTGCCTCTCTGTCACAACCTTCTCCCTTCAACAAGACTGTCTATACCTTTCAGTCCTGCCTGTCTGTCACAACCTTCTCCCTTCATCAAGACTGTCTATACCTTTCAGTCCTGCCTGTCTGTCACAACATTCTCCCTTCATCAAGACTGTCTATACCTTTCAGTCCTGCCTCTCTGTCACAACCTTCTCCCTTCATCAAGACTGTCTATACCTTTCAGTCCTGCCTCTCTGTCACAACCTTCTCCCTTCATCAAGACTGTCTATACCTTTCAGTCCTGCCTCTCTGTCACAACCTTCTCCCTGCATCAAGACTGTCTATACCTTTCAGTCCTGCCTCTCTGTCACAACCTTCTCCCTTCATCAAGACTGTCTATACCTTTCAGTCCTGCCTGTCTGTCACAACCTTCTCCCTTCATCAAGACTGTCTATACCTTTCAGTCCTGCCTGTCTGTCACAACCTTCTCCCTTCATCAAGACTGTCTATACCTTTCAGTCCTGCCTGTCTGTCACAACCTTCTCCCTTCATCAAGACTGTCTATACCTTTCAGTCCTGCCTGTCTGTCACAACCTTCTCCCTTCATCAAGACTGTCTATACCTTTCAGTCCTGCCTCTCTGTCACAACCTTCTCCCTTCATCAAGACTGTCTATACCTTTCAGTCCTGCCTCTCTGTCACAACCTTCTCCCTTCATCAAGACTGTCTATACCTTTCAGTCCTGCCTCTCTGTCACAACCTTCTCCCTTCATCAAGACTGTCTATACCTTTCAGTCCTGCCTCTCTGTCACAACCTTCTCCCTTCATCAAGACTGTCTATACCTTTCAGTCCTGCCTATCTGTCACAACCTTCTCCCTTCATCAAGACTGTCTATACCTTTGAGTCCTGCCTCTCTGTCACAACCTTCTCCCTTCATCAAGACTGTCTATACCTTTGAGTCCTGCCTCTCTGTCACAACCTTCTCCCTTCATCAAGACTGTCTATACCTTTCAGTCCTGCCTCTCTGTCACAACCTTCTCCCTTCATGAAGACTGTCTATACCTTTCAGTCCTGCCTCTCTCTCACAACCTTCTCCCTTCATCAAGACTGTCTATACCTTTCAGTCCTGCCTATCTGTCACAACCTTCTCCCTTCATCAAGACTGTCTATACCTTTCAGTCCTGCCTATCTGTCACAACCTTCTCCCTTCATCAAGACTATACATTTCAGTCCTGCCTGTCTGTCACAACCTTCTCCCTTCATCAAGACTGTCTATACATTTCAGTCCTGCCTATCTGTCACAACCTTCTCCCTTCATCAAGACTGTCTATACATTTCAGTCCTGCCTATCTGTCACAACCTTCTCCCTTCATCAAGACTGTCTATACCTTTCAGTCCTGCCTGTCTGTCACAACCTTCTCCCTTCATCAAGACTGTCTATACATTTCAGTCCTGCCTGTCTGTCACAACCTTCTCCGTTCATCAAGACTGTCTATACATTTCAGTCCTGCCTGTCTGTCACAACCTTCTCCCTTCATCAAGACTGTCTATACCTTTCAGTCCTGCCTGTCTGTCACAACCTTCTCCCTTCATCAAGACTGTCTATACCTTTCAGTCCTGCCTGTCTGTCACAACCTTCTCCCTTCATCAAGACTGTCTATACCTTTCAGTCCTGCCTATCTGTCACAACCTTCTCCCTTCATCAAGACTGTCTATACCTTTCAGTCCTGCCTATCTGTCACAACCTTCTCCCTTCATCAAGACTGTCTATACCTTTCAGTCCTGCCTCTCTGTCACAACCTTCTCCCTTCATCAAGACTGACTATACCTTTCAGTCCTTCCTCTCTGTCACAACCTTCTCCCTTCATCAAGACTGACTATACCTTTCAGTCCTGCCTCTCTGTCACAACCTTCTCCCTTCATCAAGACTGTCTATACCTTTCAGTCCTGCCTATCTGTCACAACCTTCTCCCTTCATCAAGACTGTCTATACCTTTCAGTCCTGCCTATCTGTCACAACCTTATCCCTTCATCAAGACTGTCTATACCTTTCAGTCCTGCCTATCTGTCACAACCTTCTCCCTTCATCAAGACTGTCTATGCCTTTCAGTCCTGTCTCTCTGTCACAACCTTCTCCCTTCATCAAGACTGTCTATACCTTTCAGTCCTGCCTATCTGTCACAACCTTCTCCCTTCATCAAGACTGTCTATACCTTTCAGTCCTGCCTCTCTGTCACAACCTTCTCCCTTCATCAAGACTGTCTATACCTTTCAGTCCTGCCTCTCTGTCACAACCTTCTCCCTTCATCAAGACTGTCTATACCTTTCAGTCCTGCCTCTCTGTCACAACCTTCTCCCTTCATCAAGACTGTCTATACCTTTCAGTCCTGCCTCTCTGTCACAACCTTCTCCCTTCATTCCTATGTTTTTTTTAACAACAGCAGTTCCTTTCATTCCTGGGTTTTTGGAGGATTCGCTTAGAAATGAGGGGTAGGTGTTTCGTCAATGACAGAGACTGAAGCAGTGTAGAATAGTTATACTAAACCCTGTATCACTAGGTGCAGCAGTGGTATGGCAAAGTCTCTGATGGCGTTTGGATGTCCTGTTGTCCGTTTGGTGACACACAGGTGACAATATTGATGACACATTCTTTTTTCTAATTTTTAGTTGATGGTCAATTATGCCATCACACAAACAACAAACAGTGCAACACAAATATTTCAAACTTACAGCACAGTGTCCACTGCTAAATCCAATTCAGAATGACTGCTTACACCTTGAAGATTGTCACTGTCCTGATGTCTCAAACATGTAAGTTCCTTGTTTTCATGGGTCATACTGTACACTGCACATTGAGGTACCACTGTCCTTTTGGTAGATATTACGTTTCAGAACAGTCACAACAGGTTCCTACACATTGTTACACTAAGTACAAGAACGGAGGAAGATCAAGGAAAAAGAAGAAGTTTATACATCGTTACCTCGGAATTGACACCTCGTCTCCAACTTCAGTGGTAGACGAACGATTCGCCAAAGAATGGGCAGCGATGAACAAATTGAAGCCGATTTTCAGCTCGAAGGCTGATGACCAAATCAAGATTAGACTTTTCAAGGCGGCAGTAGAGAGCATCGTATGCTACGGTCTCGAGTCCATACCTCTGACCGAAACTCTCTCGAAGTTGATCGACTCTTCCCATCGGCGTATGATCCGCTCGGCACTCGGCATCTACTGGCCAGAGAAAATCTCCACCAAGGTGCTCTACTCTCGGACTAAGCTCTCACCCTTGAGCAAGACGCTTCGAAGACGCCGACTGAGACTGATCGGGCACAGCCTTCGAATGCAGACAAGGTGTCCCACTCCCCTGGGTGACATATTGTCTGCCAACCTCAGCGACCGTGTCAACCTTCGACGTGGACAAGGCAGAACCCTGACTCTGAAGGCTGATGTTACGAATGATCTTGACCTCCTTGGCGTTTCCCCAGCAATTGTCATGAACATGAACAGCATCCAATTTTCACAGTTGATTGGTTCGCTCTGATTTGCTGAGCGTTAAATATATATATATATCATTATCATTAATATTATCGTAATTAGTGTTGTTGTTATTGTTATGACATCATCATCTTCTTCTTTTTCATCATCATCATCATCATCATTATCATCATCATCATCATCATCACCATCATCACCATCATCGTTATTACTTTTGTGGTGCTGTTTTTGTTAATGCTACTGTAATTGTTGCTGTTGGATAACTATGGGTTCTTATGGAGGTGACTTCCAAACCTTTGATGTCTTCACGATTATCTGATCTTTTTTCTCAGTGCCAAAGGTTATGAAGAAGAGGTACCATTAGTCAAAGTGCGCCTGGAAAAACTTCAACTGTAAGTTCATTGTTGGTTTTGTTTTAGTCATTATATTTCGATTACAGTAGGTTTTCTACAGACGTGAATTTGTGGACCCTCTCGTCATTCTCAATCTGTCAATAAATTTGGGGACCCTCTCGTCATTGTCAATCTGTCAATAAATTTGGGGACCCTTTCGTCATTCTCAATCTGTCAATAAATTTGGGGACCCTCTCGTCATTCTCAATCTGTCAATAAATTTGTGGACCCTCTCGTCATTCTCAATCTGTCAATAAATTTGGGGACCCTCTCGTCATTGTCAATCTGTCAATAAATTTGGGGACCCTCTCGTCATTGTCGATCTGTATATAAATTTGGGGACCCTCTCGTCATTGTCAATCTGTCTATAAATTTGTGGACCCTCTCGTCATTGTCAATCTGTCTATAAATTTGGGGACCCTCTCGTCATTCTCAATCTGTCTATAAATTTGGGGACCCTCTCGTCATTGTCAATCTGTCTATAAATTTGGGGACCCTCTCGTCATTGTCAATCTGTCTATAAATCTGGGGACCCTCTCTCATTCTTAATATGTCTATAAATGTGTGGACCCTCTCGTCATTCTCAATCTGTCTATAAATTTGGGACCCTCTCATCATTCTCAATCTGTCAATAAATTTGGGGACCCTCTCGTCATTCTCAATCTGTCTACACATTTGGGGACCCTCTCGTCATTGTCAATCTGTCTATAAATTTGGGGACCCTCTCGTCATTGTCAATCTGTCAATAAATTTGGGGACCCTCTCGTCATTCTCAATCTGTCTATAAATTTGGGGACCCTCTCGTCATTGTCAATCTGTCAATAAATTTGGGGACCCTCTCGTCATTGTCAATCTGTCAATAAATTTGGGGACCCTCTCGTCATTCTCAATCTGTCTACACATTTGGGGACCCTCTCGTCATTCTCAATCTGTCTATAAATTTGGGGACCCTCTCGTCATTGTCAATCTGTCAATAAATTTGGGGACCCTCTCGTCATTCTCAATCTGTCTATAAATTTGGGGACCCTCTCGTCATTCTCAATCTGTCTATAAATTTGGGGACCCTCTCGTCATTGTCAATCTGTCAATAAATTTGGGGACCCTCTCGTCATTCTCAATCTGTCTACACATTTGGGGACCCTCTCGTCATTCTCAATCTGTCTACACATTTGGGGACCCTCTCGTCATTCTCAATCTGTCTATAAATTTGGGGACCCTCTCGTCATTCTCAATCTGTCTACACATTTGGGGACCATCTCTTCATTGTCAATCTGTCTATAAATTTGGGGACCCTCTCGTCATTCTCAATCTGTCTACACATTTGGGGACCCTCTCGTCATTCTCAATCTGTCTACACATTTGGGGACCCTCTCGTCATTGTCAATCTGTCTATAAATTTGGGGACCCTCTCGTCATTGTCAATCTGTCTATAAATTTTGGGACCCTCTCGTCATTGTCAATCTGTCTATAAATTTTGGGACCCTTTCGTCATTCTCAATCTGTCTATAAATTTGGGGACCCTCTCGTCATTGTCAATCTGTCTATAAATTTGGGGACCCTGTCGTCATTGTCAATCTGTCTATAAATTTTGGGACCCTCTCGTCATTGTCAATCTGTCTATAAATTTGGGGACCCTCTCGTCATTCTCAATCTGTCTATAAATTTGGGGACCCTCTCGTCATTGTCAATCTGTCTATAAATTTGGGGACCCTCTCGTCATTGTCAATCTGTCTATAAATTTGGGGACCCTCTCGTCATTGTCAATCTGTCTATAAATTTGGGGACCCTCTCGTCATTGTCAATCTGTCTATAAATTTGGGGACCCTCTCATCATTGTCAATCTGTCAATAAATTTGGGGACCATCTCGTCATTGTCAATCTGTCTATAAATTTGGGGACCCTCTCGTCATTGTCAATCTGTCTATAAATTTGGGGACCCTCTCGTCATTGTCAATCTGTCTATAAATTTGGGGACCCTCTCGTCATTGTCAATCTGTCTATAAATTTGGGGACCCTCTCGTCATTGTCAATCTGTCTATAAATTTGGGGACCCTCTCGTCATTGTCAATCTGTCTATAAATTTGGGGACCCTCTCGTCATTGTCAATCTGTCAATAAATTTGGGGACCCTCTCGTCATTGTCAATCTGTCTATAAATTTGGGGACCCTCTCGTCATTGTCAATCTGTCTATAAATTTGGGGACCCTCTCGTCATTGTCAATCTGTCTATAAATTTGGGGACCCTCTCGTCATTGTCAATCTGTCTATAAATTTGGGGACCCTCTCGTCATTGTCAATCTGTCAATAAATTTGGGGACCCTCTCGTCATTGTCAATCTGTCTATAAATTTGGGGACCCTCTCGTCATTGTCAATCTGTCTATAAATTTGGGGACCCTCTCGTCATTGTCAATCTGTCTATAAATTTGGGGACCCTCTCGTCATTGTCAATCTGTCTATAAATTTGGGGACCCTCTCGTCATTGTCAATCTGTCTATAAATTTGGGGACCCTCTCGTCATTGTCAATCTGTCTATAAATTTGGGGACCCTCTCGTCATTGTCAATCTGTCTATAAATTTGGGGACCCTCTCGTCATTGTCAATCTGTCTATAAATTTGGGGACCCTCTCGTCATTGTCAATCTGTCTGTCTCTTTCTCTTTTTTTTATGTACATGTTGTTGCTGCTGCTTTTGTTGTTGTTAAAGTCGATGTCGTTGTTGTTGTATGTACAGTAGCTTTATAAAGGAGATCTTTCAACAGAATTGGGCAAGGCCATGGCTTTCAAGTGTTCTCTTCCCTTCTCTTGGGTTTTACTGCCCACAGATCCTCAGTTTCCCATATTATCCAAAGAACTATGACACAGACCACTGCTGAAGGGGAAAAAGAAGATGTACAGAAAAAATCACTGCCCAGTACTGGAACAGAAACCTGAACTCTATCGTTTCCTAATCAGGCAGTCTCACTGCCAGGCCTTCAGTTTCAGATGCAGCAACTTATGACACATTGATTAACGCTAAGCCCGGCAAGTTGTTGCCTTCCAGTCTTTTTGGCAGTCAGGCAGAGCAACACTATTCAGTCAGACAGAGCAACACCATTCAGTCAGACAGAGCAACACCGTTCAGACAGACAGAGCAACACTATTCAGTCAGACAGAGCAACACCATTCAGACAGACAGAGCAACACTATTCAGTCAGACAGAGCAACACCATTCAGACAGACAGAGCAACACCATTCAGACAGACAGAGCAACACCATTCAGTCAGACAGAGCAACACCATTCAGTCAGACAGAGCAACACCATTCAGTGAGACACAGCAACACCATTCAGTCAGACATAGCAACACTATTCAGTCACACAGAGCAACACCATTCAGTCAGACAGAGCAACACTATTCAGTCAGTCAGAGCAACACCATTCAGTCAGACAGAGCAACACTATTCAGTCAGACAGAGCAACACTATTCAGTCAGACAGAGCAACACTATTCAGTCAAACAGAGCAACACTATTCAGTCACACAGAGCAACACTATTCAGTCAGTCAGAGCAACACCATTCAGTCAGTCAGAGCAACACCATTCAGTCAGAGCAACACCATTCAGTCAGACAGAGCAACACCATTCTGTCAGTCAGAGCAACACTATTCAGTCAGTCAGACCAACACCATTCAGTCAGACAGAGCAACACCATTCAGTCAGACAGAGCAACACCACTCAGTCAGACAGAGCAACACCACTCAGTCAGACAGAGCAACACCACTCAGTCAGACAGAGCAACACCACTCAGTCAGACAGAGCAGCACCATTCAGTCAGACAGAGCAAAACCATTTAGGTAGACAGAGCAACACCATTCTGTCAGAGCAACATCATTCAGACAGACAGAGCAACACCATTCAGACAGACAGAGCAACACCACTCAGACAGACAGAGCATCACCACTCAGTCAGACAGAGCAACACACTCAGACAGACAGAGCAACACCATTCAGTCAGACAGAGCAGTACTATTCATACAGAACACAGCCAGTTGCCGTCAGTTCAGTGAGAGCACATTACGCTTAGTAGGCTAAAATGTTATTGTTTCATCCCCCGGCCCAAGGTTAAGCTCCTTGTATCAGCCAGACGGAAAAAAAAACCTAACTAAATAAATAAACAAATAATTGGAAATGTGTACGTTGTGACAGGTACGATGGTGAATTGGACTAGACGTCGGACTTCCAGTTGTAAGGTTTGGGTTTTCTTTGGAGTTTTCCGCGTCAGCGTGGGACGAAACTCAATGAAAGACGAGCGTTGAATAGTTTTAAACACATGTCTGGATGTGTTCGGGGTTTTTGGTGGGTTAGAACAATGGGTGCAGATGGTGTGTAAGAGACAGAACTTTGAGTCCCAACCATCATCATCAGGTGCCCTGTCGTATGGTGTTGGCGATCATGGACTTCCATCTGTCTCTATCTCTCGTTGCCCCCAGCATCTCCTCCACCCTCCCCGTCCTCAGCCAATCTGCAAGTCCGTCCAGCATTTTCTCCCTGGGTCTACTCGGTGCTCTCTTTCCCTCCAGCTTTCCCGCGTTGTGACCAGGTGCTCCAAATCCCCCTTCCTCATAAAATGGCCTATAAATGTTGCCTATCTTTTCCTAATCTTCCTTATGAGTGATCTGCTTGTGTCTGCCTCCATCAAGACTGTCTCGTTTGTTTTTCTTTGCTGTCCATGGAACCTTCAACATTCTTCTTAGAAACCACATCTCATGGTACCATCAACAAATATTGTCGTCTTGAGCTGCCACTCTGATGACTTCTTGGTTTCACGGTGTATTAGACATGACTGGCTTCTCGGTATTTTCATAGTCTTGTGATTTCCTTCTGGTTCTAAGTGCCACAACCACATCACACCGCCTCAACTGGTGAGCTAAGTGACATGAGAGGATGATGTTAAGGGGGCAGACCTACCCAGATTTGGGTACCAAGATTTTGATGTTCAGTGTTTCAGTTCTAATGAACCAATCACCATGATATTTGGCAAGAAGATACCTCAGACAGTATTCTTTGGATTGAATATCTTTGTTGGGGTCTGTGAGTTATGAAAAGTTGAAAACAATTAATTAATTAAAAAATGTTCTCACGAAAATGAAAACATATAGTACATACTGTGACATTTATAACTACACATATATCTATGTTACGAATTTGATATTTAGTGAGCAAACACATCTGAATAGTATGTATGGCATGTAGTAAAATCTTAGCTCTACTATCATTATTTTCTGTACAATCATCACACCAAATTTTAGAATAATTTTAATAAAAAAATTATAATACAACTTTTGATAAAAATTGTTTCTTTACTGCAGAACTGCACGATTTTACTACCGGCTATAGGTACCTGTCCCTGCTATATGTGTGCCAAATCTCAAGGAAATCTGATGAAAACGTTTGAACGTATTATGTCTGATGTATACAATCTCGCGAAAAATTGCAAACTTTCATGGACTAAGAAATAAACTCAATTTCCTACTCAGAGACCCTAACAAAGATATTCAATCCAAAGAATACTGTCTGAGGTATCTTCTTGCCAAATATCATGGTGATTGGTTAATTAGAACTGAAACACTGAACATCACAATCTTAGTACCCAAATCTGGGTAGGTCTGCCCCCTTAAAACGGTGTGTGTCACTAAGTGGATACGTTTTCTCAAAGAAGTCAAGGGCCAGAGGGGCTCCCAGTCGTTCAAGGGTCTTGCGCTAGTGACCACGATGAGTCACCTGCTTGGAAAGAGGATGACAGTTTGGGTCAAGGGTCACACGCCTAAATGGCTGAGTGTACCCTATGTCAGGATACTGTATGTGTATATATATATATATATATATATATATATATATATATATATATGTATCTGTGTGTGTGTGTGAGAGAGAGAGAGAGAGAGGGAGAGAGAGAGAGAGAGAGAGAGAGAGAGAGAGAGTACATGTGCAAAACTGCAATAACATATCGCATGGATTTAAACTGCAGCCTTAAACAGCAAGTGACAGCGCGGAAAGCCGAGTATGAGTTACTACGGAAGAACCTCAGTGATTACCACCCAACCACAGCCCTGCGTCTGATTGCCCATTTTCTGGATACGTGGGAGAGCAAGCTGAAAAATGACACCCTGTATGGATTCCGTGAGTACATTGTTTGTTGTTGCTGTCGATGGTGATAGTGGTTACTGTGGTGGGGATGGTGGTGGAGGTGATGGTGATGGTGATGGTGGATATTTAATGGGTTGTTGTTGTTGTGTTGTTGTGTTGTTGTTGTTGTGTGTTGTTGTTATGTTGTTGTGTTGTTGCTGTTGTGTTGTTGTTGTGTTGTTGTTGTGTTGTTGTTGTGTTGTTGTGTTGTTGTTGTTGTGTTGTTGTGTTGTTGTTGTGTTGTTGTTGTGTTGTTGTGTTGTTGTTGTTGTGTTGTTGTTGTGTTTGTTGTTGTGTTGTTGTTGTGTTATTGTTGTGTTGTTGTTATTGTTGTGTTGTTGTTGTTGTGTTGTTGTTGTTGTGTTGTTGTTGTGTTGTTGTTGTGTTGTTGTTGTGTCGTTGTTGTTGTTGTTGTGTTGTTGTTGTTGTGTTGTTGTTGTGTTGTTGTTGTTGTGTTGTTGTAGTGTTGTTTTTGTGTTGTTGTTGTGTTGTTGTTATGTTGTTGTTGTTGTTGTTGTGTTGTTGTTGTTGTGTTGTTGTATTGTTGTTGTGTGTTGTTTTTGTTGTTGTGTTGTTGTTGTTGTGTGTTGTTTTTGTTGTTGTGTTTTTTGTTGTTGTTGTGTTGTTGTTGTGTTGTTGTTGTGTTGTTGCTGTTGTTGTTTGTGTTGTTGTGGTGGCGTTGTTGTGTTGTTGTTGTTGTGTTGTTGTTGTTGTTGTTGTGGTGTTGTTGTTGTTGTTGTTGTGCTGTTGTTGTGTTGTTGTGTTGCTGTTGTGTTGTGTTGTTGTGTTGTTGTTGTGTTGTTGTTGTTGTGTTGTTGTTGTGTTGTTGTTGTGTTGTTGTTGTGTTGTTGTTGTGTTGTTGTGTTGTTGTTGTTGTTGTGTTGTTGTTGTTGTTGTGTTGTTGTGTTGTTGTTGTTGTGTTGTTGTTGTTGTGTTGTTGTTGTTGTTGTTGTGTTGTTGTTGTGTTGTTGTTGTAGCTTTGGCTACTGCAGCTTGTTCTGTTCTCTTTCACATAAGTTGGTTTTGTTATGAACAGAATGCGCGTGATGTGTTTGTGTGCGTGCGCCCGTGTGTACGTGCGTGCTTGTGTGTGTGTGTGTGTGTGTCTGCGAGTGCGTGTGTGCGTGTGTGTGTTTTGACGTTTGACAAGTTTGTGTGCCTCTTTAATGTTGGACATGTGTGTGTATGCGTGTGTGTGTGCGTGTGTGTGTATGTTTGTTTATGTGTGTGTGTGTGTGTATGTGTGTGTGTGTGTGTGTGTGTATGTGTGTGTGTGTGTTAGTGTGTATGCGTGTGCATGTGTCTGCATTTTGACGACTGATATTTTTGCGTACTTCTCTGTGTGATGTTGGATCTGTATATGCGTGTGTGTATGTGTTATGTTGTGTGTGTGTGTGTGTGTGTGTGTGTTATGTTGTGTGTGTGTGTGTGTGTGTGTATGTGTGTGTGTATGTGTGTGTATGTGTGTGTGTGTATGTGTGTGTGTATGTACGTGTGTGTGTGTGCGTGTGTGTGTGTGTATGTGTGTGTGTGTGTGTGTATGTGTATGTGTGTATGTGTATGTGTGTGTATGTATGTATGTGTGTGTGTGTGTGTGTGTGTGTATGTGTGTGTGTATGTGTGTGTGTATGTGTGTGTGTGTGTGTGTGTGTGTGCGTGTATGTGTGTGTGTGTGTGTGTGTGTGTGTGGTGTGGGTGGGTGGGTGGGTGGGTGGTGGGTGTATAATGGTGTGGTGTGGTGCCGTACAGACAGGCGAGTATACACAAACAAACACACAGACAGAGAAAGAGATGCATACAAAGAAAAGCCAGAAACTCAAAAAATACCAGCGGGAAAGGTCCACAATCTTGTTTCAGGGTTTGCAGAATTTCTCTCTAACAACGACGACTCTAAACTACCAACGCGAAGAGACCTTCAAGCCGCTGCCCGGGCAGTGGTGGAAATTCAGAAGATCTACAACCTGTCCACCTCTGACGTGTATGCTGGTGTCATCATGGGACACGCAGGGACTCCCCTCAGGCCTCAGGACGCCTATGAGTTGGCCGTGGTCTCCAGTGACCTGCACCATCTGAAGCTGGCGGCTGAGTGGTACGAAACGGCCCTGAACAACACATCGAAGGATGAGTTCTCCACGAAGAAGGTCAAGAACGCCTCATACCCTATTCCTGACGCTCTGGCCAGCCTGGGTGTCCTCAAATATGGTGTGAGTTTCCTGACAGAACATACCTCAAATTACAGCTCGGAATTGGCCCTTGTAGTAGATTAGTAGCTCTATAAGACTGATTGCTTGATTGTTAGATTGTTTCAGATTGTGTGGATCTTCCCACTCAGTTCTCTTGGCTCTACAAGACTGATTGCTTGATTGTTAGATTGTTTCAGATTGTGTGGATCTTCCCACTCAGCTCTCTTGGCTCTACAAGACTGATTGCTTGATTGTTAAATTGTTTCGGATTGTGTGGATCTTCCCACTCAGCTCTCTTGGCTCTACAAGACTGATTGCTTGATTGTTAGATTGTTTCAGATTGTGTGGATCTTCCCACTCAGCTCTCTTGGCTCTACAAGACTGATTGCTTGATTGTTAGATTGTTTCAGATTGTGTGGATCTTCCCACTCAGCTCTCTTGGCTCTACAAGACTGATTGCTTGATTGTTAGATTGTTTCAGATTGTGTGGATCTTCCCACTCAGCTCTCTTGGCTCTACAAGACTGATTGCTTGATTGTTAGATTGTTTCAGATTGTGTGGATCTTCCCACTCAGCTCTCTTGGCTCTACAAGACTGATTGCTTGATTGTTAGATTGTTTCAGATTGTGTGGATCTTCCCACTCAGCTCTTTTGGTGACCTCATTTTCGGTTTGTTCTGGAGATTTCAGGCGTATGATCATCTCATGACGAATCCCTCTTGACTGAACACCCAACCGTGGACTCTGAAGACAGCCATTCTGTCCATGTTGGCGACTTATGGAATTATCACTGAGAGGCATCAGTTGATCACCAGCTGGAGATACTGAGCCTGGTTCTGCCACTGATATAACGATTGATTATTGTTGCCAGTGGGGAGCATTCATGTGATGTTCAAGCGCTTGCTGGATCATAACAGACACCTCATAGTGACCCGCATGTAGAGCAGTGTTTTCTGTGGTATCACTGTCGCTACACAATGATAGCTGTTGTTAACTAAACGGCTCCCCCGTTGGGTTGCAAGGGTTTCTTTCAGTATAAATAGTATCCCCACCTTCTGGATATTCTGTGCTAGAAATTTCCTCTTTTCTGTCACTCTCTTTGTTTCTGCCTTGTTGCCTTGCTTTCTGTCATTTCTACTTATTTTTCTGCATTTTTCGATAAAGTCTTACGTATTTTTTCTTCGGATTGATAATTATGTACATATATTAAGTGCATTTTTGGCTCTAAGGATGTGAGATATGTGGAAGCAATTTTAGGTAATTTATGCCTGTTTTTATATGTGTTTGGTGTCCTTATGTATGCTTATATTTGTATTCAGGTGTGTTTTTTTAAATCTCCCCTGTGCGATAAATCGGACGGAATGGTCCTACGCCCGGGGCATGTCCTTAGATTATATGCGCGAATGCATTGATATGTGTACTTAATTTTCTTTCTTTTTTTTTTTCCTGTTGAAGTTTTGTGTGTTTTGAAGCGGTTATAGCCCTGATATGGCTCTGCGCAGTCGGCTGGGCTTTAAACAACAATAAAAGAAAAAAGAGAAGAACTGAACGACACGTGGTTAGAACTGAAGGCTGGTGCAGTGGTCACCGGGAAAGATTGTGCATCTACTACAAAAGCCTCAATAACGCAGCCCCCGATTACCTGTCAAGCCTACTTGAGATCTATGTTCCCTCACGTACCCTCCGCTCTGCCTCCGATCCTCTCACTTTTCGCTTTCCACGCACTAAGCTCAATACATATGGTCCACGAGCCTTCTCTGTTTCTGGTCCACTCTCCTGGAACAAACTTCCTCTCTCAGTCCGTCAAAACTCACCTTTTCTCCTCTGCATAAAATCCTGACCTCACTCAACCCCCCCCCCCCTCTGCAGCCTGTCTCCACTCGGAGGGGAATCACATTGTAATATATATTTGTATGTAATATGCTCTCTATAATTTTCCATTGCTTTTATTCTTTCTTCCCATTTATAGCCATGTGTGTGAGTGTGAGTGTGTGTGTGTGTGTGTGTGTGTGTGTGTGTGTGTGTGTGTGTGTGTGTGTGTGTGTGTGTGTGTGTGTGTGTGTGTGTGTGCGTGCGTGCGTGTGTGTCTGTTTCAGCGCTTAGATTTGATTTTATCAAGATTTTGCGCTATACAAAATTGTAATTATCATTATTATTATTAACATTATTATGTTCGTGACCCTATCCAACAGACACGGCAGATAGGAAAGGAATAGAAACAAGATCTGTTAGAAGCAGTAACACAATATCAAATATCATGTCATGTTATTCGTTGCATGCGGACAGTTCCATATGCGCTTCACTCAAATCTGCCAGTACGACTCCTTGAACTGGCAGAAACTCAGTGCCTTGATGTGAAAGTGGGACGGGACCGACAGTGTAACACTGGCCATATGAAAACTCATTTTTACACCATATCCTGTGTTGTGGGGGAGATGCTAGGGGCAACGAGAGACAGAGACAGATGGAAGTCCATGATTGCCAACGCCGTGTGTCAGGGCACCTGATGATGATGATGATGATCCTGTGTTGTCGCGACCTGATCAAACTGACTTGACATCAAAAGAATAATGAACACCTAATGACACAGCAAAGATCAGGTCAGAGTTCATGCTGTGGACAGGGCAGAAGTCCAACTACTTTGATGACGTCAACGGCTCCATTAGCCCATAGCCCTGTCGAACCCAGAGTTCGTTTGGTAGAAGCGTCATACCGATGACGCAGGCATCGTTGTACCACCGTCAGGCAGGCCACATATTTAGCAGGTTTGTTGATATTGTTGATACAGCTCATCATCATGATCCTCAGGTGCCTTGCCGCATGGCGTTGGCGATTACGGACTTCCATCTGTCTCTATCTCTTGTTGCCTCAAGCATCTCTTCCACTTTCCCTGTCTTCAGCCACTCTGCAAGTCCGTCTAGTATCTTCTCCCTGGGTCTACCCGGTGCTCTCCTTCCCCTCAGATTTCCCGTTGTGACGAGGTATTCTAAATCTCCTTTCCTCATAAAATGGCCTATGAATGTTGCCTGCCTTTTCTTAATCTTCCTTATGAATGATCTACTTATGTCTGCCTCCATCAAGACTGTCTCGTTTTGATACAGCTGTGGAATCAAATTTTCATTCTCGAGTTCGATTCCAGTGTTCAACATAAAACCTGGCCTCCACGCTGCTCGTTCTAATGCTGTAGTCGTTTCCATGGTAACAGTGTTTCACAGGTCCCGTTCTTGGCCCTGTTAGTTTTAGAACCATGCCATCACGTAAGGTTTTGCGTAGACTCGAGGAGTATGCCAGACAATCGTTGACAAATTTGGTTGAGCCCATATGTGGTGTGTCCGAATAAGACGAATCCCTCTTGAATAAACAGCGAACTGTGGACTCTGAACGTAGCCATTCAGTTTATGACACAGATGTCTCCTTGGTAAGCTTACATCATCATCATCATCATCATTTATCATCATCATCATCATCATCATCAGGTGCCCTGCCGCATGGCGTTGGCGACCATGGACTTCCATCTGTCTCTATCTCTTGTTGCCCCCAGCATCTCCCCCACCCTCCTCATCCCCAGCCACTCTGCAAGTCCGTCCAGCATTCTCTCCCTGGGTCTACCTGGTGCTCTCTTTCCCTCCAGCTTTCCCGTTGTGACCAGGTGCTCCAAATCCCCCTTCCTCATAAAATGGCCTATAAATGTTGCCTGTCTTTTCCTAATCTTCCTTATGAGTGATCTACTTGTGTCTGCCTCCATCAAGACTGTCTCGTTTGTTTTCTTTGCTGTCCAGGTGAGACATAATATTATGTGGGACTGACTGTGTGAAAAGGTTTGCCACCAAATCATTTTATAGTTTGACTTTGCTAAATGCTATTTTTTAAAAACGTTTTGGGGTGTGGTGTGGTGTGGTGTGGTGTGGTGTGGTGTGTGTGTGTGTGTGTGTGTGTGTGTGTGTGTGTGTGTGTGTGTGTGTATGTGTGTGTGTTTCGTTTCGCTTCGTTCTTTGATTTAACGTCTTTAACTATAACTGATATTAGACGGTGTGTGTGTGTGTGTGTGTGTGTGTGTGTGTGTGTGTGTGTGTGTGTGTGTGTGTGTGTGTGTGTGTGTGTGTGTGTGTGTGTGTGTTTGTTTGTGTGTGGTGTATGTATGTGTGTGTATGTGTGTGTGCGTGTGTGTGTGTGTGTGTGTGTGTGTGTGTGTGTGTGTGTGTGTGTGTGTGTGTGTAAAACAGATGGACCAAAGAAACGAGGGACTGGAGCTGTTGGAGAGAGCTACTGACCTGGGTAGGTATCAGCAGATTGATCAATGAAGTCATGAAGGAAAAGAGATAACAACCAAACCGATAACAAACAATCATACAAACAATCATACAAACAAACGAACATGCAGAAATGCCAACAGGACGAACAGAACATGTTTGCGTTATGCATGCATTCGTGCGCACGCAACGTGTTGTGTATTTGTGTTTGTGTATGTGTATTTGAGTGTGTGAGTGTGTGTAAGCGTTCGTTCGTTCTTTGATTTAACGTCTTTTTACTATAAGTGATATTAGACGTGTGTAAGCGTGTGTGAGTGTGTGTATGTGTGTTTGAGTGTGCAGTGTGTGTGTGTGTGTGTGTGTGTGTGTGTGTGTGTGTGCGTGCGTGCGCGCGCGCCTGCTTGCGTGTGTGTGTGTATGTATGTGTCTGTACGAGTTTGTGTGTAAGTTTGTGTACACGCACGTGTATGTCCATGATGTTGTATTTTTTCTTTTGTGTGTGTGTGTGTGTGTGTGTGTGTGTGTGTGTGTGTGTGTGTGTGTGTGTCTGTCTGTGTGTGTGTGTGTGTGTGTGTGTGTGTGCTGGATTGAATACCGACAGAAACTTACTCATGATATATTTAACAGCACCGTGAATCTGTACAATAGTAATAATTACCAGCAGTAGAAGAATATTGACAATTAAACAGGGTTGTTCCTGTTGTTGTTACTTGTTGTTCTGATGTTCTTCATTGTCTGTATGCCTTTCTGATACAAGGGAAAAGAGGACACGGCACTTGTTGAAGATTTAAAGACACCACGACATAAACAGAATTGTACCTTACATAATTCTGTAGCAAAATCAACTTCATAGGTCAACAGGAACACACATATTCAGAGAGAAAAAATGTATGGGTAGCATCACACTGGGACGACGTGTTATTCCCGTGAAGGAAGCTCGAAGTTCACATAGACAATCCATTGTTACCCACCCCCCCCCCCCCCCCCCCCCCACCAAAAAAAAAAATTCACCATTCACCCAAAGGGAGAGAGAGAGAGAGAGAGAGAGAGAGAGAGAGAGAGAGAGAGAGAGAGAGAGAGAACTCGGAACTCGGAATTTTAATGAATTTAGGCCAACAGGGTCAGGTCAGACAAATAGGTCTGCTACTGGCAAGCTGTAGCCCAGTACTACCTGTCACAGCAGGAGACTTGGAGAGGGGATTGGCGCCACCAAGGATTAACCTAAGCCCACAGAAAAGATATGAGAGACACTATAGCCAACAACATACCGGATCGGTCGGGGCCCGGGTTACAAACGACCGCGCTTACCACTGACAAGCACCAGGGTGGAAGTGAAAAGTCAGCTACTGGGGCAAAGACATCATTCAAACTGCCAACGGAAAAAGCTACCATTGGAACCTGGAATGTCCGTACACTCCATCAGTGCGGCAAAGTAAAAGAACTAGAACACGAGCTGAGACGCTACCAATGGGACATTGTGGGTATATCGGAAGTAAGATGGACAGGCTTCGGAGAAGCAATCACAGAGGAAGGGCACAAGATGTGGTACAGTGGCGAAGAGTCACTACATGAAAATGGCGTAGCTTTCATCGTACGCAAAGAAGTCATTGGATGCATCATGAGCTGCACGCCTGTCAACAGCAGAATCATCAGCATTCGGGTGTCAGCCAAACCAAAGAACATCACCATCATACAAGTGTATGCTCCAACTACCAGCCACGAAGACCAGGTGGTTGAAGAATTCTATGAGAAAATAGAAGACACCATCGGAAAAGCCCCCAGGAAAGACATCATCATAGTTCAGGGGGACTTCAACGCCAAAGTCGGCCCAGATGCCTACAAAAACTGGGCTGGAACAGTGGGTCAATTTGGCACAGGGGAAACTAATGACAGGGGACTTCGCCTTCTGGAGTTTGCCTGCACCCAACGGCTCACCATTGCCAACACCCTCTACCCCCACAAACTGTCAAGAAGAACAACCTGGCATGCGCCGAACGGAAAGACTCACAACCAGATCGACTTTGTCCTCACACCGCGGCGCTTCAAATCAAGCATTAATAAAGCAAAGACGAGGACATACCCTGGAGCTGATATAGGCAGCGACCACGACCTCGTGCTGCTCACAATGAAGATCAAATTGAAAAAGAAGTACCAAGCTGCGCAGCCACGCATCAAGTTTGACCTGGAAAAGCTAAAAGATCCAGAGATAGAAGAGGCATTCCAGGCACAGCTCGGGGGGCGGTTCGCGGCACTCAACTTCCTGGACAGCGACATCAACGACCTCACAAACAACTTTGGTGAGGCAGTCCGCGAAACAGCAGAGGAGGTACTGGGGCGACAGAGTAAGAAACACCAAGCATGGATCTCAAATGACATCCTTGACCTCTGCGACAACAGAAGATCACTGAAGAAGACGAAAAACTCCAGCCCTGAAGAAGCCGCACAGTATCGTAAAACCAACAACCTTGTAAAGAAGAAAATGATTGAAGCCAAAGAACAATGGATCAACAACCAGTGTGAGAACATCGAGAAAGGCATGAAAAAAGGAAACAGCAAACATGCCTTCACCACACTGAAAAACCTTACCAAGACGCAGCAAAACAGATCGTCAGTCATCGAGGATACCTCAGGCGAGCTGCTGACAGAAAGCTCCGCTGTTCTGAACAGATGGACGCAGTACTGCCAAGAACTATACAACTACCCAATACAGCCAGATGACAGTTTGTTTCAGGGGGACTCAACACCATTGAGGGAATCCTCACCGCTACCAGTGATGAGAGAAGAAGTGGAAGAAGCCATCCGCAGCCTACCAGCAGGGAAATCACCTGGAGCAGACAATATCCCAGCAGAGCTGCTCAAACATGGAGGGAATGATTTGGTCACTCGTGTAACATCGATTTGTCAGAAGATCTGGGAGACAAAACAGTGGCCCACAGAATGGACTCAATCACTCATCATCCCCTGCCCAAAAAGGGAAATATGCGCCAATGCCAGAACTACAGAACAATAAGTCTCATTAGCCACACCAGCAAAATCATGCTCAGAGTCATATTGAATCGACTGAAGAAAGAAGCGGAAGAACACCTTGCGGAAGAACAAGCTGGATTTAGGGCGGGCAGAAGCACAGTAGAACAGATCTTCACCTGCCGGATAATGATGGAGAAACATCTGCAGCATCAGAGAGACCTGTTCCACAACTTCATAGACTTTAAAAAAGCATTCGACAGGGTGTGGCATAAGGGTTTGTGGCAGGTGCTAAGAAAGTTTGGCATAGAGGAAGGTCTCGTCCAAACCATCCAGGCGCTGTATAACACTGCCAGCAGCGCAGTTCTCCTCAACAACCAGATAGGGGACTACTTCAAGACCACAGTTGGAGTCCGTCAAGGCTGCCTACTCTCTCCCGTGCTGTTCAATCTCTTCCTGGAGAACATCATGCGTGAAGCCCTCCATGACTTCCACTCCACTGTCTCCATCGGAGGAAGAACCATCAACAACCTGAGGTTCGCAGATGACATCGACCTGATGGGAGGCAGCAACGAAGAACTACAAGACCTGACCATGAGACTGGAAGAAAGTGCAGGTGCACACGGAATGGAAGTGAGCACAGAAAAAAGCAAAGTCCTGGTCAACAGCACAACCAACACCCATGCTGAAATCTACATGAACGGGCAACAGCTTGAAGAAGTGGACGCTTTCAAATACCTTGGCGCCACTCTCACCAAAGACGGTCGCTCTACAACAGAAATCAAGACCAGACTAGCGATCGCAACAGCAGCAATGGTAAAGCTAAACAAGATCTGGAAGAGCAGAGAGATCGGCTTTCCATCGAAGATGAAGCTGTACAAGTCCCTGGTGCTCCCCATCCTGCTGTATGGATGCGAGAGCTGGACCATGACAGCAGAGACCACCAAGAGAATCCAGACGTTTGAAACTAAATGCTTCAGGCGCTTGCTCGGGATCTCTTGGCAAGATCGGAAGACAAACGACTTTGTGTGGAGCCAAATAACAACACTCGCAGGTCCACAAGAACCCCTCCTGGCAACAGTCAAGAACAGGAAGCTGTCGTGGTTCGGGCATGTCACACGCCACAACTCACTGCCCAAAACGGTCCTCCAGGGTACACTGGGAGGCGGCAGACGAAGGGGACGACAAGCCAAATGCTGGATGGACAACATCAAAGAATGGACCAGGTTGGATGGCCCCACGCTGGTGCGACAGGTGGAGGACAGGACCGGTTGGCGACGGCTGGCTTCAAGAGTGTCTCTCATCTCTCCTCTACGCCCATCACGGGCAGGAGAATGATGATGATGATGAGGCCAACAGCCCCTTTCATAGGGGAAATCTTAAGACACATTTCTATACAACATTACTTGATTAATTAACACACTTCAATGTATTTACATGGGATAAACAAAGGTACTAGTGTAGAAAACAAATTTTGTTTCAAGTACGTACGTTCAAAATACTTTTTTCTCTTATTTTAAAGGCAGCGACCAAAAACTTCGCCAGAGAGAGAGAGAGAGAGAGAGAGAGAGAGAGAACTCAGAAAATGTTTATTGTACATCGGCCTTAGGCCACAATACATGCATGGGAAAGGGGAGGGGAGGAGATCAGGTTTTCTTATACATTCATACAAGTTATACTATCACACTGCAGTGAACTCTGTCACATTGTCCCCTGAGAGAGAGAGAGAGAGAGAGAGAGAGAGAGAGAGAGAGAGAGAGAGAGAGAGAGAGAGAGAGAGAGAGAGAAATGCGAATACATTTTTTTTCTGCACTTTACCGGCCTTCGCAATCTTCATCGTGTAAAGCGGACTGGCTGTTTTGAGTGACAGGTATAGTGGAGCTGACATGTTTCTCAGCACCGTCCGACTTACCGGTTGTATGAACTCCAGTTTATTGTACCAAGGCCCAGCTGTTCCAAGATGAGTTTTTCCCACAACATGCTCGCAGTACAATGTTTGCAAAACTCTATGTATGTCAGTCTGTTTGATCTAAAAATGCTTTCAGGTTTGATGTTTTATCTCTTTGGCCACTTGTGCGAAATTGTGTATTACACAAATATTTACCTTTGATTCTTCTTTTCTATTTTTTACGGTAAAATGATAACTTTACACCATTACGGATTTCGTTTCTCAAATCTTTGTACAAAGTCACCAGTGGCATAAAATGTGAATATATGAAGAAGTTTGGATCTCTCACAAACAGACCAAAAATCTATTTGCAGAAAAAGTTAATATGCTTTGCTGATTTCAGTCTTTCGTTGAATTGATCAACCAATTGGAGAGACACAATGTTGATGAAAAAGATCTACGAATAATCAGCTGCAATGAGAATAGAAAACAATATAAGCTCTTTCCAAAACATCAAAAGGAGTCAGACAGGGTTGTGTTTTGTCACCAGATCAGTTTTCACTTTACAGCCAAAACATCATGAGAAACCTAGAAGAGGACCCTGGACTAAAGGTTGGAGGGAAAATGATAAACAACATTCGATATGCAGATGACAGAAAATGAAAGGGACCTACAAAACCTTGTGAATATACTAGGAATAGAAAGCAAAGGTAAGGGGTTGGAACTAAACAGCAGGAAGACTGAAGTCATGGTGATCAGTAAAAAACATGAAATCCCCTCATGCAAAATAACAGCAAATGGCACAATCTTGACACAGATTAATAAGTTCAAATACCTGGGAATGGTCATTTCATCAGACGGCAGATGCACATCGGAAATAGCCGGCAGAATCGGCCAAGCCAAAACAGCATTCAAGAAGATGACAAGCATTCTTACCAACAAATGCCTATCAATTAACGTCAGGAAGAGAGTCCTTGAATGTTATATAGAACCAATACTGTTGTACGGATGCGAGGCGTGGACAGTCAGCAAGCAAAGCCAGAGCAAGATTGAGGCAGCTGAGATGTGGTTTCTAAGAAGGATGTTGAGAGTTCCATGGACAGCAAAGAAAACAAACGAGACAGTCTTGATGGAGGCAGACACAAGTAGATCATTCATAAGGAAGATTAGGAAAAGGCAAGCAACATTTATAGGCCATTTTATGAGGAAGGGGGATTTGGAGCACCTGGTCACAACGGGAAAGCTGGAGGGAAAGAGAGCACCAGGAAGACCCAGGGAGAAAATGCTAGACGGACTTGCCGAGTGGCTGAAGACGAGGAGGGTGGAGGAAATGCTTGATGCAACAAGAGATAGAGACAGATGAAAGTCCATGATCGCCAACGCCATGCGGCAAGGCACCTGATGATGATGATGATGATGATGATGATGATGATGATGATGATGATTGAGTGGTAAACTTTGCTTTACAGCTTTAGTCAGTATGCTTTGTGGTGGGTAGGTTCTATTTGTCTGTGGTGCTGGATTTGAAAGGATTAAAAACATTTATTCAATTTCTGTTTTCCATCTCAGACCCAGACGACGCGGACGTTCTTCGGCAGTTTCTCAGACATCGTTTTGGAAGAGACGTCCAGCCTCTGGTCCATTCTCATTTCGGGGATTTCCAGAATCGTTGGTTCCAGTTATGCAGAAACGCTACTTCCGCCCTTATGGTATGTTTTGCCAATACGCAACCTATCATTATTGATTGTTGTCTTACTTTTGTGACACTCCTGTATGGTTTTGTTTGTTGCAGTCAATGTTTTTGTGAGAGATTATCTATCAGATTTGGTGTAAATATTTTGCATATTAACAGCCCTGATCTAAGATAAGAATGAAGTCAGTGTTAGTTTCTCAGGATATGTCTCCGCGCTTGGTATGAATTCCATGTGCACCGACATTACCAGTGCCGTCTGATGGAGAAGTTCCAAAGCGATCACGGCACACGCCTTAAGCCTGCACATAAAGTCATGAGCCGACCTGGTCTTGACGTCCTACTTAGCGTATGGGTTTTGCACCTTGTATTGTATCAGTCTTATCAAAGAAATAAGAGGGAAGCAGGGAGAATTTTTATAATATCAACCAAAGGACATAACTCTTGAGAGTCACGTAGGAATTATCTCTCATGTTGTGAAACTTCTCAAATCTAACACAGTTTGCGCTACCCATTCAGCTAGCATAGAAGCAAGCACAAAAAAAGCAAGCTCAGAACATTCCTCAAAAAACGAATGCCCAAGCCTACCTTTATACTCTGCAACTACCCTACATACAACTATGAGAGAGGAGAGAAATTCATACAATATATTGGTCTTATGTTCAAGATTGACATAAGGTCTTATGTTCAAGCTTGTTAGTTTCTCAAGATGATGTCTCCGCGCTTGGAATGAATTCCATGTGCACCGACATGACCAGTGCCGTGTGATGGAGAAGTTCCAATGGAATGGTCTTGGCTACATTGTAACGACATGTGTACATCGTCTTTATAATGAAAAAAAAAAGATGACACAAGGTAGGCTTGGGCGCTCCTTTTTTGAGGAGTGTTCTGAGCTTACAGTTTTTGTGCTTTGTATCTGCTTCCATGCTAGCTGAATGGGTAGCGCAAACTATGTTAGATTTGAGAAGTTTCACAACATGGGAGATAATTCCTACGTGACTCTCAAGAGTTATGTTCTTTGGTTGATTGTACCAGTCTGTCAATGGAACAGTCTTGGCTACATTGTAATGACATGTGGACATAGTCTTTATCATGAAAAAAGGATGAAATCACAACCAGCCAGTAAGCATTATTTTATCTCACTGGCGTTTTACATAAATAAACAAATAAACAATAGATAAATAAACAAATAAGATAAATCAATAAATCAGTGAAACAAGACCAGTCAACACAACACACAGACTGTGCTGCCCATCATCATGATTTGATCAATGTTTACTTTATTGTAGCTTCTTCAACCTATCGTCCACCTCCGAGAAATAAAACGAATCAATAGATAAATTTATGAAACACATACTGAAAAAAAAATAACACACACACATACCCACAGGTACGATCCCAGAAAAAAATACAATGAATCACCCAAGTAAACAAAACAGAACAAAACAAAACAAAAACGTTCCTCGGTCAGTGCTTTATAAAAAACATGCACAGCCACTGCAGACGGAGTATACAGACTGTGTAAACATGTACTGCTTTCCTTCACAATGTATACAAACAAGACATCCCAGAAAAATCGAAACTCGTAAAAAAAAATCATTTTAAATCCCTCCCCCTCTCCTATGCACATCATCATCATCATCAGGTGCCCTGCCGCATAGCATTGGCGACCATGGACTTCCAACCATCTCTATCTCTCGTTGCCCCCAGCATCTCCCCCACCCTCTTCATCCCAGCCACTCTGCAAGTCCGTCCAGCATTCTTTCCCTGGGTCTACCTGGTGCTCTCTTTCCCTCCACCTTTCCCGTTGTGACCAGGTGCTCCAAATCCCCCTTCCTCATAAAATGGCCTATAAATGTTGCTTGTCTTTTCCTAATCTTCCTTATGAGTGATCTACTTGTGTCTGCCTCCATCAAGACTGTCTCGTTTGTTTTCTTTGCTGTCCATGGAACTCTCAACATTCTTCTGAGAAACCACATCTCGGCTGCCCCGATCCTGCTCTGGCTTTGCTTGCTGACTGTCCACGCCTCGCATCCGTATAACAGTATTGGTTCTATATAACATTCAAGGACTCTCTTTCTGATGTTAATTGATAGGCACTTGTTGGTAAGAATGCTTGTCATCTTCTTGAATGCTGTTTTGGCTTGGCCGATTCTGCCAGCTATACCCGATGTGCATCTGCCGTCTGATGAAATGACCGTTCCCAGGTATTTGAACTTATTAACCTGTGTCAAGGTTGTGCCATTTGCTGTTATTTTGCATGAGGGGATTTCATGTTTTTTACTGATCACCATGACTTCAGTCTTTCTGCTGTTTAGTTCCAACCCCTTACCTTTGCTTTCTATTTCTAGTATATTCACAAGGTTTTGTAGGTCCCTTTCATTTTCTGCAATTAGCACGGTGTCATCTGCGTTCCGAATGTTGTTTATCATTTTCCCTCCAACCTTTAATCTCTATGCACATAAGAAACGAAATTTATCAATAACACGAAAGTTAACATTAACAGCAATAATATTCATTGCACATACACACTATAGGCCTACGTACACTGGCAGTTTTATTTAACGATGTTTTGTTGAAATCCCCTTGATCTGTGAACGGGCAGGCCCCAGTGAAGTGGTACCACGTGTGCCGCTACAGACGGTCGTCACGGGTACCGTACAAGGTGTACCGGGAGGAGGTGGTCAGCAGGTCACCATACCTGGCCATAGTCCATCGTCTGATCACTAAACAGGAGGCCCGGCAGCTGATCAACGTTTCCGCCAATAAGGTGACCTGATGTCTGCAATGACACGAGGAAGCATGTTATAATAATAATAATAATAATAATAATAATAATAATAATAATAATGATAATAATAATAATAATAATAATAATAATAATAATAATATAACATTTCCATAATATGCTCTCTATAATTTTCCATTGCTTTTATTCTTTCTCCCCATTTATAGCCATGTGTGTGTGTGTGTGTGTGTGTGTGTGTGTTTGTGTGTGTGTGTGTGTGTGTGTGTGTGTGTGTGTGTGTGCGTGCGTGCGTGCGTGTGTGTGCGTGCGTGCGTGTGTGTCTGTTTCAGCGCTTAGATTTGATTTTATCAAGAGTTTGGCTATATAAATATTGTAATTATTATTATTATTATTATAATAATAATAATAACAATAATAATAATAATAAATCACTTTTATATAGCGCTATTCTCTTACACATAGGTAAAGACTCACTGCGCTTTACATTAATTTGTTCATTTTTCAATTATACTAACTCCCACTCCTAGTCCTTCCCCCCCCCCCACCCCAACACACACTAGCACATCTGTTGCAAGCAAGTACTAATATATACATCACTGAATCAGAACGATCAAAAATCATGTTTCATTACTGGTAGTATTTATCAAAAAGATGAGTTTTGAGTACCCAATCATCCCTCCTAAGAGAAAAAGTAGGTAGACCTTTATGGAACACATACAGGTGAATGGACCAGCATGGCAGAAAATGGTAGGGTAAAAAGACAGAAAGCAAAGGAACAAGACATCACTGGTGCAGTGAATGTGTGCACGCGCGCACACATGTGCAAGGGTGCAACTTAGAAAAAGTCAGAAAGCTGAACGGGGACCCCAGACGCTGAAGCTTTTTCAAAAAACGGATTTTCCGTTTCTGACTCTTTTGAAAAAAAAAACGGTTTCCGTCGTCAAACGGAAAAAAGTTGCACCCATGCACCATGCATGTGTGTATGTATATATGTGTATGTGTATGAGTGTGTATGTGTGTGTATGTGTGTGTGTGTATCTGTGTCCTTTTATTATTTTTATTTTTTGCCGCTACATCTACAGTACTGTTGTCGTTACCCTCACACTGCACCACACACCTCCAAGCCCACCAAAAGTGAAGTCATCATGAGAGCAACGTGAATGGCCACAAAATCTTGGGAAATTGTTTCACAGTGCTATGACGATGAAAATAGGGTTGATAGTCGGGATACTATACAGTTTCATTTCAGACTGAGACTGCGCATCCCGCAGGGCTGTACTTTACGTTATTTATATATATATATATATATATATATATATATATATATATATATATATATATATATATATATATATATATCCTGGCGTTATCCAGGCCCGAGAGATACAGACACCTACGGTATTATATGTTTGAGAGATACGTCACTGAAACATATGTAAGGTGGGTGGAATTCAACTGTTTCGTCCCAGTCTTCCCAACAAGCCCATTGCACATTCAACTTTGGGTGACGAGCTGTTAAGGTATTAATAAAAGAACATAACTCTTGAGAGTCACGTAGGAATTATCTCCCATATTGCAGAACTTCGCAAATCCAACACAGCTTGCGCTACCCATTCAGCTGGCATAGAAGCAGATACAAAGCACAAAAAACCGTGAGCTGTTAAGGGCCCAAACCTTCCCCCGTTACTTTTAACTTATAGGGATTCAAACCATGACCTCCTACTCAACAGTCTGTTGTGCTAACCTCTCTTCCGCGTTGACTGGGTGTGTTTAAAATGTATGTGTGTTTAAAATGTATGCGTGTTTAAAGTGTATGTGTGTTTATCCAAAACAAGTGTGACTGCCCGCGTTCAAGCGAACAGGAGCCAGAAAAAACACGAAAGAAGAATACGAACGCGTATTTAATACAACAAGACAAGACAGGCGCAAATTTTCGGCCAACTGTCCTTTTCTCACATTGGACACAGCAGCAGGGAAGTTTCAGTATTTTTCTCAATTTTGTATCTGGTGTTTGTTTGTTTGTAATCTTACGCTTGACAAAGGCCAGTTGGCCGAAAAAATTGCGCCTGTCTTGTCTTGTATTAAATCCGCGTTTGTATTCTTCTTTCGTGTTTTTTTCTGGTGTGTGTTTAAAATGTATTCTCGAACACGACTTGTTGAGAGTTCTGACATCATTTCTGTCGCTTGTCTGAAGTCACGTAACAAATCACGTGTGGGAGAAGGGTTACATCTGTTTACAGTGATTTCCTTATCTAGGTTTTCAAGGCTTGACAAAGATTTATTTGAAAGTGTATCTTTATTAATTTTCATCTTTTGCAGTTGCAAAACCGAATGGATATTGAAGGGGCCGAATCTCAACTGGTTTTTGTGGAAGGGTAACATCTCCCTACTTATCTCCTGTCCTCTCCCCTCTCTCTCTCTCTCTCTCTCTCTCTCTCTCTCTCTCTCTCTCTCTATCTATCTATCTATCTATCTATCTGTCTGTCTATCTATCTATCTGTCTATCTATCTATCTATCTGTCTGTCTATCTATCTGTCTGTCTATCTATCTATCTGTCTATCTATCTATCTATCTATCTGTCTGTCTATCTATCTATCTGTCTGTCTATCTATCTATCTATCTATCTATCTATTTGTCTATCTATCTATCTAACTATCTGTCTCTCTCTCTCTCTATCTATCTATCTATCTATCTATCTGTCTGTCTATCTGTCTATCTATCTATCTCTGTGTCTCGGTCTCTCTCTCTCTCTCTTATCTATCTATCTATCTCTGTGTCTCAGTCTCTATCTATCTATCTATCTATCTCTCTATTATCTATCTAACTCTGTGTCTCCGTCTCTATCTCTCTCTCTCTCTATTTATCTATCTATCTATCTATCTATCTATCTATCAATCTATCTATCTATCTATCTATCTATTTATCTCTGTGTCTCCGTCTCTATCTCTCTCTCTCTCTCTCTCTCTCTCTCTATCTATCTATCTATCTATCTATCTATCTATCTATCTATCTGTCTATCTCTGTGTCTCCGTCTCTCTCTCTCTCTCTCTCTCTCTCTCTCTCTCTATCTATCTATCTATCAATCTATCTATCTCTGTGTCTCGGTCTCTCTCTCTCTCTCTCTTACTTTCTATCTATCTATCTATCTAACTATCTATCTATCTATGTGTCTCGGTCTCTCTCTCTCTCTCTTACTTTCTATCTATCTATCTATCTATCTATCTATCTCTGTGTCTCGGTCTTTGTCTCTCTGTCTCTCTCTCTCTCTCTCTCTCTCTCTCTATCTATCTATCTATCTATCTATCTATCTATCTATCTATCTCTGTGTCTCGGTCTCTGTCTCTCTCTCTCTCTATCTATCTATCTATCTCTGTGTCTCGGTCTCTGTCTCTCTCTCTGTCTCTGTGTCTCGGTCTCTGTCTCTCTCTGTCTCGGTCTATCTCTCTCTCTCTCTCTCTCTCTCTCTCTCTCTCTCTTGTGTAAAGCTTGTTAGCAACTACAAATAACATTTGTTGACAATACTAATTCTTTTATTACCCCATCAAGTGCCCCTCGGCTGGCTTTGCACAAATGCTTGATACACCCAAGTGTACAGGGAACAGCTAGACTGGCGGCAAATGTAAAACGTACAATGGCCAGCTGGTGTCCAGAACATACCTTCAACACTGACCTTATCAAACATGTCTTCCACCCATAACACCAAATGCTGAGAAAACAGTGTGGTGTTCGTCTGTCGTCGTCGACAATGACCACGGCTTCATGAAGTTGCTTTGAGTCAGTGTGTCCAGAGGTGACTGATCAATCCGATCCGGGGCACGGAAGTAATGTCCACAGGTTGGACATCTGTGGTCGGTTACTGTGATTGAAGGGTTTGCAGCCCTAGCTTTCCGTGCAGCTCGTTTTTCTTGTGCAAATTGGATACGAGACACTTCTGAAGTGGTACATCCGGTTTCGATTCTTCTACGCCAGACTGTACGGTCGAGGGCAAGGTTTTCCCAATTCTCCCAGTCTATGTTGAGGAACTTTAGCGATGCCTTCAAGCTGTCTTTAAACCGTTTTCTCTGGCCTCCAACTGAAGATGAAAACAAATACCGCACAATGCCACTCAGAAAGATCAGATCATTCCAAACAGGAATGATAGCTATACATAAAGCACGTATTATCCTGTTCCTTCTTCTCATCATCACTTCCCATCATTACCTTCACGCCCAATTGACAGATTCCCTCCAACTGCTTCCTTTCCTCCTACTGGTCCACCTCCCACTACGAGCAATAATCATGACAATCAGACACGTCAGACATGTTTGGGTCCACCATCCACTATGGGTAATACCCATGACAATAAGACACGTCAGACATGTTTGGGTCCACCATCCACTATGGGTAATACCCATGACAATCAGACACGTCATGCATGTTTGGGTCCACCATCCGCTATGGGTATTACCTATGACAATCAGACACCATCCACTATGGGTAATACCCATGACAATCAGACACGTCATGCATGTTTGGGTCCACCATCCGCTATGGGTAATACCTATGACAATCAGACACCATCCACTATGGGTAATACCCATGACAATCAGACACTTCAGACATGTTTGGGTCCACCATCCACTGTGGGTAATACCCATGACAATCAGACACCATCCACTGTGGGTAATACCCATGACAATCAGACACCATCCACTGTGGGTAATACCCATGACAATCAGACACCATCCACTGTGGGTAATACCCATGACAATCAGACACCATCCACTATGGGTAATACCCATGACAATCAGACCCATCCACTGTGGGTAATACCCATGACAATCAGACACCATCCACTGTGGGTAATACCAATGACAATCCACCATCCACTGTGGGTAATACCAATGACAATCCACCATCCACTGTGGGTAATACCCATGACAATCCACCATCCACTGTGGGTAATACCCATGACAATCAGACACGTCAAACATGTTTGGGTCCACCATCCACTATGGGTAATACCCATGACAATCAGACACCATCCACTGTGGGTAATACCAATGACAATCCACCATCCACTGTGGGTAATACCAATGACAATCCACCATCCACTGTGGGTAATACCCATGACAATCCACCATCCACTATGGGTAATACCCATGACAATCAGACACGTCAGACGTATTTGGGTCCACCATCCACCATCCCTTTTTGAGGACGGTGTGTGAACAGCATTCTCTTTGAAATTTCCGACAATGTTTACATTTTGTTTTCACTGTTGTGAAAGTCTATCATTGTCCTCACATCACGTCGTTTCATTTATATTTTATGCTTTTTCCAAGGTCACAATGACATTGAGAATACAAAATCTGAATTTGTCTATATTTTTGTATAAAAAGTTTGTTAATAGAATGGCTTGACCATCTCGTTGTCATTGTGATTATCATTGCTGTTGTTGTCTTTCTCTTTTTGGTGTTGTTGATCATTTGATTATGATAATGTTGATGATGGTGGTAGTGGTGGTGGTGGTGTTGATGGTGATAGTAGCTCTGATGTAGGCGAAAATGATGATGATGATAATGGTGGTGGTGGTGGTGTGGTGGAGGTGGTGGTGGTGGTGATGATGATGACGACGACGACGATGATGATGTCAATGATGATGATTAACGTGCTCGTAATAATCATAATCATCATAATCTTTATCATTATCATTATTAAGCATCACCATCACTGCCGCCACATCTACATGACCATGAAAGACGATTGTCCAGATCCATACTCAATAAATCCGTGTCGGTGGCTAAGACGCTAGCGGACAGGATCAGTGACCTCACAGGACTGGACACCACAGAAAGACCTCGACATTCCAGTGGAGAACCTCTTCATGTAAGTAAGCTTTGCTCACCTGTCTCACTTCAGTGCAAGAGCACTCACACGCGCGTGTGTGGCGCGCAAGCAGTAGGAATTCACACCAATCATATTCTTGTTTTGTGTTCGTTCTTTAAGTTTGTCTTTTGGTTTGTTTGTTTGTTTGTTTGTTTGTTTGTTTGTTTGTTTGTTTGTTCTGACATTGTCTTACTTGTTTCATATTATTGTATGTGTTCTTTTTGTTTGTATTATTGTTTGTTTGTTTGTTTGTTCTGACATAATCTTACTTCTTTCATATTGTTGTATGTGTTCTTTTTGTTTGTATTATTGTTTGTTTCTTTGTTTGTTTGTTCTGATATTTTCTTACTTCTTTCTTTAGTCATTATTCTCAGCTCTAGAATTATTGATGGTGATGAATAGGTACCCTGAGTGCTGTGTAGATGTCTTTATTAGGGCACAGAAGACCAATTCTGGAGGCACATAAACTTCTGCAGGCACCACATTGGAAGGATTCCTGAGGTACGGGGTTCTGCTTACGCCGGTCCCACTTGTGTTGAATTGCAGTTGTTGTGTGCTGTTCAAATGTGATTGTGTTCTGCATGTCGCCAGCTTGCTCTGTTGTGGGTCATGTCTTCTCCCTTGATGGTGTTGGTGCCTCAGCTGATGACGTTGGTCCTCACAGTATTCTTGCGTCGATAAAATGATCTTCCCCTGTCACAGTGTCCTGGCTTCATCTTTCGATACAGGAACATCTTTAGCATACGGTTCTCTTCAAGTTTACTTTACAGTTTGGAGTTCAGAAGTTTGTTCAGGCAGGATTCATGGCGGTCGAACAATTCCACATGCACTCCATCTAAACATGTCAGCAATTATCCATCTAAAATGTCAGCAATTATCCATCTAAACATGTCAGCAATTATCCATCTAAATATGTCAGCAATTATCCATCTAAATATGTCAGCAATTATCCATCTAAATATGTCAGCAATTATCCATCTAAATATGTCAGCAATTATCCATCTAAATATGTCAGCAATTATCCATCTAAACATGTCAGCAATTATCCATCTAAACATGTCAGCAATTATCCATCTAAACATGTCAGCAATTATCCATCTAAACATGTCAGCAATTATCCATCTAAACATGTCAGCAATTATCCATCTAAACATGTCAGCAATTATCCAACATGTCAGCAATCATCCATCTAAACATGTCAGCAATTATCCAACATGTCAGCAATTATCCATCTAAACATGTCAGCAATTATCCATTTAAATATGTCAGCAATTATCCATCTAAATATGTCAGCAATTATCCAGCAGACTCCCCGAGGCTGTGCAAGAAACAAAAACAAAAACAAAACAAAACAAGAAAACACACCTGGCAAGATCTTAAAAGGGAAAGTTGAAGAAGTGACCCAGGAAACACTAAGCTGACACCAGAATGATGAAAACATTAAGATGGACAGCAAAGAGGCCTTTTTTGTTTTTTGTTTTGTTTGTTTGTTTGTTTGTTTGTTTTTGTTTGTTTGTTTGCTTGTTTTGTTTTGTTTTGCCGACTTTGAGATATCAGATCTTGAGTACATGGCTCTACCCCCCAAAAAAACTTCAAAATGGACAAGGAGTCACGTACAACGAAGCTGGCATTGATGAGTAGACATTCAATGCATGGCAAGCCACACTTCTTCACGTCTTGAAAGTTGGACACTCCATCTTGCCTAGTGATATAGTAGAGTTTGTGCAGACATCGTCAGTGAAACTGTTCCAGCTATTGCTCTGTACAGAGCAATCTTTATGATTAGGCCAATGTCATGGTCATCCACAACCTCTTGATATGGATATAGCACATGACGTATCACTGTCGTTGTATTGGCTTCTTCCATGACAACTGTTAAAGAGTTTATAGCTCCTAAAATAATCACTGTTGTTTGTATCGGTCTCCACAAACAATAACCCTTTAGTTCATAACACAATAAGTAATCACCTGTTTGTATTGGCCACTACAACACATAACCTTTAGTTATAACACAAGCAGTAATCACTTGTTTGTATTGGCCCACAAACACATAACCCTTTAGTTCATAACACAAGCAGTAATCACCTGTTTGTATTGGCACTACAAACACATAACCCTTTAGTTCATAACACAACAGTAATCACTTGTTTGTATTGGCCACTACCAACAGATAACCCTTTAGTTCATAACACAATAAGTAATCACTGTTGCTTGTATTGGTCTCTACCAACACATAACCCTTTAGTTCATAACACAATAAGTAATCACCTGTTTGTATTGGCCTCGTCCAAAGTACTACCATTCAGTTCACAACACACGAAATATTCACTGCTGCTTGTATTAGCCTCTTCCAACACAAAAGCCTTTAAACAGTTTGTGTGCTCCAGCTCCCACGAGCACTCCAAGAGACATCTGACGTAATTGACTGGTGCTATGTTTTTCACATTGTGGCACTCAAACCTCAACAGAATTGGAAGATGTTCTATCAAGATGGCATGAGTACGACGAAAAACATTTTCTATACAACACACCAACATTTGCAAAAGACGTTACCTGCCTTAATTTTCAAGAACTGGAACCAAACTTTCGAGTCACGAGGTCAGAGCAGCAATAAATAAGCTCAAGGTAGGAAAATCACTTGGATTGGACAACGTATGAGGCGAACCGTTAAAGAACACTGGAGGAGCAGGTGTAACTGCCTCATATAATCTGTGTACAAAAATATGGGAATCATGTGAATGGCCTGACAGATGGAGGCTACAAGAATTAGTCATGCTATATAAAAATGGGAACGTCAAGGACTGCAGGAGCAGTAGAAACCATCGCCCTAACCAACCACACCAGTAAATACTGCTAATCATCATACTTCAACAGAATGAAACAAAAAGTAGAACTCTCTGACTGTCAGACTGGTAACAGAACCAACAGGAGCACAACAGACATGTTATTTGTCTTACAGAATTTGATAGAAAAAGTAAGGAACAGCGAACAAGAAGCCTTCATTATCTGTATCGATTTCAATAAGGCCTTTGATAGTGTCAACCGTCATTATCTGTATCGATTACAGTAAGGCCTTTGATAGTGTCAACCGTCATTATCTGTATCGATTACAATAAGGCCTTTGATAGTGTCAACCTTCATTATCTGTATCGATTACAGTAAGGCCTTTGATAGTGTCAACCTTCATTATCTGTATCGATTACAGTAAGACCTTTGATAGTGTCAACCTTCATTATCTGTATCGATTACAGTAAGCCATTTGATAGTGTCAACCTTCATTATCCGTATCGATTACAGTAAGCCTTGATATGTCAACCTTCATTATCTGTATCGATGGCAGTAAGGCCTTTGATAGTGT
>JAPXFY010000022.1:64836171-64846171 GCA_030674185.1 Monoplex corrugatus
CTTCCTGATGTTAATTGATAGGCATTTGTTGGTAAGAATGCTTTCCATCTTCTTGAATGTTGTTTTGGCTTGGCCGATTCTGCTGCCTATTTTTGATGTGCATCTGCCATCTGGTGAAATGATCGTTCCCAGGTATTTAAACTTATCAACCTGTCTCAAGGTTGTGCCGTTTGCTGTTATTTTGCATGAGGGGATTTCATGTTTTTTACTGATCACCATGTTTATATAAGTTACAGGGCATTAGCATGGTTTAAAGGATCTTTAAAGTGTAAACTTGATGTTGTGGGTGTAGGCCTATGTTCACACAAAGGAGATATTGGCACCGACATGTCCGCATGTCTGTTGACTGGAAGATGAAACATTCTGCACGCTTTTCCCACCAGGCAGGATCGAACCCAAGATCTTCCGACCGGATGTATGACATTTTACTCTTTTTTCTGTTGCGGGCCCCAGTAGCTCAGTTGGTTTGAGCGTCGGATTCACATGCTAATGGTTGTGAGTTCGAAACCCAAGGGTGCGCTACTGTAACACTGGCCTTCTCACTGTCCCATCTTAACATTACTGTTGTTCTGGTGGTGTCAGTATAGGATTAGATGGGACACTGGGATGGTTATCCCCGTCGGCAATATCACATGAAGTAGGTGTCGAAGTAAAAACTGAATCAAATCTGTACTGGTGTGTCCGTCTGGGAGAGTTTTGTGTAGGTCTACATGCATCTGTTTACATCTGCATGTATGCATGTGTGTGTGTGTATGTGCGTGTTTGTGTGTTTGTGTGCGCGTGTGTGTGTGTTTGTGTTTGTGTGTGTATGTGTGTGTGTGTGTGTGTGTTTGTGTGTGTGTGTGTGTGTGTTTGTGTGTGTTTTTGTGTGTGTTTGTGTGCGTGTGTGTGTGTGTGTGTGTGTGTGTGTGCGTGTGTGCGTGTGTGTGTGTTTGTGTGTTGTATATGTGTGTGTATGTATGTGTGTGTGTGTTTGTGTGTGTGTATGTGTGTGTGTTTGTGTGTATGTGTGTGTATGTGTGTGTGTGTGTGTGTTTTTGTATGTGTGTGTGTATGTGTGTGTGTGCTTGTGTGTGTGTGTTTGTGTGTGTGTGTGTATTGTGTGTGTGTGTGGTTTGTGTGTGTACGTGTGTGTGTGTGTGTGTTTGTGTGTGTATGTGTGTGTGTTTGTGTGTGTTTGTGTGTGTATGTGTGTGTGTGTGTTTGTGTGTGTTTGCGTGTGTGTGTGTGTTGTGTGTGTGTGTGTGTGTGTGTGTGTGTGCGTGTGTGTGTGTGTGTGTGTGTTTGTGTGTGTGTGTGTGTGTGTGTTTCTTTTCAGTCGTATGGACTGAAATATATCATGAGAGAATCTGGACACCGAATGGCATCAGTGCTGGTTTACGTAAGTAAATCTCTCTCTCTCTCTGGCTGTCTGTCTGTCTGTCTGTCTGTCTGTCTGTCTCTCCCCTCTCTCTCTCTCTCTCTCTCTCTCTCTCTGTGTGACCGTGAGATTGACACCCTGTCCTCCAAACGTATGCATTCATGATTTCTCCACAGTTCACTCCGTTGACCGACCCTTGGTGAAGATCCATCTTGAAACAGCTGTGAACGTTATGCCATCACATTTAGCAACAACAGACAGACGTTGACAAATTGCCCTCCCGGATAATGTTTTAAAAATCTGCCTCAAACACAGGAGGGAGGGACATCTTTTTCTCTGCAAATTTCATCACCAAAGAGAAAAGAACAAACAACCAGAACAAAAACGAAACGAAAGAAAAGAAAAAAGAAAAAGAACAAGAAAAAGAAAAAAAAAAGAAAGAAAAACTACTCTCCTCGCTTTGTTATCGTTGGTTGGTTGATTGATTTATTCGTGTGTGTGTGTGTGTGTGCGTGCGTGTGCGTTGCTGTGCGCGTGTGTGTATGTAGAATGTGTGTTGTGTGTGTGTGTGTGTGTGTGTGTGTAATGTGTGTGTGTATGTATGTGTGTGTGTGTGTGTGTGTGTGTATGTGTGTGTGTGTGTGTGTGTGTGTGTGTGTGTGTGTGTGAGGAGGGTTGTATGTGTCTGTCTCCATGCGTGTGTCTGTGTGTGTGTATGTGAGAGAGATAGTGCGTGTGCATGTGTGTGTGTATGTTCGTGCGTGTGTATATTTTGTGTGTGAGAATGTGTGTGTGTGTGTGGAGTAGACAAGTCTGAGTGTTTTTTTTATTGTTTTTTTTATAAAGTTTGAGCGATTTGCTTGATTTGGTTAAATGTGAAGTTTCTAACCACTACCTTTGTATTTGATGAATTCCAGTTGAGTGACGTAAAAGCCGGAGGGGCGACTTCATTTCCTTACTTAAACTTCACAGTTTTACCAGAAATTGTGAGTACCACACGACCTTCTGTCTGTACCTGTGTGTTTATCATGTGGTCAGGTAAGGATACTGTTGCGCTTTTAATAACCGTGCAATTTGTTGGCCATGTGCGTCGAATGGAGGATGGACGCATACCAAAAGACGGTCTGTGTGTGTGTGTGTGTGTGTGTGTGTTTGTGTGTGTGTACGTGTTTTTGTGTATGTGTGTGTGTGTTGTGTGTGTGTGTGCGTGTGTGTGTGTGTGTGTGTGTGTTGTGTGTGTGTGTGTGTGTGTGTGTGTGTGTGTGTCTGTCCGTGATTACTGCTTCATGATAGCAGGGTTATATGTTTTACCTATAATTTCTGTTTTCCCCATAAAGACGATTTCTTTTTATGGATGACTTTACGATCTTGATTTACTTTGTTGTGTGTGTGTGTGTGTGGTTGTGATGTGTGTGTGTGTGTGTGTGATGTGTGTGTGTGTGTGTGTGTGTGTGGTTGTATGTGTGTGTGTGTGCAGTGTGTGTGTGTGCGTATGTGTGTGTGTGTTGTGTGTGTTGTGTGTATGTGTGTGTGCGTGCGTGCATGTGTGTGTGTGATGGTGTGTGTGTGTGGTCTTTGTGTTGTGTATGTGTGTGGTGTGCGTATGTGTGTGTGTATGTGTGTGTGTGTGTGCGTGTGTGGTTGTTTGTGTGTGTATGTCACTGTGTGTGTGTGTGTGTGTGTGTGTGTGTGTGTGTGTGTGTGTGTGTGTGTGTATGTGTGTGTGTGTGTGTTGTGTGTGTACAAGGGCAAAGCATTGCTGTGGTATAACGCAGACCCACGCGGGGAGGTGGAGAAGGACATCCTTCACGCTGGTTGTCCTGTCTCTGTCGGGGCCAAATGGGGTAAGCCTACATACGGCACATGTGCCAGCTCTTTTTCCTGTTAGTTTGTTCAGAATTTGTCCAGATTGTGTTCAAGACGGATTCACTGCAGTTGGATATTCCACACGCGCTCCAGCTAAATCTTCCTACGTCATGTGGTGGACTCATCAAGCCTTCACATAACGCTGTGCGCTGACAATGTTTTTAGACAGGAGAGGAGGAGCCACGGCGCACGAATCCGAGATACTTTAGTTGGCTGTGCCCTGCCGGCTATTAATAGCGTGCATCTTTCCCCTTCCCTTCCACTCCCCACACCCTTTTCACCCGTCCCTCTGCCGTGTATAGCGAGGCACAGGCGCGCGTGGTAGTATAGGCCTCCAGACTGACCTAGATTCCAGTACTCTCGTATTGATCTGAGTCACTTGTTACGTTCAGTCCCTCTAAGACTCTTGGAAGAACAGAGCAGTTGTACACACACACACACAACACACACACACACACACACACACACACACACACACACACACACACACACAAACACACACACACAAACACACACACAAACACACACACACACACACACACACACACATGATGCATACAGAAAACCACACTCAGTTTCCTTCTTTATCATTAGTGCTTGAGCACAAAGACGCGCTACAGAGATAAGACTTTGGTCGACCCTGCCTGGCTAAAAATAGCACTCGGAGGCGATGCCGGCTGGCAAATAAAGGGTATCAGAATGGTTGGGAAAATGCAGCAGAGGAGCAGGCCAAGCGAAGACATGGAGTGCACTAAACTGACACCAGTAGCGAATCAAATGGGCAGCGAACACGTCAGGTTTTATGTCACAGGCTGCAACTGACCTGGAGATATCTGATGTCTGAGCATACAGCTGATCAACGGAGCAGCCAGTAAGCCTGCTGGACACTCGTGACCTGCCTGAAGGATGCTAGAGTTTTGGACGAAGAGATATGCCTAGGTGTCATAAGCAGCATGCTCCTTGAAAAAAAAAAACTCAGAAAAATTACAATTACAGAAGTTGTCCCGGGCAATATATCAATTATTCTCTTTTCTTGCCTCGTTTAACCTGAGTGCAGCATTTGATACATTTGTTCTTTTTAGTTTGCTGAAGAGACTAGACACTAGGCAAAGTAGGCAAAAAGGCCAAATCAGTGACGTCTTTTTGTAGCGGAACGTCATGTGCACCCCTTACGTTTGCTCTAGGTGGTGAGAGGGACGGAGCGGGAGTAGGAATGTGAGAGTGAAGGAGGGGGCACACGTCACGACATACAGTGCAAGATAATGAGGGAGGAAATACAAGGAATGTGAGAGTGAAGAAGGGGGCACATGTCACGACATAGTGAAGGAGGGGGACACATGTCACGACATAGTGAAGGAGGGGGGCACATGTCATGACACAGTGAAGGAGGGGGCACATGTCACGACATAGTGAAGGAGGGGGGCACATGTCATGACATAGTGAAGGAGGAGGGCACATGTCATGACATAGTGAAGGAGGGGCACATGTCACGACATAGTGAAGGAGGAGGGCACATGTCACGACATAATGAAGGAGGAGGGCACATGTCACGACATAGTGAAGGAGGGGGCACATGTCACGACAAAGTGAAGGAGGGGGCACACGTCACGACATAGTAAAGGAGGGGGCGCATGTCATGACATAGTGAAGGAGGAGGGCACATGTCATGACACAGTGAAGGAGGGGGCACATGTCACGACATAGTGAAGGAGGGGGCATAATGTCACGACATAGTGAAGGAGGGGGCACACGTCACGACATAGTGAAGGAGGGGGGCACATGTCACGACATAGTGAAGGAGGAGGCACACGTCACGACACAGTGAAGGAGGGGGCACATGTCACAACATAGTGAAGGAGGAGGGCACATGTCACGACACAGTGAAGGAGGGGGCACATGTCACAACACAGTGAAGGAGGGGGCACATGTCACTACATAGTGAAGGAGGGGGCACATGTCATGACACAGTGAAGGAGGGGGCACATGTCACGATACAGTGAAGGAGGGGCACATGTCACGATATAGTGAAGGAGGGGGCACATGTCACGACACAGTGAAGGAGGGGGCACATTTCACGATATATAGTGAAGGAGGGGGCACATGTCACGACATACAGTGCAAGATAATGAGGGAGGAGGGTACAAGGAATGTGGACGAATGATGATGAGGAGGGGACAGGTGTGGACAGCCAGCTCAGGCTGGCATAAGATCAAAAGATTTCATGGAGGAGATGTTCAGGGTTTGGACTTCCGAGTTCATTCAAGAACAATTCATTACATTCAGACGATTCCAGATGCACTTCACCAAAATCTGCCACATATTGCCTCTCACATTCCCTGAGCCGCCACAAAGCCATATGCCTCGGGGAAAAAAGCAAGGGCAAAAGAATTAAAAACAAAACAAAACAAATACCGACAGAAACAAACAAACAAACAAGCAAACAAACAAACAAACACACAAACAAAAGACCACAATGTTGATAGTTTTTCTTTAATTTCAGTATTGCAGCACTTGCTGATGGTTGAAACAATCGTATACATGTGGAATAATTTAACAATTTTGCTATTTCAAGGTATTCTACACCTAGAAAACTAAATTCTGTTTTTGTCTAACGTATGTGTGTATGCGCGCATGCGCGTGTGCGTGTGCGTGTGCATGTGCGTGTGTGTGTATGTGTGTGCGTGCGTGGTGTGTGTGTGTGTGTGTGTGTGTGTGTGTGTGTGTGTGTGTGTGTGTGTGTGTGTGTGTGTGTGACAGTGGCAAGTAAAGGCATATGGAGCTGGGGAAACGAACTTCGCAGACCTTGCGGACGGAAAATCACATCATCACATATGGCGGTGGACAAGATTGTCTCAGGCCCTCCGTCTGTTTTGACAACTGTGAAGAAAAACATGACAATGAAGGAAAAGAAGAAAACGATGACGGAAAAGAAGAAAACGACGACAAAAAACACGAAAAACATAGCAACAAGATATATTAGAACAGGCCCATCAGTGTGTTTGTGTTTTTGAAAATTGTGTATTTGCAGACGAAGGCATCGTTAATTAATACGTTTACTTAAGAATGAAACATTTGTGTATGTACGTTTATAGACGAAAGCATTACTACTTGAGGTAAAAATTGAAGTATAATGCGTGTGTATGTGCTTTTCTGGCTGAGTGTTGCTATATTATTTAAGATTACATTTTGTGTGAGTTTTGTAAATACAAGTGGCAGAAGATTTTAAGAATAATGTTTATTTGCTTACATGTCTGTAGAGGTTAACATGGGCACACGTACAGGAGCTTATTGTCACATTTTGTAAGACAGAGCCGCCAAAAGCTGATTTTCCTCCGTACATGCATGAAAGGAGGGAAAGCTGGAGGGAAAGAGAGCACCAGGTAGACCCAGGGAGAGAATGCTGGACGGACTTGCACAGTGGCTGGGGATGAGGAGGGTGGGGGAGATGCTGGGGGCAACGAGAGATAGAGATGGTTGGAAGTCCATGGTCGCCAACGCCATGCGGCAGGGCACCTGATGATGATGATGATGACATGCATGAAATGCATGTGATTATAAAATTCATCAATTTCTCCGTTACAAAAAACATTATAAAATGACGTCATTATTTGTATAAACTTCTGTACATTAATAAAATGACATTAAACTAATGAGCTGAGTAAAAGTGGATCACACTTTTACAAACAGGTTTTTTTCACTAAGTAGGTAAGGGAGAAAGTGAGACGAGCGGAAATGGCGTATTTCATGATCATACATGACGAAACAAAAATGTCTGTAGAAAAAGACCACATTTTGGTTTTACGTGACATACATGATATTTATTATTTGATTACAAAATGTTTAAACCAGAAGAAAAAAATGAACATCAAACTTCAGCTTTATAACTACACATCTTAACTTCCCCAAGTCATGGAATCTAATCACTATTACAGTAACCCCCCCCCCCCCCCCCCCATCCCGACCAAAAAAACAAAAACATTATTTACATCTGTGGGTAAATTCAAATGTCGGAATATCTGAATGTTTCTAGACTGGGGGGGGGGGGGGGGGGGCTACATCATTGGACGAAGAAGTCAGGACCTGTAAATTTCTAGACTGGGGGGGGGGGGGGGGGGGCTACATCATCATTGGACGAAGAAGTCAGGACCTGTAAGTTTCTAGACTGGGGGGGGGGGGGGGCTACATCATTGGACGAAGAAGTCAGGACCTGTAAGTTTCTAGACTGGGGGGGGGGGGGGGCTACATCATTGGACGAAGAAGTCAGGCCCTGTAATTTCTAATGGGGGGGGGGGGGGGGCTACTCATTGGACGAAGAAGTCAGGACCTGTAAGTTTCTAGACTGGGGGGGGGGGGGGCTACATCATTGGACGAAGAAGTCAGGACCTGTAAGTTTCTAGACTGGGGGGGGGGGGGGGGGCTACATCATTGGACGAAGAAGTCAGGACCTGTAAGTTTCTAGACTGGGGGGGGGGGGGCTACATCATTGGACGAAGAAGTCAGGACCTGTAAGTTTCTAGACTGGCTATTGGTGGTGTATTTTGTGGGGGGGGGGGGGGCTACATCATTGGACGAAGAAGTCAGGACCTGTCAGTTTCTAGACTGTGGGGGGGGGGGGGGCTACATCATTGGACGAAGAAGTCAGGACCTGTAAGTTTCTAGACTGTCTATGTGTGTGTGTGTGTGGGGGGGGGGGGGCTACATCATTGGACGAAGAAGTCAGGACCTGTACGTTTCTAGTTTGGGGGGGGGGGGGGGGGGCTACATCATTGGACGAAGAAGTCAGGACCTGTAAGTTTCTAGACTGTGTGTGGGGGTGGGGGGGGGGGGGCTACATCATTGGACGAAGAAGTCAGGACCTGTAAGTTTCTAGACTGTGTATGTGTGTGTGTGTGTGTGTGGGGGGGGGGGGGGGCTACATCATTGGACGAAGAAGTCAGGACCTGTAAGTTTCTAGATTGTGTGTGTGTGGGGGGGTGGTGGTGGTGGAGCTACATCATTGGACGAAGAAGTCAGGACCTGTAAGTTTCTAGACTGTGGTGGGGGGGGGGGGGGGGGAGGCTACATCATTGGACGATGAAGTCAGGACCTGTAAGTTTCTAGACTGTGGTGGGGGGGGGGGGGGGGGCTATATCATTGGACGAAGAAGTCAGGACCTGTAAGTTTCTAGACTGTGTGTGTGTGTGGGGGGGGGGGGGGGGGGCTACATCATTGGACGAAGAAGTCAGGACCTGTAAGTTTCTAGACTGTGTGTGTGTGTGGGGGGGGGGGGGGGGCTACATCATTGGACGAAGAAGTCAGGACCTGTAAGTTTCTAGACTGTGTGTGGGGGGGGGGGGGCCTACATCATTGGACGAAGAAGTCAGGACCTGTAAGTTTCTAGACTGTGGGGGGGGGGGGGGGGGAGGGGCTACATCATTGGACGAAGAAGTCAGGACCTGTAAGTTTCTAGATCTTTTTCTGTTGGCTACATGCGTGCAGAAAGGCAAAGATTTGGATTAAACAACCAGTCAGATTAATTTGATAAAAAAGACAACAGTAAAAAACCAAGCTCACGAGAATCCTTTCAGATTTAAAATGCATTTAAAAGTCTTTCCCACACTATAATCATGAATAATGAAATCTGTTAATCTCTTGTAAAAACTTTAAAACGGCATCTGAAAGAAAATCTCCAAGGTGATTCTTTAAGGAGTCTGATGTATGATGCTTATGTCTCATGTCGTGCAACTTTAAGCATTCAATAAAAAAGGTGTACGATGCTCAGTGACTTGTTACACATACACACTATGCTGCTTCTTCGTTTTATTTAAGATATGAGTGCGTGTAGACTGTCTTACCCGTGTGTAACCTGTATTTTTACTACAGTCCAGGAAGAGATGGTGAATCCGTTTAGAGCCGGGCTGGATTTAGAAAAGTTTTATCACCTGTCTGTCTGTTTCTATTCCGCTGCCAGGTATTTTCACATATAATTGTACTGTGGGTTTCAGATCTGTGTAAGGAATGAAGGATTTCATTTCTCTTGTGGCAATATTGACAAGGCCTTTCCTTACACTCAGGCCCATATCATTCACACTTACTTCCTGACAGAAATCTGATAGGATTAACGCAATCTGCTGATAAGTCATCCTTGAACAGCCGAGAAACTTTAGCTAACACATTTTGTTTACATGTATACAGATGGTCACGTACATATCCATCTGTATCAATTTTAAACGACTTCTTTTTTTAAAAAGAAAGACTCAAACAGAAAAGAAGGCAAAAAGAAAAAGAAAACAATTGAAAGAAGTTACAAAAGAAAGGAGACTATATAATGATAAACTGGGAAAAGCTGTCTGTCTGTCTGTATGTCTGTCTGTCTGTCTGCTGTCTGTTTGTCTGTCTGCTGTCTGTCTGCTGTCTGTCTGTCTGTCTGTTTGTCTGTCTGTCTGTCTGTGTGTTTGCTGTCTGTCTGTCTGTCTGGCTGTCTGTCTGTCTGGCTGTTTGTCTGTCTGCTGTCTGTCTGTCTGTCTGCTATCTTTCTGTCTGTATGTATGCTGTCTGCTGTCTGTCTGTCTGTCTGTCTGCTGTCTGTCTGTCTGTCTGTCTGCTGTCTGTCTGTCTGTCTGTCTGCTGTCTGTCTGTCTGTGTCTGTCTGTCTGTTTGTCTGCTGTCTGTCTGTCTGCTGTCTGTCTGCTGTCTGTCTGTTTGTCTGTCTGTCTTTCTTGCTGTCTGTCTGCTCTCTGTTTGTCTGTCTGTCTGTCTGTCTGCTGTCTGTCTGTCTGTCTTCTGTCTGCTGTC
>JAPXFY010000022.1:64848671-64861171 GCA_030674185.1 Monoplex corrugatus
ACACACACACACACACACACACACACACACACACACACACACACACACGCACACACACTGAAAAATCAAAAGATACTTTTTGTATGGAAAGGAGAAGTAAGCTGTCAATTTTCTTTTAAACCCAAAACTTTTCTGTGATATACATATTAAGCTAAAGAAGAAAAATCCGACAGTTGATTTTAACACAAGAAACAACAAAAACAAGAAAATAATTGCAATTACAAATTTACCGCACAAAAAAATGAAATACATATAAAACGAAAAACAACAGCACTGCTACTAGCATTACCAATAGGACTAAAACTACTGTAAATTACATTTTTGACATCAACAGATATAGAAATATGTAGATGTATATGTCGTTATGTACGTGTATGTATAATGAGTGTGTATCATTGTGTACACAATACTTAAAATGGAAGTCAGGCGCTACCAAATATTCTCTAGGCCAAAAAGAAAACTGTGAAAATGCAGCTGGAAGAAAATATCATACTTGATTGGCCGCAGCCTGGCACAATCACCACGCTACCTTCTGGCAGACACCATAGTGGGGGGGGGGGGGGGGCGAAAAATACACTACTGGAGCAACGCTTCACACTGGCAAACTCCAGGCTGGGAGTGACAAATATGCTGCTTGAGCAAGGTCTACCAAAAACTTGAATTTACGTAGGAAGTAACCTCACTACATCTTTGAAAGCAGATGCAGGACCAGAGACAAAAACCAAAACCCTCAGAAAATACAAGAAAGCAAGGAAGAGGAAAAAAAGAAAACGTGCAAATGTAACCGAAAAGATGACAACATCTAAACAGTTCTCAAAGAATCACTTCAGAATATGTACCTGGAACTCATCATCATCATCATCAGGTGCCCTGGCGCATGGCGTTGGCGATCAAGGACTTCCATCTGTCTCTATCTCTCTTGCCCGAGGCATCTCCCCCACCCTCCTCGTCCCCAGCCACTCTGCAAGTCCGTCCATCATTTTCTCCCTGGGTCTACCTGGTACTCTCTTTCCCTTCAGCTTCCCGTTGTGACCTGGAACTATGCAAGTAAAAAAAAAAGGATATCAACCATGGAGGAATTATCACATGTCTTTGATATACTGTGTCCACAAGAAACCAGAAACCAGAAGGCACCGAGACAAACCAAGAGACTTTAAACACTTCATAATAACTCAAAAACATGACGGTAGGGGAGTAGCTATAGCCACACAAACAACATAAAAGACAAAGTGCGCATATTACACCTAGAACAATGGTATACAAATGATTCAAAACTACTGGTTATACGCCCTCAAAATCCAAACGAAAAACAGAAGAACTATGTACTCATCAATGCCTATAGACACCCAAGGACCCTGTACCTCAAAAACAATTTGGAATTTCCTAGAAGAAATTGACGATGAACTAGAAGACAGTGTTGTGGTATGTTGTGATCTCAATGCAAGATGTGCAATGTGGGATCAGAATGGTACTAACGCCCAGGGGCATGCTGTGGAAGAGATGCTGTGCGATGTCCAGCTCAGCCCACTCATAACAACGTCACCAGCCCATATTAGTGCAAGATATGGAGACACAGATAGAACCATTGATACAGCACTCATCTGTCCTAAACTAACACCCCTGTTGAGTGCAGAGAACCATTGATATAGCACTCATCTCTCCTATACTAACAGCCCTGATGAGTGCAGAGAACCATTGATATAGCACTCATCTCTCTTACACTAACAGCCCTGATGAGTGCAGAGAACCATTGATATAGCACTCATCTCTCTTACACTAACAGCCCTGATGAGTGCAGAGAACCATCGATACAACACTCATCTCTCCTAAACTAACAGCCCTGATGAGTGCAGAGAACCATCGATACAACACTCATCTCTCCTAAACTAACACCCTTGATGAGTGCAGAGAACCATCGATACAACACTCATCTCTCCTAAACTAACACCCCTGTTGAGTGCAGAGAACCATTGATATAGCACTCATCTCTCCTATACTAACAGCCCTGTTGAGTGCAGAGAACCATTGGTACAGCACTCATCTCTCCTATACTAACAGCCCTGATGAGTGCAGAGAACCATTGATATAACACTCATCTCTCCTATACTAACAGCCCTGATGAGTGCAGAGAACCATTGGTACAACACTCATCTCTCCTATACTAACAGCCCTGATGAGTGCAGAGAACCATTGGTACAACACTCATCTCTCCTAAACCAGCACCCCTGATGAGTGCAGAGAACCATCGATACAGCACCCATCTCTCCTAATGAGTGCAGAGAACCATTGATACAGCACCCATCTCTCCTAATGAGTGCAGAGAACCATTGATACAACACTCATCTCTCCTAAACCAGCACCCTGATGAGTGCAGAGAACCATCGATACAGCACCCATCTCTCCTAAACTAACACTCCTAATGAGTGCAGAGAACCATTGATACAACACCCATCTCTCCTAATGAGTGCAGAGAACCATTGATACAGCACCCATCTCTTCCTAATGAGTGCAGAGAACCATTGATACAACACTCATCTCTCCTAAACCAGCACCCTGATGAGTGCAGAGAACCATCGATACAGCACCATCTCTCCTAAACTAACACTCCTAATGAGTGCAGAGAACCATTGATACAACACCCATCTCTCCTAATGAGTGCAGAGAACCATTGATACAGCACCCATCTCTCCTAAACCAGCACCCCTGATGAGTGCAGAGAACCATTGATACAGCACCCATCTCTCCTAACCAGCACCCTGATGAGTGCAGAGAACCATTGATACAACACCATCTCTCCTATACTAACACCCCTGATGAGTGCAGAGAACCATCGATACAGCACCCATCTCTCCTAAACCAGCACCCTGATGAGTGCAGAGAACCATTGATACAACACCCATCTCTCCTAAACTAACACCACTGATGAGTGCAGGAGCAGTGACTACACATGTCAGTGACCACGTACCAGTGGTATTCAGTATAATAAAATAACATCATCAAGAAACTTTATAACTCAACCAAGAAACCCATTTCAACATGACAATGTGGAATCTCATATCGTTTCTAAACTCAGAACTATTAACTAAGTAAAATAACTCTTGAGAGTCACGGAGTTATCTCCCATGCGTCTATGCTAGCTGAATGGGTAGCGCTAACTGTGTTGGGTTTGAGAAATTCTACATGGGAGATAACTCAGTGACTCTCAAGAGTTATGTTACTTAGTTGATATTTAAAATTCTCCCTGCTTCCCTCGTATTTCCTTTTTGGTATATCAGAACTATTACATCAAAGTGGAAAACAAGAAATGATCAAACAATTAGAAAACAACTCCTTGAGTGGAATCGTGACACAGACGCTGCCCAGAAAGAAAACCAGGTTGCTGTAAAAGCTGGCAAAAGCACAGAACAAGACATCGTTCAAACCATGACAGTTCTAGAAAACGATTATAAAACGACGAGTGTAAGTCAAATATGGACCAAAAAAACAAACAAAAAACAACAACCCCAAAGTGCGTCAGATTCTTAGGAAGCAAAGGACAATAAATGGAAACATTTCTGTGAAAGACTAGTTGCTAGTGCAATAAAAACACAATTATGGCAATTCTATAAAAACACAATTATGGCAATTCTATAAAAACACAATTATGGCAATTCTATAAAGACACAATTATGGCAATTCTATAAAAACACAATTATGGCAATTCTATAAAAACACAATTATGGCAATTCTATAAAGACACAATTATGGCAATTCTATAAAAACACAATTATGGCAATTCTATAAAAACACAATTATGGCAATTCTATAAAGACACAATTATGGCAATTCTATAAAGACACAATTATGGCAATTCTATAAAAACACAATTATGGCAATTCTATAAAAACACAATTATGGCAATTCTATAAAGACACAATTATGGCAATTCTATAAAGACACAATTATGGCAATTCTATAAAAACACAATTATGGCAATTCTATAAAAACACAATCATGGCAATTCTATAAACAAAAGGGAAGGAAAACCATAAGCACTACGACACCTGACATCATGAACACAGGTGGAAATATATTAAGAACAAAGAAAGAGAAAGGTCAAGCCTTTCTACCTCCTTTCAGACAACTATGCTAGAAAATCCTTGAAGAAAAAAGACAATTTATTGCTGGCCTAAACACAAAAAATGACTCAAACTGGACTACATGACATATCATCATCATCATCATCATCATCATCATCATCATCAGGTGCCTTGCCACATGGCGTTGGCGATCATGGCCTTCCATCTGTTTCTGTCTCTTGTTACCTTAAGCACCTCTTCCACCCTCTTTGTCTTCAGCCACACTCAACATTCTTCTTAGAACCCACATCTCGGCTGCCTCAGTCTTGTTCTGGCTTTGCTTGTTGACTGTCCACGCCTCACAACCGTTATAACAGTATTGGATCTATGCAACATTCAAGAACTCTCTTCCCGATATTAATTGATAGGCACTTGTTGGTAAGAATGCTTATCATCTTCTTGAATGCTGTTTTGGCTCGGCCAATTCTGCTGGCTATTTCTGATGTGCATCTGCCGTCTGGTGAGATGATCGTTCCCAGGTATTTAAACTTATCAACCTGTCGCAAGGTTGTGCCGTTTGCTGTTAATTTGCATGAGGGAATTACATGTTTTTTACTGATCACCATGACTTCAGTCTTCCTGTTGTTTAGTTTCAACCCCTTACTTTTGCTTTCTAATTCTAGTATATTTACAAGGTTTTGTAGGTCCCTTTCATTTTCTGCAATTGGCACGGTGGCATCTGCGTATCGAATGTTGTTTATCATTTTTCCTCCAACCTTTAATCCAGGGTCTTCCTCTAGGTTTCTCATGATGTTTTCGCTGTAAAGTGAAAACAAAATCTGGTGACAAATCACAACCTTGTCTGACTCCTCTTTTGATGTTTTGGAAAGAGCTTATATCGTTTTCTATTCTCATAGCAGCTGTTTGTTCCCAATACATATTTCTGATTATTCGTTGATCTTTTCCATCAATACTGAGTCTCTCTAATTGGTTGATCAATTCTTCATGTCTTACCCAATCGGAAGCCCTGGTATAATCAACAAAGCATAAATATAAATCCTTATTCATCTCGATTGACCTCTCTATGATAGTTCTTAGGATGTATATGGCATTAATAGTTCCTTTTCCTTCCACAAATCCACACTGTTCTTCTGCTATTTCTCTTTTGATTCTATTCCTTGTCCTCATCATGATTATTCTTAACAGGATTTTTGTTACATGACTCATCAAACTGATTGTGTGATGGAGGTCGCATTCTATAGCCCCTGTCTTCTTTGGAAGTGCAATGAAAATTGATTTTGACATAACTTTGGGGATTTTTCCTGTGTCATAAATCCCATTCAGGAGGACTGTTAATTTTTCAATACGAATTCCTCCAGGGCTTCAATCATCTCTGTAGTAATATTGTCTGGTCCCGGAGCTTTTCCGGTTTCATCTTTTTCAGTGCTGCTCTAACTTCATCTTTCATTATGGGTGGTCCTTCAACGTTCTTTCTTATAATGTGTTCTTCGTTTCTGTCATCTTCACAAAGGTCTTTAATGTACTCTCCTCGTCTGTCTAATATTTTTCTTTTTCCATGATAAGCGTACCATCTTTCGATTTTAAGCAACCAGTTGATGTGCATGTATTTTCCTGTGGACAATTTCTTCATTTCGTCTGTACAGACCCTGAGGATCCATTTTGTGTCAGTCTTCTATTTCTTTGCATTTTGTTTTCAGCCAAGCTTCCTTAGCTTCATTTCACCTATTCTTGATTTCTTTGTTTATCTTCCTGTATATCTCCTCGTTTCTCTTTGCCTTCCTCCGTTCCTCCATTAAACCTAAAATTTCTTTTGTCATCCAGTTCTTTTTTGCTTTTCTATCTACTAAAGGGATTTCTTCACAAACTTCATTTATCAAATTTCTCAACTTTGTCCACTGTTCCTCACTGTCACCAACGTCTTCCAGAGCACTGAATTTGTTTTGAACATGTACATTAAATTTTTTACGTATCACTTCATTTGTCTTTAAGAATCCAAGATTTAGTTTGATGTTACTTTTGGTCTGTTTCCTTTTCCTCAATTTCAGCCTAAATCTTCCCACTACAGGATTGTGGTCACTGTTGCAGTCTGCGCCTGGTAGTGTTTTTGCTGACAGTAAAGAAATTCTAAATCTTTTATTAATCAGGATGTAGTCAATCTGATTTTTGCTATTATCTCCTGGACTCATTCAAGTCCAGTTTCTTGTATTAGGCTGCTCAAACCAGGTGTTTCCTACTATGAACTCATTCATTGTGCCCATTCTACAAGTTTCCCTCCCCTTTCATTTTGTGTACCAAGGCCATGAGGTCCAACTATATCCTCTACCCTATCCTCTCCCACTTTAGCATTAAAATCTCCCATTATTATGGTAACTTCTTGTGATTTGCATTGGGCTTTGGCCATCTCTAATACTTCGTAGAAATTGTAGATGTCTTCCTGAGTACTTGCAGATGTTGGTGCTTATACCTGTATGATGTTGATATCAAATGGCCTGCCTCCCAATTTAAATTAACCAGCACAACTGTGATGATGAAACAACTGAACACAAAATGCATGAAGCAATTGCACGGTGCAGGAAAGACACAGCCCCTGGTCCAGACAAGAATCGATACCTGGACATCAAAAAGCTGTCTGAATAAGGACTGAACTGAATATGTTCTCTCTTTCAAGACGATTTTGAGAAAGGTCGTGTTCCTGAGGACTGACCACACAGCTTCCTAAAAGTCTTACCCAAATTGGGTTAAGAACATTGCAGGCTAAATGGATACTGCATGCTGACTATGCGAAACATACTTGAGAGACTGATGAAAACATAATGGCAAAGAAACTAGCCAGGAACCTAGAAGATAGAAAAATATTCAACCTAATCAAAGAAGCTCTAGCACAAGAAAAAATACATGGGAAAATGCAGCTACCTTTGCTCACGAAATCTGCAAGGTTTTCAGGAAACCTTCGCTATAGGTAATTACCAACAAAATGCCTACAATAAAGTCCAATTGACACTACTCATGGAACTACTTCAGCAATGTGGAGTCAGCATGACAGTCATAACACAGATTGCCGCTGCACTCCGAAAACGGATAGTAGTTCTAAACTTGGAAACTGGTATTCAGCACCACAAATTATCCATGGGACTCCCTCAAGGATCTCCACTTTCTCCGGTTCTGTACAACACATATATACGAAAGGACTTGCTGACCTGAATACCAACGGACCAGCCTGTATACTAATCTTTGCTGACGATGAACTCATCTACAAGACAGGTAAAAATACAATAGAAAGAAACAAAACAGTCTCAAAACAAACAACGTAGATCAACGGTGTCAAGAAACTGGATCAGCAGTCAGCCTCATCAAAAGCTCAGATGAGCTAGGCAGATACACACGTCATTACAGTGTAGCCAAGATTTCAGATGAGCTAGGCAGATACACACGTCATTACAGTGTAGCCAAGATTTCAGATGAGCTAGGCAGATACATACGTCATTACAGTGTAGCCAAGATTTCAGATGAGCTAGGCAGATACACACGTCATTACAGTGTAGCCAAGATTTCAGATGAGCTAGGCAGATACACACGTCATTACAGTGTAGCCAAGATTTCAGATGAGCTAGGCAGATACACACGTCATTACAGTGTAGCCAAGAGTTCAGATGAGCTAGGCAGATACACACGTCATTACAGTGTAGCCAAGATTTCAGATGAGCTAGGCAGATACACACGTCATTACAGTGTAGCCAAGATTTCAGATGAGCTAGGCAGATACACACGTCATTACAGTGTAGCCAAGATTTCAGATGAGCTAGGCAGATACACACGTCATTACAGTGTAGCCAAGATTTCAGATGAGCTAGGCAGATACACACGTCATTACAGTGTAGCCAAGATTTCAGATGAGCTAGGCAGATACACACGTCATTACAGTGTAGCCAAGATTTCAGATGAGCTAGGCAGATACACACGTCATTACAGTGTAGCCAAGATTTCAGATGAGCTAGGCAGATACACACGTCATTACAATGTAGCCAAGATTTCAGATGAGCTAGGCAGATACACACGTCATTACAGTGTAGCCAAGATTTCAGATGAGCTAGGCAGATACACACGTCATTACAGTGTAGCCAAGATTTCAGATGAGATAGGCAGATACACACGTCATTATGATACGCAGATACACACGTCATTATGATAGACAGATACACACGTCATTACAGTGTAGCCAAGATTTCAGATGAGCTAGGCAGATACACATGTCATTACAATGTAGCCAAGATTTCAGATGAGATAGGCGGATACACACGTCATTATGATACGCAGATACACACGTCATTATGATAGACAGATACACACGTCATTATGATAGACAGATACACACGTCATTATGATAGATATATACACACGTCATTATGATAGACAGATACACACGTCATTATGATAGACAGATACACACGTCATTATGATAGACAGATAAACACTTCATTACAATGTAGCCAAGATTGTTGAAAACACAGACTGAATTGTTCCAATGACAGACTAATACAGACTGTAATATAAGATAACAAAACCATAGCTGGGTAGGCCCCAGGACGTGACCTGGGTTCACATGCTGGTTTAAAGCTTGTGTCATGATCATTGTGGGTCGTCTTCATCACATGGCACCAGTCACATCAGTGCAGACGGAATTCATTCTGAGCACGAGATGTCACCTTGAGAAACAGGAACTGAAACTGATATATACTGATTTATATCTGATATATGTATGATATATATCTATCACTGGAACTGATATATACTGATTTATATCTGATATGTGTATGAAATATATCTATCACAGGAACTGAAACTGACATAATTATACTGATTTATATTTGATATATGTATGATATCTATATATCACTCGAACTAAAACTGACATATACTGATTTATATCTGATATATGTATGATATCTATATATCACTCGAACTAAAACTGACATATACTGATTTATATCTGATATATGTATGATATATATCTATCACTGGCACTAAAACTGATATATACTGATTTATATCTGATATATGTATGATATCTATATATCACTGGAACTGACATATACTGATTTATATCTGATATATGTATGATATCTATATATCACTCGAACTGATATATACTGATTTATATCTGATATATGTATGAAATATATCTATCACTGGAACTGACATATACTGTTTTATATCTGATATATGTATGCTATATATCTATCACTGGAACTGATATATACTGATTTATATCTGATATATGTATGATATCTATATATCACTGGAACTGATATATACTGATTTATATCTGATATATGTATGATATATATCTATCACTGGAACTGATATATACTGATTTATATCTGATATATGTATGCTATATATCTATCACTGGAACTAAAACTGATATACACTGATTTATATCTGATATATGTATGAAATTTTGGGCCTGATGGAGGAAAGGAGGAAGACAAAGAGAAACGATGAGATATACAGGAAGATAAACAAAGAAATCAGATATAGGTGCAATGAAGCTAAGGAAGCTTGGCTGAACACAAAATGCAAAGAGATAGAAGAACGACACAAAATGGATCCTCAGGGTATGTACAGACGAATTGAAGAAATTGTCCACAGGAAAAATACATGCACATCAACTGGTTGCTTAAAATCGAAAGATGTCACGCTTATCATGGAAAAAGACAAAATATTAGACAGATGGGGAGAGTACATTAAAGACCTTTTTTGAGGATGACAGAAACGAAGAACACATTATAAAAAAGAACTTTGAAGGACCACCCATAATGAAAGATGAAGTTAGAGCAGCACTGAAAAAGATGAAACCAGGAAAAGCCCCAGGACCAGACAACATTACTAAGGAGATGATTGAAGCCCTGGAGGAATTTGGCATAGAAAAAATAACAACCCTCCTAAATGAAATTTATGACACTGGAAAAATCCCCAAAGATATGTCAAAATCAATTTTCATTGCACTTCCAAAGAAGACAGGGGCTATAGAATGCGAACTCCATCGCACAATCAGTTTGATGAGTCATGTAACAAAAATCCTGTTAAGAATAATCATGATGAGAACAAGGAATAGAATCAAAAGAGAAATAGCAGAAGAACAGTGTGGATTTGTAGAGGGGAAAGGAACTATTAATGCCATATACATCCTAAGAACTATCATAGAGAGGTCAATTGAGATGAATAAGGATTTGTATTTATGCTTTGTTGACTATACCCAAGGCTTTCGATCGGGTACGACACGATGAATTGATCAACCAACTGGAGAGACTCAATGTCGATGGAAAAGAAATATGAATAATCAGGAATATGTACTGGGAACAAACAGCTGCAATGAGAATAGAAAACAATATAAGCTCTTTTCAAAACATCAAAAGAGGAGTAAGACAGGGTTGTGTTTTGTCACCAGATCTGTTTTCACTATAGCGAAAACATCATGAGAAACGTAGAAGAAGACCCTGGATTAAAGGTTGGAGGGAAAATGATAAACAACATTCGGTACGCAGATGACACTGTGCTAATTGCAGAAAATGAAAGGGACCTACAAAACCTTGTGAATATACTAGAAACAGAAAGCAAAGGTAAGGGGTTGGAACTAAACAGCAGGAAGACTGAAGTCATGGTGATCAGTAAAAAAAACATGAAATCCCCTCATGCAAAATAAAAACAAATGGCACAACCATGACACAGGTTAATAAGTTCAAATACCTGGGAACGGTCATTTCATCAGACGGCAGAAGCACATCGGAAATAGCTGGCAGAATCGGCCAGGCCAAAACAGCATTCAAGAAGATGACAAGCATTCTTACCAACAAATGCCTATCAATTAACATCAGAAAGAGAGTCCTTGAATGTTATATAGAACCAATACTGTTGTACAGATGCGAGGCGTGGACAGTCAGCAAGCAAAGCCACAGCAAGATCGAGGCAGCCGAGATGTGGTTTCTCAGAAGAATGTTGAGAGTTCCATGGACAGCAAAGAAAACAAACGAGACAGTCTTAATGGAGGCAGACACAAGTCGATCACTGATAAAGAAGATTAGGAAAAGACAAGCAACATTTATAGGCCATTTTATGAGAAAGGGGGATTTGGAGCACCTGGTCACAACGGGAAAGCTGGAGGGAAAGAGAGCACCGGGTAGGCCCAGGGAGAGAATACTGGAAGGACTTGCAGAGTGGCTGGGGATGAAGAGGGTGGGGGAGATGCTGGGTGCAACGAGAGATAGAGATGGTTGGAAGTCCATGGTCGCCAACGCCATGCGGCAGGGCACCTGATGATGATGATGATATGTATGCTATATATCTATCACTGGAACTGATATATACTGATTTATATCTGATATATGTATGATATATATCTATCACTGGGACTAAAACTGATATACACTGATTTATATCTGATATATGTATGATATCTATCTATCACTGGGACTAAAACTGATATATTTGTATACTGATTTATATCTGATATATGTATGATATATATCTATTACTGGAACTGAAACTGACATATACTGATTTATATCTGATATATGTATGATATATATCTATTACTGGAACTGGAACTGATATATACTGATTTATATCTGATATATGTATGATATATATCTATTACTGGAACTGGAACTGATATATACTGATTTATATCTGATATATGTATGATATATATCTATTACTGGAACTGAAACTGATATAATATACTGATTTATATCTGATATATGTATGATATATATCTATTACTGGAACTGGAACTGATATATACTGATTTATATCTGATATATGTATGATATATATCTATTACTGGAACTGGAACTGATATATACTGATTTATATCTGATATATGTATGATATATATCTATTACTGGAACTGGAACTGATATATACTGATTTATATCTGATATATGTATGATATATATCTATTACTGGAACTGGAACTGATATATACTGATTTATATCTGATATATGTATGATATATATCTATTACTGGAACTGGAACTGATATATACTGATTTATATCTGATATATGTATGATATATATATCTATTACTGGAACTGGAACTGATATATACTGATTTATATCTGATATATGTATGATATATATATCTATTACTGGAACTGAAACTGATATATACTGATTTATATCTGATATATGTATGATATATATCTATTACTGGAACTGGAACTGATATATACTGATTTATATCTGATATATGTATGATATATATCTATTACTGGAACTGAAACTGACATATACTGATATATATCTGATATATGTATGATATATATCTATCACTGTAACTAAAACTGATATATACTGATTTATATCTGATATATGTATGAAATATATCTATCACTGGAACTGAAACTGATATAATATACTGA
>JAPXFY010000022.1:64868671-64878671 GCA_030674185.1 Monoplex corrugatus
TGTATGAGTACTAGAAGCTTGCGTGTAGTACCCAACTCATTCAGTATGCTTTCATTTGAGCGCCTATCCGTCCATTTGACCCTCAGCAGTCTTCGGTAAAACCACAGCTCTGCTGCTTCCACTCGTCTTTCATCCTCTTTCTTCATTGTCCATGCCTCGCAGCCGTATAACATCACTGGCCAGACAAGACATTTTAAGAGTTTTATCTTAAGGTCTGCTGTTATGCTGTGGTCTTTCCAAATATTGTTCAATTGAACCATACTGTTCTTGGCCATTCCAATTCTCATCTTTATGTCTTTTGAGCATGTTCCATCGTGTGTCTTGACTGAACCTAAATATCTAAAGTCCTTGACATTTTCTAGAGGGACTTGGTTTAGCATGATCTGGTTCTGAGGTCGCCAAAACATTCACAACTGGTGTGTTGGTCCGAATGAGTCATTCAGCACATGGACAGCTGGACAGCCCCCCCCCCCCCCCTGGGTCATTCAGCACATGAACAGCCCTCTCCTCCCCTTGGGTCATTCAGCACACGGACAGCCCCCTCCCCCTGGTCATTCAGCACATGGGCAGCCCCTCCTTCACCTGGTCATTCAGCACATGGACAGCCCTCTCCTCCCCCTGGTCATTCAGCACATGAACAGCCCTCTCCTCCCCCTGGGTCATTCAGCACATGGACAGCCCCCTCCCCCTGGTCATTCAGCACATGGGCAGCCCCCTCCTCCCCTGGTCATTCAGCACATGGACAGCCCTCTCCTCCCCCTGGTCATTCAGCACATGGTCAGCCCCCTCCTCCCCCTGGTCATTCAGCACATGGACAGCCCTCTCCTCCCCTGGTCATTCAGCACATGGACAGCCCCCTCCCCCTGGTCATTCAGCACATGAACAGCCCTCTCCTCCCCCTGGGTCATTCAGCACATGGACAGCCCCCTCCCCCTGGTCATTCAGCACATGGACAGCCCTCTCCTCCCCCTGGTCATTCAGCACATGGTCAGCCCCCTCCTCCCCCTGGTCATTCAGCACATGGACAGCCCTCTCCTCCCCCTGGTCATTCAGCACATGGACAGCCCTCTCTTCCCCCTGGGTCATTCAGCACATGGGCAGCCCCCTCCTCCCCCTGGTCATTCAGCACATGGGCAGCCCCCTCCTCCCCCTGGGTCATTCACACATGGACAGCCCTCTCCTCCCCCTGGTCATTCAGCACATAGACAGCCCTCTCCTCCCCCTGGTCATTCAGCACATAGACAGCCCTCTCCTCCCCCTGGTCATTCAGCACATAGACAGCCCCCTCCTCCCCCTGGTCATTCAGCACATGGGCAGCCCCCTCCTCCCCCTGGTCATTCACACATGGACAGCCCTCTCCTCCCCCTGGGTCATTCAGCACATGGGCAGCCCCCTCCTCCCCCTGGTCATTCAGCACATAGACAGCCCCCTCCTCCCCCCGGTCATTCAGCACATAGACAGCCCCCTCCCACCCCTGGGTCATTCAGCACATGGACAGCCCCCTCCCCCCCTGGTCATTCAGCACATAGACAGCCCCCTCCTCCCCCCGGTCATTCAGCACATGGACAGCTCCCTCCTCCCCCTGGGTCATTCAGCACATGGACAGCCCCCTCCCCCCCCTGGTCATTCAGCACATAGACAGCCTCCCCCTCCCCCTGGTCATTCAGTCTATGGACAGCTCCCTCCTCCCCCTGGGTCATTCAGCACATGGACAGCTCCCTCCTCCCCCCGGTCAATCAGCACATGGGACAGCCCCCTCCTCCCCCTGGGTCATTCAGCACATGGACAGCTCCCTCCTCCCCCTGGGTCATTCAGCACATGGACAGCCCCCTCCCCCCCCCTGGGTCATTCATCACATGGACAGCTCCCTCCTCCCCCTGGGTCATTCAGCACATGGACAGCTCCCTCCTCCCCCCGGTCATTCAGCACATGGGACAGCCCCCTCCTCCCCCTGGGTCATTCAGCACATGGACAGCTCCCTCCTCCCCCTGGGTCATTCAGCACATGGACAGCTCCCCTCCTCCCCCCGGTCATTCAGCACATGGGACAGCCCCCTCCTCCCCCTGGGTCATTCAGCACATGGACAGCTCCCTCCTCCCCCTGGGTCATTCAGCACATGGATAGCCCCCTCCTCCCCCTGGGTCATTCAGCACATGGACAGCTCCCTCCTCCCCCTGGGTCATTCAGCACATGGACAGCTCCCTCCTCCCCCCGGTCATTCAGCACATGGACAGCCCCCTCCCCCGGTCATTCAGCACATGCACAGCCCCCTCCTTCCCCCGGTCATTCAGCACATAGACAGCCCCCTCCCCCTGGTCATTCAGCACATGGACAGCCCCCTCCCCTGGTCATTCAGCACATGCACAGCCCCCTCCCCCTGGTCATTCAGCACATGGACAGCCACCTCCCCCTGGTCATTCAGCACATGGACAGCCCCCCCCCCTGGTCATTCAGCACATGGACAGCCCCCCCCCCCCAGTCATTCAGCACATGGACAGCCCCTCCCCCCAGTCATTCAGCACATGGACAGCCCTCTCCCTCCCCCGATCCCTTTTCTAATGGCGAAATAGGTAGCGTGTGGCGAGGGGAGGTGGCTGTTTTGCAAGTCGTCAGGCATTTTTCTTCTTCTTCTTCTGTTGCGTGGCCACAATCAAGACGCTGATTATTTTGCCACAGAATAGGGTGTTTCCACCAACCGGCTGCCTGACCAAAAAAAAAAAAAAAAGAAAAAAAAAGAAAAAAAGAAAATCACAACCTTTGCTCGTCACATTCACACACTCCCTGCCCACTAACTGGATCAGAGGGGACGAGAAGTGACGGGTAGGCATCCTAGTGACGGCCCCCGGCACCCCCCCCCCCCCGCCGCAGCGGCCCTCCTACCAGCACACCCCCCTACCCACTACCTACCTAACCAAGCACTCTCACATTCATACAGGACAGTTTGTGTTTGTGTTTGTTTGAGCTTACTCCTGAAGTTTCGCAGTAGCGAGACTGTCAAGAGTGACAGCATTGAGGTGGGAGGTGACTCTGTTTTTGAAACTGTTCAGGGGGAGTCTGACTCTATCAATGTGTGCTGGGAGTTCATCCCACTCACGGATGGCTCGGGGGAAGAATGAGAAGAGTCTGTATTGCTGTTTATGGTCTACAAGGCGTTTAATTTAAACTGCTGGTCATGTGATCTTCTGTCTTTTACTACTTGGTTTTTCTCTAGGACACTTTTGTTGACCTGTCGTTCTGGGTCCCAGCCATCACCCTGGTGTGTGTGGGTTTGTTGTTGTTGTTGTTGTTGTTTGTTGTTGTTGTTGTTACCTTACTATGGTTAGGCTACCGGTATTTTCATTGTTATTATCAAAATATATTACTGCTACTACTACTTCTTCTTCTTCTTCTTTCTTGGAACATCCACCATCATCGTTTTGATGGTTCCGATGTGTATAGACACTGGGGGTTTCCGCTGGCTAGGACGCTGGTATGTAGAACTAGAACTGGCTTTGGGGGTGGGGTGGTGGCGGTAGAGGATGGGGGAGGGGGGGAGGGGGGGGCTGGCTGGTCAGATTCGGGACTTGAAACGCTCCACCGAGGCTGAAGAGAGATAACCTCGGGGGGGGGGGGGGGGGGCAGACTGTTCCAGTCCCTGACAGTCCTCTTTCATTGTTATGTTGGTCTTGTTGTTGCTCTGCACGTGTCTGTCTTTGTTGCTCACGTTAGTGAAGCGCTTGACCACTGGACACGCACAGAGATCAGTATTTTGCTGTAGTCCATTTTTGTAGTGCCTTTTGACATTGTGTGTGTTGTGGTGCTTCTGTTTCCGTCATAGCCTTAGCAAACATGTTTCGGTCTTTCCTTGTTTGTTGTATTGCTTACACACACATACACATAGTCACACACACACACACACACACACACACACACACACACACAACACACACACACACACACACATACATACACGCACGCACACAGTCATTCACATACACACAGTCATTCACACACACACACTCACACACACACGCACACACACACAGTCACTCACACAAACACACTCACACACACACTCACTCACTCACTTACTTACTTACTCACTCACACACACACAAGAGTCACTCACACACTCACACACACTCACTCACTCACTCACATACACACACGCACACATATACACACACTCACTCACTCACTCTCTCACTCACACACACACACATACACACACACAAGTCACTCACACACATACACTCACTCACTCACTTACACACACACACACACACACACACCACACACACACACACACACACACACGCACGCACACACACACACACACATACACACACACACACAGTCATTCACATACACACAGTCATTCACCACACACACACACACACACTCACACAGACACACTCACTCACACACACACACACACACACACACACACACACACACACACACTCACACAAACACACTCACACACACACACTCACTCACTCACTTACTTACTCACTCACACACACACACAGAGTCAATCACACACACACACTCACACACACTCACTCACTCACTCACTCACACACACACACACCACACACACACACACACACACCACACACACACACACGCACACACATACACACACTCACTCACTCACTCACACACACAACATACACTCACACAGAGTCACTCACAACACATACACACATACACTCACTCACTCACTTACTCACACACACACACACACTCACATACGCACACACACACACACACACACACACACACACACACACACACACGCACACACACACACACACACACACACACACACACACACACACAACACACACACACACACACACACACACACACACACACACACACGCACACACACACACACGCACGCACACACACACAACACTAAACAGTTCATCTTACCATAACACGTTTTCTACCTTATCTTGTTATATCACCATCCAATGTGTGTATATCCTTCGACACGGTGGCAATGTTTTGGCTTGGCGTTTCAATTCAGCTTAGAATTTGCACATACTAAAGCCATTCAATCGTAAGTGCTGCTATGCGCAAACGAAACTACACACGATCAAGCCATATTGAAGATCTCTCGTGTCTGTTTATTGATCTATTCATATGTCCGTTGTTCCCTTCAACCACAGTAACCGACCATAGATGTCCAACCTGTGGACGTTACTTCTGTGCCCGGATCGGATTGATCAGTCACCTCCGGACACACTGACTCAAAGTAACTTCATGAAGCCGTGGTCATTGTCGACAACGACAGACGAACACCTGTTCCTTGTAAGGTTTTGATAATAATAATAACAACAAAATTCATCATCATCGTTATCATCATCAGGTGCCCTGCCGCGTGACGTTGGCGATTATGGACTTCCATTTGTCTCTATCACTTGTTGCCTCAAGCATCTCTTCCACCCTCCTTGTCCTCAGCCACTCTGCAAGTCCGTCCAGTATAGTCTCCCTGGGTCTACGCGGTGCTGTCTTTCCCTCCAGCTTTCCCGTTGTGACTAAGTGCTCCAATTCTCCTTTCCTCAACAAAATTCGCATAGTACTATTCTCCAAATTCGTTTGTACTCACTGTAATCACATTTACGAGACAGACACACACGCACATATCACAATACTTACACTTATGTGCACGAGAATGATGACAGAAAATACTCGTAGAGTCGATAAACAAATACACAAGGAAATGACTTGGTGTCCCATCATCGATAAACAAATACACAAGGAAATGACTTGGTGCCCCATCATCGATAAACAAATACAAAAGGAAATGACTTGGTGCCCCATCATCGATAAACAAATACACAAGGAAATGACTTGGTGCCCCATCATCGATAAACAAATACACAAGGCAAAGACTTGGTGCCCCATCATCGATAAACAAATACACAAGGAAATGACTTGGTGCCCCATCTGTTTTTTTCAACATGGCGTTCTATTGTCGCCAGCAAAAGCTGATGCTGTCCCTAAACTTTGTCGTCGAGGAGGACAAGATGGCAAAGGCCAAGCTTCTGGGCATGTCTGAGGACCCGGAAGACAAGATTGTGAGATGGGTCTTGTCAAAGCTGAAGACTGCAGAAAATGAAAGTCTGTGAAACAGTGCACGCAATGAAGGAAAGCCTCAAGGTCACAGAAATAACGGGACACACACAAACCAACGGCCAGGGACTGGGATCAACACAAATGGAATGATGGTCAAAGGTCAAGGGAAAAAGAGAGGACATGGTAATGCTAGAGATGAAGAAAGAGCGGGACAGCAGGACGCCAACAGAACCCAGAAGGCAGTCCAGCAGGACAATACAGGCAATGGTCAGGGTGGGAAAGTCCGTTCAATGTTAACAATACAGACAATGGTCAGTGTGAGAAAGTCCCTTCAATGTTAACAATACAGGCAATGGTCAGTGTGGGAAAGTCCGTTCAGTGTTAACAATACAGACAATGGTCAGTGATGTGGGAAAGTCCCTGCAATGTTAACAATACTGGCAATGGTCAGTGTGGGAAAGTCCGTTCAATGTTAACAATACAGGCAATGGTCAGTGTGGGAAAGTCCGTTCAATGTTAACAATACAGGCAATGGTCAGTGTGGGAAAGTCCTTTCAATGTTAACAATACAGGCGATGGTCAGTGTGGGAAAGTCCGTTCAATGTTAACAATACAGGCGATGGTCAGTGTGGGAAAGTCCGTTCAATGTTAACAATACTGGCAATGGTCAGTGTGGGAAAGTCCGTTCAATGTTAACAATACTGGCAATGGTCAGTGTGGGAAAGTCCGTTCAATGTTAACAATACTGGCAATGGTCAGTGATGTGAGAAAGTCCGTTCAATGTTAACAATACAGGCAATGGTCAGTGTGGGAAAGTCCGTTCAATGTTAACAATACAGGCAATGGTCAGTGATGTGGGAAAGTCCGTTCAATGTTAACAATACAGGCAATGGTCAGTGTGGGAAAGTCCGTTCAATGTTAACAATACAGGCAATGGTCAGTGTGGGACAGTCCGTTCAATGTTAACAATACAGGCAATGGTCAGTGATGTGGAAAGTCCGTTCAATGTTAACAATACAGGCAATGGTCAGTGTGGGAAAGTCCCTTCAATGTTAACAATACAGGCAATGGTCAGTGTGGGAAAGTCCGTTCAATGTTAACAATACAGGCAATGGTCAGTGTGGGAAAGTCCTTTCAATGTTAACAATACAGGCAATGGTCAGTGATGTGGGAAAGTCCGTTCATTGTTAACAATACAGGCAATGGTCAGTGTGGGAAAGTCCTTTCAATGTTAACAATACAGGCAATGGTCAGTGTGGGAAAGTTCGTTCAATGTTAACAATACAGGCAATGGTCAATGTGGGAAAGTCCGTTCAATTTTAGTCTTGGCTTGACCTGTGAATAGAACCCTTCTTATGATCAGTTTTGTTTTCAGATATACATGTATGTAATGACCTCTTGCCCTGGAATACAAATTTGATGAAATGAGGGAAATTAGATGATCCTGCATGCCCGCTGTCTCAGAGAAAATCAGCAGTACGTGTAGAACATGTCCTCAGCTAAAGCAAAGTAGCACTAGCCCAAGGGAGAGACACACGGAGCCATATCACAGTGGTCACAGAGATCGAACAAATGGTCAGTAATGTCAGAGGAAAAATCAAATCCACCAAAAGCTTTAACATCAGGAAGAGAGTTCTTGAATGTTATATAGAACCAATACTGTTGTACGGTTGTGAGGCGTGGACAGTCAACAAGCAATGCCAGAACAAGATTGAGGCAGTCGAGATGTGGTTTCCAAGAGGAAAGTTGGGAGTTCCATGGACAGCAAAGAAAACAAACGAGACAGTCTTGATGGAGGCAGACACAAGTAGATCATTCATAAGGAAGACTAGGAAAAGACAGGCAACATTTATAGGCCATTTTATGAGGAAAGGGGAATTGGAACACCTGGTCACAACGGGAAAGCTGGAGGGAAAAGAGCACCTGGTAGACCCAGGGAGAAGATGCTAGACAGACTTGCAGAATGGCTGAGGACAGGGAGGGTAGTAGAGATGCTTAAGGCAACAAGAGATAGAGACAGATGGAAGCCCATGATCGCCAACGCCATGCGGCAAGGCACCTGATGATGATGATGATGATGACCAAAAGCTTTGGCAACCTTACATATGGAAAGAGGCAATAAATGTGGTTTGAAAAAGCTGTGACATTCTGAGCTTAGAAGCAGGGTCTACTGGACGGACTGGATAACTGGCAGTGCACAGTAGGTCTTCTATAATAATAATAATAATGATAATAATAATGACATAATGGCTACCTGGCTGAACCTGTCTCTCAGTGACAAAAAAGCTACTTAATGCGTAACTTTCATCGGCGATCCGGCCGACTTTATCAGCGCAACTGCTGGGTTGAGAACTGGCTTCAGTGCGCACCGCCGTGAGCGAACTCACGACAGTGCGACTGAATAATAATAATGATAATAACAATAATAATAATAATAATAATAATAATAATAATAATAATAACAACAACAACAAAACAATAATAATAATAATAATAATGATAATAATGATGATGATAATGAGTGATGATGATGATGATGAAAAAGTCAAATAATTCACCAGCATGAGTGTCATGAAACTAGATAAAGTACTCCTGTCTTCTCTGAGGACCTTCTGCTGCCAAGTTCTCCCCAACGTCTCTTGTTACATGGAATGTTAGAAGAATGCTCTAGAAGGGAAAAATAGAAAAACAGAAAAATGCCAAGATAGAAATGGAGAGATTGAACATCAGTAGCTTAGGACTGGGAGAGGTGAGATGGAAGAGAGCAGGTATGATAACATCAGGCAAGCATAAAATTACATATTGTGGGGGAGACACATGAACAAGGTGAAGGTATAGTAATGGATGATGGACAATGACAAATCAAAGTCTATCAAAGGATACTGGGTCATATCACACAGCATTTTACGAGTTAGATTTGAGGGCAAGTCATTTCGTATCAACATCGTCCAAGTATATGTACCAACATCCACAGGTACTGAGAAGAAATTGACAACTTCTGTGTGGAATTAGAGACAGGTCGAGATACATTTGGTATTCAGAAAGCACCAGACCCGTTAAATCAAATTCATGACACCGAGAAAATCCCTACTGATAAGTCAAAGTCAATTATCATTGCCCTTTCAAAGAAAGCAGCGGCGACTACAGAATGCGAACTCTATCGTACAGTCAGCTTGATGAGTCATGTGATAAAGATTCTGTTAAGAATAAGCATGGTGATGACAAGGAATAGATTCAAAGAAGAAACAGCGGAAGAACAATGTGGACTTGTTGAAGGAAAAGGAGCTGTTAATGCTATGCATAATAATGCTAAGAACTCTCATAGAAATATCAGTGGAGTTGAATGAGGATTTCTATTTATGTTTTATTGATTAAATCAAGGCCTTTGCTTGGGTAAGACACAAAGAATTCATCAACCAGCTGGAAGAGCTCGATATTGTAGGAAAAGATCTAAGAATGATAAGAAATACATACAAGAGTAAACAGAAGCAATGAGAGTAGAAATAAGTTCTTTTCAAAACATAAGAGGGATTAGACAGGGATGTATTCTGTCACCAGATTTGTTTTCACTGTAGATCGTAACCATCACGAGAAAATTAGAACAATGCCCTGGGACAAAAGTTGGAAAAAAAAATGTTAAACAATCTTCATTACGCAGATGACATTGTTCTCATTACAGAAAAAAAAACAAGCAAACAAACAAACACAAACAAACACAAACACACAACCTGCAAAATCTTTTAAATACAATAAAAATAGCAAGCAAAAAATAACAACAAATGGCACAACACTGAGACAAGTTAATAAGTTGAAATATCAGGGAACAGTCATCACATCACAAGGTAGATGATACACATTAGAAATTTCCAGCAGGATTGGCCAAGCTAAAACAGATTTCAAGAAGAATGTTCGGAGATCCGTGGATAGAAAA
>JAPXFY010000022.1:64888671-64903671 GCA_030674185.1 Monoplex corrugatus
TGTCTTCATCCACTCCACAAATCCGTCGAATATTTTCTCCCTGGGTCTGTCTGGTACTCTTTTCCTCTCCAGCTTTCCTCTTGTGACTAGGTGCTCTAATTTCCCTTGCATCATAAAATAGCCTGTAAATGTTGCTAGTTTTGTCCTAATCTTCTTCATTAATATTCTTTTTGTGTCTGCATCATTTGTTTTCTTTGCTGTCCATGGAACTCTGAACATTCTTCCTAGAAACCACGTTTCAGCTGCTTCAATCTTTTTCTGACTTTGTGTGTTGACTGTCCACGCTTCACATCTGTACATGTACAACAACATCGGTTGTATATAACACTTAAGAACTCTCTTCCTGATGTGAATTGATAGGCATTTGTTAATAAGAACGCTTTTCGTTTTCTTCAGTGCTGTTTTAGCCTGGCCGATTCGTTTGGCTTTTTCTAATGTGTATCTGCCGTCTGGTGAGATGACTATTCCCAGATATTTAAATTTATCAAGTTGTCTCCGTGTGGTGCCATTTGCCGTTATTTTGCATGAGGGAATTTCTTTTTCTTTTTTTTTAACTGATTACCGTGACTTCAGTCATATGCGATGATGTTAGTCGTGTTCTTCTCCCAAAACAGATCACGTATGTGCCTTTCAGGATTTCCAGCAATCAGGCTGCTTTCTCTAGCAGTGAGGGTGGATGTCGTCTGTTAGATACAGCTGCTTAGTCCAAATTAGTCATTAAAAGGTTGCTTCTGTGTAAGAATCAAGAATGGAGATTCAACGAAATTTGTTCAACGCCCTTCTGTCTGTAGGACTCGTTGAAATGAAAAGTGTGTCATGTCTCACACGAAAACATCAGTGCGTGTGTGTGTGTGTGTGTGTGTGTGTGCACACGCGTGTGTGTGTGTTCATGTGCGCACGTATGCATATGCGAGTGGTATTAGGGGAAAGGACAATCTTCATTCACATATCTGTCAGTGGCAGGCATCAGTAAGCATTATATTTTTCTTATTGTATATGTTTCCCCAAGACTATATACATCCATCAGGTACAGAATAATAATAATAATAATAATTACAATATTTATATAGCGCAAAATCTTGATAAAATCAAATCTAAGCGCTGAAACAGACACACACGCACGCACGCACACACACGCACGCATACACACCACACACACACACACACACACACACACACACACACGCGCGCGCGCGCGCGCGCACACGGCTATAAATGGAGAGAAAGAATAAAAGCAATGGAAAATTATAGAGAGCATATTATATACAATTATATATTACAATGTGATTCCCCTCCGAGTGGAGACAGGCTGCAGAGGGGATTGAGTGAGGTCAGGATTTTATGCAGAGGAGAAAAGGTGAGTTTTGAGAGCGGATTTGAAGGAGACAAAAATAGGTTGCTGACGGACTGAGAGAGGAAGTTTGTTCCAGGAGAGTGGACCAGAAACAGAGAAGGCTCGTGGACCATACGTATTGAGCTTAGTGCGTGGAAAGCGAAAAGTCAGAGGATCGGAGGCAGAGCGGAGGGTACGTGAGGGAACATAGAATTACACGTGAACGACGATCAGCATTGAGGGTACAAAGAGAAGTTGTGTGGATCAGAAAGCGTCCTTCATACTTGTCATGGTAACAATATTCTTGACACGTTCTCCGTCTAAACCACAGACTAACTCTTCTTCCGTCGTTTGCCATCTACACGATCAGGCCACATCTGGAAATGAGTGCACCGCTTGGTAGAGGGGACATCACCGGGATAAGTATTCAGATATCTAGCCCTTTGACGGCATGGGTACTTTGATGAAGGTTTCAGTTTGGACTTGCGGTTCATGTGTTTGAGCTGATTGTGCCGACGTGGAGCATCACCAGGACCACTTGCTGCTCTCTGGACAGAAGATGGTAGTCAAGAGTTCTTTTTGTCCATGGCTTAAAGCTAAGCAGTGATGTAATGATACTCCTGGCTACAGTTGACAGTGCTGTCTAGTTCTCTTCTCGTTGTAAGTGACAGTGCTGTCTAGTTCTCTTCTAGCTGTGGTTGATAGTGCTGTCTAGTTCTCTTCTAGCTGTGGTTGATAATGCTGTCTAGTTCTCTTCTCGCTGTGGTTGATAGTGCTGTCTAGTTCTCTTCTAGCTGTAGTTGATAATGCTGTCTAGTTCTCTTCTCGCTGTGGTTGATAGTGCTGTCTAGTTCTCTTCTAGCTGTAGTTGATAATGCTGTCTAGTTCTCTTCTCACTGTGTTGATAGTGCTGTCTAGTTCTCTTCTAGCTGTAGTTGATAGCGCTGTCTATTTCTCTTCTAGCTGTAGTTGATAGTGCTGTCTAGTTCTCTTATTGCTGTAAGTGACAGTGCTGTCTAGTTCTCTTCTCGCTGTAAGTGACAGTGCTGTCTAGTTCTCTTCTAGCTGTAATTGATAGCGCTGTCTAGTTCTCTTCTCGCTGTGGTTGATAGTGCTGTCTAGTTCTCTTCTAGCTGTAGTTGATAGCGCTGTCTAGTTCTCTTATTGCTGTAAGTGACAGTGCTGTCTAGTTCTCTTCTAGCTGTAGTTGATAGTGCTGTCTAGTTCTCTTCTCGCTGTAAGTGACAGTGCTGTCTAGTTCTCTTCTCGCTGTAAGTGACAGTGCTTCTAGTTCTCTTCTCGCTGTAAGTGACAGTGCTGTCTAGTTCTCTTCTCGATGTAAGTGACAGTGCTGTCTAGTTCTCTTCTCGCTGTAAGTGACAGTGCTGTCTAGTTCTCTTCTCGCTGTAAGTGACAGTGCTGTCTAATTCTCTTCTGGCTGTGCTGTCTAGTTCTGTTCTTGCTGTAATTGATAATGCTGTCTAGTTCTGTTCTTGCTGTAGTTGATAATACTGTCTAGTTCTGTTCTTGCTGTAGTTGATAATGCTATCTAGTTATCTTCTTGTTGTAGTTGATAATGCTGTCTAGTTCTTTCTTGTTGTGCTGTCTAGTTTGTTCCTGCTGTATTGATAATGCTGTCTAGTCTGTTCTTGCTGTAGTTGATATGCGGTCTTGTTCTGTTCTTGCTGTAGTTGATAATGCTGTCTAGTTCTCTTCTTGCTGTAGTTGATAATGCTGTCTAGTTATGTTCTTTTTGTAGTTGACAGTGCTGTCTAGTTATGTTCTTGCTCTAGTTGATAATGCTGTCTAGTTATGTTCTTGCTGTAGTTGATAATGCTGTCTAGTTATGTTCTTGCTGTGCTGTCTAGTTATTTCTTGCTGTAGTTGATAATGCTGTCTAGTTCTCTTCTTGCTGTGCTATCTAGTTATGTTCTTGCTGTAGTTGATAATGCTGTCTAGTTCTCTTCTTGCTGTAGTTGATAATGCTGTCTAGTTCTCTTCTTGCTGTAGTTGATATTGCTGTCTAGTTATGTTCTTTTTGTAGTTGACAGTGCTGTCTAGTTATGTTCTTGCTCTAGTTAATAATGCTGTCTAGTTATGTTCTTGCTGTGTTGATAATGCTGTCTAGTTCTCTTCTTGCTGTAGTTGATAATGCTGTCTAGTTCTCTTCTTGCTGTAGTTGATAATGCTGTCTAGTATTTCTTTTTGTATAGTTGACAGTGCTGTCTAGTTTTTCTTGCTTAGTTAAATGCTGTCTAGTTATGTTCTTGCTTAGTTGATAATGCTGTCTAGTTCTCTTCTTGCTGTAGTGATATGCTGTCTAGTTCTCTTCTTGCTGTAGTTGATAATGCTGTCTAGTTCTCTTCTAGCTGTAAGTTGATAATGCTGTCTAGTTCTCTTCTAGCTGTAGTTGATATGCTGTCTAGTTTGTTCTTTTTGTTAGTTGACTCAGTGCTGTCTAGTTTCTTCTTGCTGTAGTTGAATGCTGTCTAGTTCTTTCTTGCTGTGCTGTCTAGTTCTTTCTTGCTGTAGTGATAATGCTGTCTAGTTCTCTTCTTGCTGTAGTTGAAATGCTGTCTAGTTCTCTTCTTTGCTGTAGTTGTTCTGCGTAGTCTAGTTATGTTCTTTTTGTAGTGACAGTGCTGTCTAGTTTGTTCTTGCTTAGTTGATATGCTGTCTAGTTATGTTCTTGCTGTAGTTGACAGTGCTGTCTAGTTCTCTTCTAGCTATAGTGACAGTGCTGTCTAGTTCTCTTCTAGCTGTAGCTGACAGTGCTGTCTAGTTCTCTTCTTGCTGTGCTGTCTAGTTCTCGTTCTATGCTGTAGTTGATATGTTGCCTAGTTCTCTTCTAGCTGTAAGTGCAGTGTGTCTAGTTCTCTTCTAGCTGTAAGTGACAGTGCTGTCTAGTTCTCTTCTAGCTGTAGCTGACAGTGCTGTCTAGTTCTCTTCTTGCTGTGCTGTCTAGTGTTCTTGCTGTAGTGAAGCTGTCTAGTCTTCTGCTGTGTGTCTATTCTCTTTAGCTGTGCTGTCTAGTTCTCTTCTAGCTGTAAGTGACAGTGCTGTCTAGTTCTCTTCTAGCTGTAGCTGACAGTGCTGTCTAGGTCTCTTCCCACTGTAACTGATAATGTTGTCTGGTCTTCCAAGGAAGGTTTTATGTAGGGTCATAAAAGGCAGACGAGCAAATGATCACAACGTAATGGCGTTAAATTTTACTGTGTGGCTGGCTTCAACTTTTGCGAGGTGCTATTGTGCACTTTATGACACTTAATGTAGTGTTTTGCACCACAAGTGTTCATGTGAGAAGTTAAGGTGTTCTGTGACCACCCCCCCCCCCCCCCCTATCCCGGCTTGCCCTCCTTCTTTCCTTTCAAGTAGTTTTTCTCTTATCACCTGGTGTCGTGTTATTCTTGTGTGTGTGTCTTTGCTTTTCCTTCTTTCTTTCAGAATATTAAATTTGTGACCCCGCTCTGACAAAAGGTACAATAAGTCTCAGTTTAGGCATTTTTAGGTTTTGGTATCACTATAATGAGAATCTCAGCTTTCAAATGGTACTAAAGTTGAGTTTCAGGCTACAAAAACAAAAACGTTATGGGCTTTCAACGATGAGAGGGGTCAAGTCAGCCATTTTGAGAAAAACAATGTTGAAGAGAATAGGCCTGAATTGAAAGGGTATGGTCAGAAACTCCTTAGCAACAGCATTAAATATTAACCAAATCAGCTGAAAATTCCATACTTCCCTTGTTTACTTAATTGTCCATCCATCCAAAACAAAAAACAAAAATAAATTTAAGAAAAGCGTACTTTAATTACCAAAATGTTACGGAACTTGTGAATATTTCAGCAGCCCAATAGTAGCACTTACCACACATTAAAACAAAAACAAATGACATTATCGATTGAATTGACTTTATTGTGTTAGGACATGGTGTAAAAGTGGTTATAGAGCATGAAAATGCAGAAAACTCAAAATCGACTTATTGTCCCTGTTCAGAGTTTTCAGCCCACAAACAGAAGGCCTCGCCCGATTTATTGTACCTTTTGTCAGAGCGGGTCACATGTTTTGTTTGATGTTATTGTGTTTGTGTTGATGTTATTGTTGTTTTTGGGTGGGCGGGGAGCGGGCGCTCCCATCTCGTTTTCTGTTTCAAATACTTTTCCCTGCCACCAAGTGCTCTTTCTGTCTTCTTTTTTTTCTGTTCTTTTCTTTTGTTGTAGTGTTGTTATGTTTTGCTTTGCTTGTTGGGTTGGTTAGTTTTTTTGGTTGGTTGTGTGTGTTATTGTTGTTGTCATTGAAACAAAATATTAAAAAATACCTTGTTTGTAAAAGATCCTTGGGAGTATAAAACACGACGTTTCGAGTCCAGGCCCTTTGTGTAGATCTGTTCATAGAGAAGTGCCAGGAATATCAGGTGCCACTTGCAATCAGTTTTATTGACTTCAATAAAACTTTTGACAGCATCCGCAGACCTACTGTGCAGAACAATAAACTGTGGTATGCCATGAACAATGGATGTGGTATGCTATGACCAATAGGATGTGGTATGCCATGAACAATGGATTTATGCTGTTGGTATGCCATGAACAATGATGTGGTATGCCATGACAATGGATGTGGTATGCTATGAACAATGGATGTGGTGTGCCATGGACAATGGATGTGGTATGCCATGGACAATGGATGTGATATGTCATGGACAGTGGATGTGGTATGTCATGGACAATGGATGTGGTATGCCATGAACAATGGATGTGGTATGCCACGAACAATGGATGTGGTATGCCATGAACAATGGGTGTGGTATGCTATGGACAATAGGCTGTGTTGTCCTAATATAATAGGTTATGGCATGCTGCAGACAATCGATTTGGCATGCAATAAACAGTTGCATATGTTATGTTTGTTGTGTTTGTGTTGTGTTGTGTTGTGTGTGTGTGTTGTGTGTGTGTTGTGTTGTGTTGTTGTTGTGTGTGTGTTGTTGTGGTGTGGTTGTGGTTGTGGTTGTGGTTGTGTTTGTGTTGTGGTTGTGGTGTTGTGTTTGTGTGTTGGTGTTTGTGTTGGTGTTGGGGTTGGGGGGTTGTGGTGTTGTGTTGGTGTTGTGTTGGTGTTGGTGTTGTGTTGTGAACAATAGAGTGTGGCATGCTACGAATAATGGAGTGTGGCATACTATGAACAATAGATTACAGTATACCAGGAACAATAACTTTTATCATACTGCGAACAATAGATTATGGTATGTTACGAACAATAGACTAGTATGCTGCGAACAATACTATCATGGCATGTTATAAACAATAGATTATGGTATGCTACGGTATGGTGTACATGAACAACGTCTTTGTTGTCTGTTGCCCTGCTTTTGTGTCCTCTTGTTCTCACACTGGTCTGTTCACCTGTTCAAAAAATAGATAAACAGGTCAAGGTCAGCCATGACCCTGAAGTCATAGGGGAGTGCAGTGGCAGAGATTCCAATGTTCTTGGATCAGCATAATGAGAGTGGTGCCCATCTCCTCTCCTTCTCTGCTTGACTTTCCCAACTTTGAAGACAGATAACCGTTCACCTGTTTGTTTTTTCATAAGGTCTCTACGATTTCTTAGAGGGTTATCTGTCACAATGGTATATCTGCCTTCTTTGTTTCATTCACGATCATCATCATCATCATCATCAGGTGCCCTGCCGCATGGCGTTGGCGATCATGGACTTCCATCTGCCTCTATCTCTCGTTGCCCCTAGCATCTCCCCACCCTCCTCGTCCCCAGCCACTCTGCAAGTCCGTCCAGCATTTTCTCCCTGGGTCTACCCGGTGCTCTCTTTCCCTCCAGCTTTCCCGTCGTGACCAGGTGCTCCAATCCCCCTTCCTCATAAAATGGCCTATAAATGTTGCCTGTCTTTTCCTGATCTTTCTTATGAGTGATTTACTTTTGTCTGCCTCCATCAAGACTGTCTCGTTTGTTTTCTTTGCTGTCCATGGAACTCTCAACATTCTTCTGAGAAACACATCTCGGCTGCCTCGATCTTGTTCTGGCTTTGTTTGTTGATTGCCCACGCTTCGCATCCGTACAACAGTATTGGTTCTATGTAACATTCAAGAACTCTCTTCCTGATGTTAATTGAAAGGCATTTGTTGGTAGGAATGCTTGTCATCTTCTTGAATGTTGTTTTGGCTTGGCCGATTCTGCCGGCTATTTCTGATGTGCATCTGCCGTCTGATGAAATGATCGTTCCCAGGTATTTGAATTTATCAACCTGTGTCAAGGTTGTGCCATTTGCTGTTATTTTCCTTCACGATAACAGGCAGCCCTCAGATTACTGGAATTGCTAATTGCTCTGTTGTACTCTTTGACACTCAGCTCGTCATCCGTAAATATAAAAATGGACACATGCTGCGAAATCTGTATTGCTGCTTGCCATCTTGGCTTTTAATATGTATGTTTTCGTTCATGGTCAATATCTCACGGCGTGTGTGTGTGTGTGTGTGTGTGTGTGTGTGGTGTGTGTGTGTGTGTGTGTGTGTGTGTGTGTGTGTGTGTGGTGTGTGTGTGTGTGTGTGTGTGAGTGTGTGTGTGTGTGAGTGTGTGTGTGTGTGTGTGAGTGTGTGTGTGTGTGAGTGTGTGTGTGTAAGTGTGTGTGTGTGTGTGTGTTGTGTGTGTGTGTGTGTGTGTGTGTGTGTGTGTGTGTGTGTGTGTGTGTGTGAATCTGGAAGTGATAAATTAAACAGAAAGACTTGCGCCTCTAGTACAGCGTAGGCTTCTGCTGTATGTGCTAGTCCAGTGAGAGTATCCAGGTATATCGACTGGGCATTGTGACTGTGTATATAGCAGTGTTGAGTTATGCTTTAGTTTTGATCAAGACAGGCCCAACACAGTTTGCACTTGCGTATCTGTCTACAGTCCGAAACTGGCCCTATGTGGTCGGTTGGTGTATTGGGATAAGTATAAATACAGCTTTAACCTTTCAACGATTCGATTGGCATCCAGGGTGGATCAGAGAACCGAATAAAGCATCGGTTTCTCACAATGCATTAAAATTATTGAAGGCTTCTTCAAAAAAATGTTTTCCGCTAGTCCTCGTATACTGGTAGGACTTTAAAACTCATTCAACTGAACTGAACCAACGAGAGAAATTCCCCACAGGCACAGAAACATGAAACCAGCACTGGATAACAAATCAAACCATTTCTGAAAATTCAGTAACACGTGTTTGTACAAATAGTTACATGGTCTGACAATGAGAAGGAAACGTATGCTGCAAACTGAAATCCATGTCTAAACATAATATGCAGGTATTCATACAGAGACACAGAGACACACAAACACACAGACACAGACACAGACACACACACACACACACACACACACACACACACACACACACACGACACACACAGAACACACAGACACACACAGACACACACAGACACACACAGACACACACAGACACAACAGACAGGACACAGAACGACACAGACACACACAGACACACACAAAAAGACACACACAGACACAGACACACACCAGACACAGACACCAGACACAGACACACACAGACACAGACACACACAACACAGACACACACAGACACAGACACAACACAGACACAGACACACACAAAAGACAACAAGAAACACACAACAGCAGACACAGACACAGACACAGAAACACAGAAACACACACAAACACAGCACACCAGACAGCACAGACACAGACAACACAGACAAACACACACAGACACAGACCAGACAGACACAGACACACACACAGACAGACACAGACACAACACACACACAGACACAGACACAGACAGACACAGAAACAACAACACAGACACAGACAGACACAGAAAACACACAGACACAGACACAGACAGACACAGAAACACACAGACACAGACACAGACAGACACAGAAACACACAGACACAACACAGACACAGACAGACACAGAAACACAGACACAGACACAGACACAGAAACACACAGACACAGACACAGACAGACACAGAAACACACATACACAGACACAGACAGACACAGAACACACAGACACAGACACAGAAAACAGACACAGACACAGACACAGACAACACAGAAACACATACACAGACACAGACAACACAGAACACACAGACACAGACAGACACAGAACACAACAGACACAGACACAGACAGACACAGAAACACACAGACACAGACAGACACAGAAACACACAACACAGACACAGACAGACACAGAACACATACACGACCAGACAGACACAGAAACACACAGACACAGACACAGACAGACACAGACACAGACAGACACAGAAACACACAACACAGACACAGACAGACACAGAAACACACAGACACAACACAGACAGACACAGAAACACACAGACACAGACACAGACAGACACAGAACACAAAAAGACACAGACACAGAAACACACAGACACAGACAGACAGACACAGAAACACACAGACACAGTACACAGACAACACAGAAACACACATACACAGACACAGACAGACACAGAAACACAAAACACACAGAACACAGAAACACACAGACACAGACACAGACACAGAAACACAGACACGACACAGACACAGACAGACACAGAAACACACAGACACAGACACAGACAGACACAGAAACACACATACACAGACACAGACAGACACAGAAACACAACAAGACACAGACACAGACAGACACAAACAACACACAGACACAGACAACAGACACAGACAAAAGAAACACACAGACAGACACAGACAGACACAGAAAGACACATACACAGACACGACAGACACAGAAACACACAGACACAGACACAGACAGACACAGAAACACACAGACACAGACACAGACAGACACAGAAACACACATACAACACATACACAGATAACACAAACACAGCACAGACACAGAACACCAGACAGACAGACAGAAAACACACAGACACAGACACAGACAGACACAGAAACATACGACACAGACACAGACAGAACACAGAAAACACACATACACATACACAGACAGACACAGAAACACACAGACACAGACACAGACAGACACAGAAAACACACACAGACACAGACACAGAACAGAAGACACAGAACACAACACAGATACACAGACACAGAACAGAACACACAGAAACAACAGACACAGACACACACAGACACAGAAACAACACAGACACAGACACAGACAGACACAGAAACACACAGACACAGACACAGACAGACACAGAAACACAACACAGACACAGACACAGACACACAGAAACACACCAGACACAGACACAGACAGACACAGAAACACACAGACACAGACACAGACAGACACAGAAACAAAACAGACACAGACACAGAACACGACAGACACAGAAACACACACAGACACATACACAGACACAGACAGACACAGAAACACACAGACACATACACAGACACAGACAGACACAGAAACACACGACACAACACAGACACAGACAGACACAGAAAACACACAACACAGACAGACACAGAAACACACAGACACAGACAGACACAGAAACACACAGACACAGACACAGACACAGAAACACACACAGACACAGACACAGAACACAACACAGAACAGACACCAGAAACACACATACACAGACACAGACACAGACAGACACAGAAACACACAGACACAGACACAGACAGACACAGAACACACAGCACAGACACAGACACAGACACAGACACAGACACAGAAACACACATACACAGACACAGCACAGACACAGAAACACACATACACAGACACAGACACAGACAGACACAGAAACAACATACAACCAGACACAGACACAGACAGACACAGAACACACATACACAGACACAGAAACACACAGACACAGACACAGACAGACACAGAAAACACACATACACAGACACAGACAAACACAGACACAGACACAGACACAGAAACAACATACACAGACACAGACACAGACACAGAAAACACACAGACACAGACACAGACAGACACAGAAACACACATACACAGACACAGACACAGACAGACACAGAAACACACATACCAGACACAGAAAACAGACACAGACACAGACACAACACAACACAAGAAACACACAACACAGACACAGACACAGAAACACACATACACAGATACAGACAGACACAGAAACACACATACACAGACACAGACAGACACAGAAACACACATACACAGACAGACACAGAAACACACAGACACAGACACAGACAGACACAGAAACACACATACACAGACACAGACACAGACACAGACACAGACACAGAAACACACATACACAGACACAGACACACACAGAAACACACATACACAGACACAGACAGACACAGAAACACACATACACAGACACAGACAGACACAGAAACACACAGACACAGACACACACAGACACACACAGACACAGACAGACACAGACACAGAAACACACATACACAGACACAGACACAGACACAGACAAACACAGACACAGACACAGACAAACACAGACACAGACAGACACAGAAACACACAGACACAGACACAGACAAACACAGACACAGACAAACACAGACACAGACACATAAAAACACAGACACAGACACAGAAACACACAGACACAGACAAATACAAACACAGACACAGAAACACACAGACACAGACACAGACAGACACAGAAACACACAGACACAAACACATACACAGACACATACACATACACAGACACAGACACAGACAAACACAGACACAGACACAGGCACAGACAAACACAGACACAGACAGACACAGAAACACACAGACACAGACACAGACAAACACAGACACAGACAAACACAGACACAGACAGACACAGACCCAGACACAGACACAGACACAGACACAAACACAGACACAGACAGACACAGACAGACACATACACACACATACACACACAGACACACACAGACACACAAACACACAGACACACAGACACACACACACACACACACACACACAGACACACACACACACACACACACACACACACACACACACACACACACACACACACACACACACACACACCCGCGCGCTCGCTCCCGCACATACACACACTACAATCCTGACATCTTTCCTTCCCCCTACATGCGAGTTCACGTCGTACAATGTAAGTACAATGTTTAGGGACATCTATGCATGGTACACAAGTGATACGTTTTGAAGTGAACTTTTGTAATCGGAAGATGGAGTGGCGACATGGAATACATTCTGTACCCCACGACAGCACTTTTGATAACTTCTTCCATACCGTCGATATTCCCAGATAGCTGTGTTTAGAAAAGGTTCTCCAAACTTTTTTTTTTTTTTAAAGTTTTTTTAGGATCATTGCACTCAGGGAGGTTACCTTTGTGCTCACCTATTTTTTTTCGTCCCATTTTCTACGCCAGTTTAATGGCCACAGAAGCTGGAACAGTTTTTATTATGAGATGATGATGATGTCGATGTGCATGATAATCATGATGCTGTGGAGTTCCATCTAGGATTGAGACTGTGTGACAGGGTTGTACTCTACGCTTACTATCATACTGTATCCTGGCGTCAACCAGGCCCGAGAGATACAGACACCTGCGGTGTTGGTCAGAAGATTTGAGCAACACCCTCAATGACGCATCCGCGATGGGGATTCGAACCCACAACCTTCCAGTCGGTAGTCCGTTGTATTAACCACTACACCACGGCGACTGGCAGGTTCTCCAAACTTGATCTGTCCTGTTGTCCACCTCTGTGTTATGGCACATGTTTGGCCTGTCTCTGCATAGTAGGAAGTGATCAGAGGCCAAGGCACTTGTCCCAACAGCAGTTGTCAACCCCACCCCCCACCCCCCACCCCCGTTGAGTTGCCGGGGGATCTTTCAGTATAAATAGTATCCCCACCTCCTGGAAATTCTGTGCTTAAAATTTCCTCTTTTCTGTCACTCTCTTTGTTTCTGCCTTGTTGCCTTACTTTCTGTCATTTCTACTTTTCTGCCTTAATGGTCCATTCACCTGTATTTTTTCGATAAAATCTTACGTATTTTTTCTTCGGATTGATAATTGGGTACATGTATTAAGTGCATTTTTGGCTCTAAGGAGGTGAGATATGCGGATTCAATTTTAAGTAATATTTATGCCTGTTTTTATATATGTTTTGGTGTCCTTATGTATGCTTATATTTGCATTCAGGTGTTTTTTAAATCTCCCCTGTGCGATAAATCGGACAGAATGGTCCTACGCCAGGGGCATGTCCTTAGATTATGTGCGCTAATGCATTGATATGGGTACTGAATTTTAAAAAAAAAAATTTCCTCTTGAAGTTTTGTGTGTTTTGAAGCGGTTATAGCCCTGATATGGCTGTGCGCAGTCGGCTGGGCTTTAAACAACAAAAAAAGAAAGAAAAGAAAGTTGTAATAATAATAATTGATAATAATAATTACAATATTTATATAGCGCAAAATCTTGATAAAATCAAATCTAAGCGCTGAAACAGACACACACGCACGCACGCATGCACACACACACACACACACACACACACACACACACACACACACACACACACACACACACACGGCTATAAATGGGGAGAAAGAATAAAAGCAATGGAAAATTATAGAGAGAATATTATTTACAATTATATATTACAATGTGATTGCCACATCATGGCATGGGCAAGGAAACACTTCAGTACCTGGGTGAAGCTGGACAGACGTGGATGGTGACAAGAGGGATACCCCCCCCCCCCCAACTGATGGATACGGTGCCTACCTTTTTGTCAGAAGGCCCATTAGTCAGAAGGCCCACTAGTCAGAAGGCCCATTAGTCAGAAGGCCCACTAGAAAATCAGTATTTTTTGTTGTTGTTGGTTTTTATTTTCAATAATAGTGTTTATCTCAAAGGACTCGTTTTTTTGTGTGTTCATAGCTAGAAAACATATGTAATTAATTTCAGTTGCTTTGCCATTGAACATTGTGTGCCAATTTACAGTAATTATGTTTGGTCTCACATAACATGTTCTTTTTTTTTCTTTTTTTTTTTTTAATAAAGTAGCTGTTGCTCATGGTTTGTCTGTAGACTTCTGTGCATTTTCTCTGCTGGCCATGTTGAGATAAGTACATGTACATGTGTTATTCATTTGGGCTGGTGTTTATTTAAGTCAGAAAATCAGTTGGCATTCAGTTGCATGAATGTAGGGCTTAAAAATGTAGGAAACATGAAAAACGGAAATCCAGTTTGTATGAATATTTGACCAATAACACACCGTAGGGCAGTTACTGTAGGTCAGATAGAAATTCTGTGATCATCATTTTTGGCCTATCAGCGGTAATCCCTACATTCATGCAACTGAATGCCAACTGATTTTCTGACTAACGGGCCTTCTGACTAACGGGCCTTCTGACTAGTGGGCCTTCTGACTAACGGGCCTTCTGACTAGTGGGCCTTCTGACTAACGGGCCTTCTGACAATAAGGCATCCGCGGATGGATACAGGCGTAACCACGTCCGAGGCTGAACAGTGTGTGTGCGCTCAATGCGTGTTTCTCGTGCTTGTGTCACTATGTCGTGGCTGTGAGCGCTGTCATTCAGGGGAAAGGATGCCGAACGGATGTGGCCAGCAAAGACAGAAACCTCTACCTGGCT
>JAPXFY010000022.1:64908671-64938671 GCA_030674185.1 Monoplex corrugatus
TTTATTTTATGTTTAAAATAAATGTTGTATAAGAATATTATGAAAATAAAGAAAACAAAAAAAACAGAGGTTTTAGGAAGGAAGGTAGGAAAAGGAGACTGATTTGCTTATACACGTAGTGCACATGCTTACGTGTGTATCTGTGTATATTTGAGTTAATGTGCGTGTGTGTGTGCGTGCGTGCGTGTGTGTGTGTGTGTGTGTGTGTGTGTGTGTGTGTGTGTGTGTGTGTGCTGTGTGTGTGTGTGTGTGCATATGTACATACGTGTGTATATATATATATACAACGTATGTACATAACACACACACACACATATATTACATATACATGTATAAGTGCATTCACGCTCAGATTATAATTAAATACTGTATTTGGAACAAAAAGCATTGGACGGACTTGCAGAGTGTCTGAAGACATAGCGGGTGGGAGATGTGCTTGTGGCAACAAGGGATAGAAACATATGGAGGGCCATGATCGCCAACGCCATGTGGCAGGGCACATGATGATGATGATGATTTGGAACAAAGTGTGTCACACTAAATCTGTGATTTATCAGAAAAGATCTGCTGGAGGACTGCCTCATAACGGGCACATAGAACGATACTTTCTCCAGACGGAATCTCGGCAGCTCGCAATACATTTAATTCACACTGACGTCACACATGCCTTGTGATAGACACAGTCCTACCTGACCACAGCACAAGCCACAATCCTGCACATCAGCCCTACTATACGCTGTCAAGATCTTGAGGTCCTACCCACTGTCATCATCATCATCATCATCATCATCATCATCATCATCATCATCAGGTGCCTTGCCGCATAGCGTTGGCGATTATGGACTTCCATCTGTCTCTATCTCTTGTTGCCTCAAGCATCTCTTCCACCCTCCTTGTCTTCAGCCGCTCTTCAAGTCCGTCCAATATCTTCGTCCTGGGTCTACCTGGTGCTCTCTTTCCCTCCAGCTTTCCCGTTGTGACCAGGTGCTCCAATTCCCCCTTCCTCATAAAATGGCCTATGAATGTTGCTTGTCTTTTCCTAATCTTCCTTATGGATGATCTACTTGTGTCTGCCTCCTCAAGATTGTCTCGTTTGTTTTCTTTGCTGTCCATGGAACTCTCAACATCCTTCTTAGAAACTACATCTTGGCTGCCTCAATCTTGTTCTGGCTTTGCGTGTTGACTGTACACGTTTCGCAACCGTACAACATATTGGTTCTATATAACATTCAAGAGCTCTCTTCCTGATGTTAACTGATAGGCATTTGTTGGTAAGAATGCTTTTCATCTTCTTGAATGTTGTTTTGGCTTGGCCGATTCTGCCGGCTATTTCTGATGTGCATCTGCCGTCTGATGAAATGATCGTTACCATATATTTAAACTTATCAACCTGTCTCAAGGTTGTGTCGTTTGCTGTCATTTTGCATGAGGGGATTTCATGTTTTTTACTGATCACCATGACTTCAGTCTTCCTGCTGTTTAGTTCCAACCCCTTACCTTTGCTTTCTATTTCAAGTATATTCACAAGGTTTTGTAGGTCTCTTTGACTTTCTGCAATTAGCAAAGTGTCATCTGCGTATCGAATGTTGTTTATCATTTTTCCTCCAACCTTTAATCCAGGGTCTTCCTCTAGGTTTCTCATGATGTTTTCGCTATAAAGTGAAAACAGGTCTGGTGACAAAACACAACCTTGTCTGACTCCTCTTAAGATGTTTTGGAAAGTGCTTATATCGTTTTCTATTCTCATTGCAGCTGTTACCCACCGTATGAGTTCTTATCTATCCTTGTATCTGTTTGTGATGGAAACAACTAAGGCTATGTTGTAGTGAAACTTGTCTTTTCATCTGCAATGTCTGATGAAGTATACAAAAATAAGAAGTGAATAGAATGGATGGCACCAAGGCCCAACACGGCCACGTTACACAAACCCACCCCCAGACAACACAACACACAACCCCCAAGTGCCCTCTGACACAATTCACATCTCCTCATCCTAATTCCTTCATACCATCCTCCACCGCTGACCCACACAGGTTAAAGAAAGTCTCCCTGTTATTCGTATCGCTTATACCTGCCCGTTATATTTTTCCTCATTCTCCTTCCAATTGTGTTTTCCATTTCTAACAATTTCTTGAAAACTGTTGCCTCCTTATGGGTCGAAGAAGTGAAGAGAAATACGTGACAGGTAGGTTGGGGGACTGTGTGAAGTCACTGGAAGAACCAGGGTGAAGGCTGAACAGGTGAAGTGCTTGTCCTCCACTACATGAAGACCTTGTCACATGTATGTTACCAGTGGTGGTTCAGCCCTGCCGGTACATGAAGACTTTGTCACACATATTTTACCAGTGGTGTGTTCACTCTGCCGGCTACAATGAAGACTTTGTCACACATATTTTACCAGTGGTGTGTTCAGCCCTGCCGCCATACAGACACAGCGGGGGTCCAAACCTGTCTTGCAGAACTTTATGTGCACAGCCTCCGGTTCATCCAGCTGTCAATGGGTACCTGACCCTGTTAATGAATAAGGGAGGAAAAAGCTGCGAGAAAGCGGAGTGGGACATGCCTTCTAAAATGCTGAATCGAGAGTAGTAATGTCACAACCACCTCATCCCCATACGATCCAAGTTAGGGTACGAGGACCAATGAGGATTCAGTGTCCGTAAAGCTGTGAAGATTCAGTGTCCACGGAGCAGTGACAATTACGTGTCCACAAATTCAGTGTCCTAAAAACAGTAAGGGTTGTGTCCACAAAACAGTCAAGATTCAGTGTCCACAAAACAGTGAAGGTTCAGTGTCCACAACAAAACAGTCAAGGTTCAGTGTCCACAACAAAACAGTCAAGGTTCAGTGTGTACAAAACAGTGAAGGTTCAGTGTCCACAAAACAGTCAAGGTTCAGTGTCCACAAAACAGTGAAGGTTCAGTGTCCACAAAACAGTCAAGTTTCAGTGTCCACAAAACAGTGAAGGTTCAGTGTGTACAAAAAAGTGAAGGTTCAGTGTGTACAAAACAGTCAAGGTTCAGTGTGTACAAAACAGTGACGGTTCAGTGTCCACAACAAAACAGTCGAGGTTCAGTGTCCACAAAACAGTCAAGGTTCAGTGTGTACAAAACGGTCAAGATTCAGTGTCCACAACAAAACAGTCAAGGTTCAGTGTGTACAAAACAGTCAAGGTTCATTGTGTACAAAACAGTCAAGGTTCAGAGTGTACAAAACAGTCAAGGTGCAGTGTCCACAAAACAGTCAAGGTTCAGTGTCCACAAAACAGTCAAGGTTCAGTGTCCACAAAACAGTGAAGGTTCAGTGTGTACAAAACAGTGAAGGTTCGGTGTCAACAAAACAGTCAAGGTTCAGTGTGTACAAAACAGTCAAGGTTCAGTGTCCACAAAACAGTGAAGGTTCAGTGTCCACAAAACAGTCAAGGTTCAGTGTCCACAAAACAGTGAAGGATCAGTGTCCACAAAACAGTGAAGGTTCAGTGTCCAGAAAACAGTCAAGGTTCAGTGTGTACAAAACAGTCAAGGTTCAGTGTGTACAAAACAGTGAAGGTTCAGTGTCCACAAAACAGTGAAGGTTCAGTGTCCACAAAACAGTCAAGGTTCAGTGTCCACAAAACAGTCAAGGTTCAGTATCCACAAAACAGTGAAGGTTCAGTGTCCACAAAACAGTCAAGGTTCAGTGTCCACAAAACAGTGAAGGTTCAGTGTCCACAAAACAGTGAAGGTTCAGTGTCCACAAAACAGTCAAGGTTCAGTGTCCACAAAACAGTCAAGGTTCAGTGTCCACAAAACAGTCAAGGTTCAGTGTCCACAAAACAGTGAAGGTTCAGTGTCCACAAAAGAGTGAAGGTTCAGTGTGTACAAAACAGTCAAGGTTCAGTGTGTACAAAACAGTCAAGGTTCAGTGTCCACAAAAAAGTGACGGTTCAGTGTCCACAAAACAGTCAAGGTTCAGATTCCACAAAACAGTCAAGGTTCAGTGTCCACAAAACAGTCAAGGTTCAGTGTGTACAAAACAGTCAAGGTTCAGTGTCCACAAAACAGTCAAGGTTCAGTGTCAACAAAACAGTCAAGGTTCAGTGTCCACAAAACAGGGAAGGTTCAGTGTCCACAAAACAGGGAAGGTTCAGTATCCACAAAACAGTCAAGGTTCAGTGTCCACAAAACAGTGAAGGTTCAGTGTCCACAAAACAGTGAAGGTTCAGTGTCCACAAAACAGGGAAGGTTCAGTGTCCACAAAACAGTGAAGGTTCAGTGTCCACAAAACAGGGAAGGTTCAGTGTCCACAAAACAGTGAAGGTTCAGTGTCCACAAAACAGTGAAGGTTCAGTGTCCACAAAACAGTGAAGGTTCAGTGTCCACAAAACAATGAAGGTTCAGTGTCCAGAAAACAGTCAAGGTTCAGTGTGTACAAAACAGTCAAGGTTCAGTGTGTACAAAACAGTGAAGGTTCAGTGTCCACAAAACAGTGAAGGTTCAGTGTCCACAAAACAGTCAAGGTTCAGTGTCCACAAAACAGTCAAGGTTCAGTATCCACAAAACAGTGAAGGTTCAGTGTCCACAAAACAGGTAAGGTTCAGTGTCCACAAAACAGTGAAGGTTCAGTGTCCACAAAACAGTGAAGGTTCAGTGTGTACAAAACAGTCAAGGTTCAGTGTCCACAAAACAGTGAAGGTTCAGTGTCCACAAAACAGTCAAGGTTCAGTGTCCACAAAACAGTCAAGGTTCAGTATCCACAAAACAGTGAAGGTTCAGTGTCCACAAAACAGTGAAGGTTCAGTGTCCACAAAACAGTGACGGTTCAGTGTCCACAAAGCAGTCAAGGTTCAGTGTCCACAAAGAGTCAAGGTTCAGTGTCCACAAAACAGTCAAGGTTCAGTGTGTACAAAACATTCAAGGTTCAGTGTCCACAAAACAGGGAAGGTTCAGTGTCAACAAAACAGTCAAGGTTCAGTGTCCACAAAACAGTCAAGGTTCAGTGTCCACAAAACAGTAAGGGTTCAGTATCCACAAAACAGTCAAGGTTCAGTGTCCACAAAACAGTGAAGGTTCAGTGTCCACAAAACAGTGAAGGTTCAGTGTCCACAAAACAGGGAAGGTTCAGTGTCCACAAAACAGTGAAGGTTCAGTGTCCACAAAACAGTGAAGGTTCAGTGTCCACAAAACAGTGAAGGTTCAGTGTCCAGAAAACAGTCAAGGTTCAGTGTGTACAAAACAGTCAAGGTTCAGTGTGTACAAAACAGTCAAGGTTCAGTGTCCACAAAACAGGGAAGGTTCAGTGTCCACAAAACAGTCAAGGTTCAGTGTCCACAAAACAGTCAAGGTTCAGTATCCACAAAACAGTGAAGGTTCAGTGTCCACAAAACAGGGAAGGTTCAGTGTCCACAAAACAGTGAAGGTTCAGTGTCCACAAAACAGTGAAGGTTCAGTGTCCACAAAACAGTGAAGGTTCAGTGTCCACAAAACAGTGAAGGTTCAGTGTCCACAAAACAGTGAAGGTTCAGTGTCCACAAAACAGTGAAGGTTCAGTGTGCACAAAACAGTGAAGGTTCAGTGTGCACAAAAACAGTCAAGGTTCAGTGTGTACAAAACAGTCAAGGTTCAGTGTCCACAAAACAGGGAAGGTTCAGTGTCCACAAAACCGTCAAGGTTCAGTGTCCACAAAACAGTCAAGGTTCAGTATCCACAAAACAGTGAAGGTTCAGTGTCCACAAAACAGTGAAGGTTCAGTGTCCACAAAACAGTGAAGGTTCAGTGTTCACAAAACAGTGAAGGTTTAGTGTCCACAAAACAGTGAGGTTCAGTGTCCAAAACAGGGAGATATTTTCATTGATGGAGCAGCACTACAGGGTGATATCAAAGCTTGATCGCTTAATTCAATACGAAGTCTTTTTGTCACACAATTATACACGTGCATACATACAGTCTTGATGGAGGCAGACATAAGTAGATCACTCATAAGGAAGATTAGGAAAAAACAGGCAACACTTATAGGACATTGTATGAGGAAGGGGGATTTGGAGCACCTGGTCACATCGGGAAAGCTGGAGGGAAAGAGAGCACCAGGTAGACCCAGGGAGAGAATGCTGGACGGACTTGCTGAGTGGTTGGGGATGAGGAGGATGGGGGAGATGCTGGGGGCAAAGAGAGATAGAGATGGTTGGAAGTCCATGGTCGCCAACGCTATGCAGCAGGGCACCTGATGATGATGATACATGCATGCATGCGCTCCCACTTTGAGTCACGCACGCAAGCACGCGCACACACACAAATACACATACACTCATACATACGTAGGCACGCACGCACACACACACACACACACACACACGCATGCACGCACGCACACACAAACACACACACACACATACACGTCTTCTCCAGAATGGGTCTCGTATACACTGAGTAACAAAGGACCAGTATGCCAACACATCCATCGATTCGACGGTTGATTGCATCATATACACAGGTAGATAGGTAGGTAGGTAGATAGGTAGACAGATAGATAGAGAGAGAGAAACAGAGAGAGAGAGAAACAGAGAGAGGGAGAGAGAGAGAGAGAGAGAGAGAGAGAGAGAGAGAGAGAGAGAGAGAGAGAGAGAGAGAGAGAGAGAGAGCAGCACTGGCATACCATCTTTTCAAAATATGTTTTCCAATACAGAAAAAGGAAAATTCCAGCCCAACATAACCTTTCAAGGTAACCTTGCACTACTACATGTTATACCAAATCCACACAGAGTTGAATAAACCGATTACGTATTTTTCTCGGTCAAGCTGTACCGCATTATGAATTACTGGTAACTGTGTCAATATTAGTGTTATCCTAATTATACAAAGCAAATACAACCAAAGCTAAGTGCAGTACTGGCTAAAAACAAAAACAACATAATCATAATGTTTTGGCATGTGGTGTTATGGACAGCATAAATATATGATTCTGGCACAGGGTGGCAGATTTCCCAAGTTCATATCCTTGACGGGGCCATTCCCTTCATGGCCTGCTAGATCAGTTGGTTAAAAACACTCCATGTTAATAACACAGGGGTCACGGGTTCAATCCTCAGTCAGCCCGCAGTTGTTGTCCTTGTTTTTGCTTTTCTTTCTGCTTTTGCTCCCCCCTCACCTCCCCCCCCCCACCCCCCCAGGCCATACGCCACGTTGAAAGCACAGTTCCTCATCCGATTACCGGAGCTGAGCCACATCATGCTGGGTTAGTACGTGGATGGGTGACTGCAGTTTTGAAATATGTGTCTGGCTCAGTTGGTACAGCCTTGTACTCAGGATTTGATATGTCAGGTTTATTTAATCTTAGCCAGCAACGTAACAAAATCTGGCCTGTTTGATGACTGTCTTAACGCATTAATCATATTGACTGTGTGGGCTGTGTGTTTCATAGCCCCTTAACCTCTCCTCCCCCCCCCCTCCCGTTTCAAGACTGTTAATGCAGACGGTTCTGTGCAAGGTGAGGGAGCCTGCCCAGTCATCACCAGCAGTTATAGGATGAGCGCATATGGAATTATTCGAGTGCTGTGAATCCCTCTTGAACAAATTTACTTCAATCTTTTTAATGGAAACTACCGGACGTTGTTGATGCTTTGTTATTGCCGATGGGTTTGAAAGGAGACTTAACTTCAGTTACCCATTCATTTATACATTGTTGTTCTTAAATGCTATCATAATGTCTTATAGCTACACAATTTAGTTACCCATTCATAAATACATTGTTGTTCTTAAATGCTATCATAGTGTCCTATAGCTACACAATATAGTTACCCATTCATTTTTACATTGTTGTTCTTAAATGCTATCATAATGTCCTATAGCTACACAATATAGTTACCCATTCATTTATACATTGTTGTTCTTAAATGCTATCATAATGTCCTATAGCTACACAATATAGTTACCCATTCATTTTTACATTGTTGTTCTTAAATGCTATCATAATGTCCTATAGCTGCACAATTTAGTTACCCATTCATAAATACATTGTTGTTCTTAAATGCTATCATAATATCCTATAGCTACACAATATAGTTACCCATTCATAAATACATTGTTGTTCTTAAATGCTATCATAATGTTCTATAGCTACACAATATAGTTACCCATTCATAAATACATTGTTGTTCTTAAATGCTATCATAATGTCCTATAGCTGCACAATATAGTTACCCATTCATGTATACATTGTTGTTCTTAAATGCTATCATAATGTCCTATAGCTTCACAATATAGTTACCCATTCATGTATACATTGTTGTTCTTAAATGCTATCATAACTTCCTAGAGCTACACAATCAAGCGGTTTTACATACTTCATCGTCTTCTCTCCTTCACCTCTCCCTCTGTCTTCCCCCTCCTTCCTTCCTTCCTCCTGCCACCCCGTTCTTCCTCTTCTTCCTCCCTCTCTTCACTCTTATTATTGATAGAAAATCCTTGACAAGAAAGCCCACATAGCAGCCCACCTTTAAAGTTCATCCCCAGATAAAAGGAAGTCGTTACTGCAGGCAGCAGAGAGTGACTATAGGCAGCGATCCCTTGCTGCGATCTGTGGTTAGCGAGATGGAACCGAGAAGACAAGAAGAGAGACCCGTTGCGTGGCCGCAGGCTATAATCTGCCAGAAGAAAGATGATCAGCGGGCACGGGTAACTGGAGAACCTGCATTGTGCTGGCAGAATATAGGGTACGCACGCCGCTGTGTACCCGCTCAACCCGTACACCCGGCAACCCCCGCTCGATCCCTACTTTTGTTCAATACGATTATGTCGTCCTCCGACAACAAGAACCTACCGAATTAAATGGCTACATGTTTTCAATCTCCCTTGAAAAAAAAAAATCAGAAAGATAAAAATGGCATATTGGTTTACATTGATCAAAGAGAAGAAGCTCTCCACATGTAGAAGACAAAATTGTGTTATTAACATTTCCTCAGCTATTTTTGAATGGATCTTTACCAAATCTGGAATTAAAATTGCGGATCTTTGAGAAGTCACAAATGTCTAATTTTGTGAGTCAAAGAGTCAAGGGAAAGGTCACATGGAGTTAAAAATGTCTAAAATCAGCACTTTTTGAGGAATGCGTATGAACAGTATTCTATTTGGAACTTCCGAAAAAAATGTACATTCTGTTTTCATTGTTGTCATTGTCTTATCATTGTCTTCACTTCACATGGAACCTTGTTTCAGCTGACGTTTCTTGAAGATCACATTCACGTTGAGACGTGCAAAATGGGATTTCTGTACAATTCTTGTTAAAAAGAAAGATTGTTGGAATAACTCGACCATCTTGTTTAAAGGGTTGGAACTGTGGTGAAGACGTACGAATGGGGGTGGGGTGGGTGGGTGAGGTGGTGGAGCGGAGTTTAAGGGACAGAGATGCAGAGTGGAGAATGAAGAGAGTGGGGAGGGGGGGGGAGGTACGGAGTTTAGGGGTATGTGAAAAGAGTGGTGGGGTTAGGTGGTGGTGACGATTTTAGTAGAATGCGTTTGAGGAAAAGGGCGCAGGAGACGAACTGCATAAAGTGACCCGCTCTGACAAAAGGTACAATAAATCGGGTGAGGCCTTCTGCTGCTGTGGGCTGAAAACTCTGAACAGGGACAATAAGTCGATTTTGAGTTTTCTGCATTTTCATGCTCTATAACCACTTTTACACCATGTCCTAACACAGTAAAGTCAAATTCAATCGATAAGTATCATTTTTTTGTGTTTTTTTAATGTTTTCTTCTCCTTTCAAAATATTCACAAGTTCCGTAACACTTTGGTGATTAAAGTGCGCTTTTCTTAAATCTATATTTCTTTTTGTTGTTTCGGACGGATGGACAATTAAGTAAACAAGAGAAGTATGGAATTTCAGTTGATTTGGTTGATATTTAATGCTTGTTGCTAAGGGGTTTCTGACCATACCCTTTCAATTCGGGCCCATTCTCTTCAACAGTTTTTCTCAAAATGGCTGACTTGACCCCTCTCATCTTTGAAAGCCCATAACATTTTTGTTTTTGTAGCCTGAAACTCAAATTAAGTGCCATTTGAAAGCTGAGATTCTAAACTTTAGAGTGATACCAAAACCTAAAAAATACCCAAACTGAAACTTATTGTGCCTTTTGTGAGAATGGGTCACATTTTATCAGAGGTTGCAGAAGACAGAGGCGGAAGGGAGGGGAAAGAACTGTGATCAAGCAGACCCAAAGGTTGGGAGCTGAGGGGCGGGGGGGGGGGGGTGGAGAGTACGGGAGGGAGAGAAAAGCGTGGTGACCCACTGGACCGTGAAGTGTGCCGGGGTGAACGCTGTCTTGGTGCTAGGTTACCATCTCCCCCAGTCTCACCCCCACCCTCACCCCCAGGTAGGGTCTGGTTTCTTTCCTTCGGCAAGTGGAACCGTTTCATGGCCCTGGGTTGTTATACATCGACGCTCAGTCTCAGGCCACGTGGTCCTTATGAATAACCTGAGTGAAGAGGGAGAATTTAACAGTTCATTATCAGCATCAGAGCTAAGAACAAGTAGAAGTTTTCCCATAACCCTGAGTACATGTATGTAAGTGAATGAGGTGAGAAAAGCTTCTTCTCTCTGGGACCTACTTATGACGGCGGTGCACATCTCTTTTCTCTCACTGATTTTATATTCACAAACCCTTACCAGAATCATGTACACATTTACAGCTGAATGGATTGGAGGCAGCGTGCACAGATTTTTTTTTTTTTTTTTTTTTTTTTTTTTGGTGGTGGGGGAGGGGAGGATAAGAATCGCTCACGTGCTAACCTGTGCTATCAAACAGTAAGACAGTACATCTATGTCTGTATCAAGCCAGTCCTCCTATCATTAGATTAACAACACGTAGATTAACAGTACGTAGATTAACAGTACGTAGATTAACAACACGTAGATTAACAGTACGTAGATTAACAGTACTATAATTAACAGTACGTACGATTAACAGTACGTAGATTAACAGTACGTAGATTAACAGTACGTAGATTAACAGTACGTAGATTAACAACACGTAGATTAACAGCACGTAGATTAACAGTACGTTAGATTAACAGCACGTAGATTAACAGTACGTAGGATTAACAAACAGTACGTAGATTAACAACACGTAGATTAACAGTATGTAGATTAACAACAGTACGTAGATTAACAGTACGTAGATTAACAGTACGTAGATTAACAGTACGTAGATTAACAACAGCACGTAGATTAACAGTACGTAGATTAACAGTACGTAGATTAACAACAGCACGTAGATTAACAGTACGTAGATTAACAGTACGTAGATTAACAATACGTAGATTAACAACAGCACGTAGATTAACAGTACGTAGATTAACAGTACGTAGATTAACAGCACGTAGATTAACAACACGTAGATTAACAGTACGTAGATCAACAGTACGTAGATTAACAGTACGTAGATGAACACTACGTAGATTAACGACACGTAGATTAACGGCACGTAGATTAACAGTACGTAGATTAACGGTACGTAGATTAACAGCACGTAGATTAACAGCACGTAGATTAACAGCGCGTAGATTAACAGTACGTAGATTAACAGTACGTAGATTAACAGTACGTAGATTAAGAGCACGTAGATTAGTACGTAGATTAACAGTACGTAGATTAACAGTACGTAGATTAACAGTACGTAGATTAACAGTACGTACATTAACAGTACGTAGATTAACAGCACGTAGATTAACAGTACGTAGATTAACAACAGTACGTAGATCAACAGTACGTAGATTAACAGTACGTAGATTAACAGCACGTTGGTAACAACACGTAGATTAACAGCACGTAGATTAACAGCACGTAGATTAACAACACGTAGATTAACAGTACGTAGATTAACAGTACGTAGATTAGTACGTAGATTGATTAACAGCATGTAGATTAACAACACGTAGATTAACAGTACGTAGATTAACAGTACGTAGATTAGTACGTAGATTAACAGTACGTAGATTAACAGTACGTAGATTAACAGTACGTAGATTAACAGTACGTAGTTTAACAGTACGTAGATTAGTACGTAGATTAACAGTACTTAGATTAACAGTACGTAGATTAACAGTACGTAGATTAACAGTACATAGATTAACGGCAGACACAAGTCGATCACTGATAAGGAAGATTAGGAAAAGACAAGCAACATTTATAGGCCATTTTATGAGGAAGGGGGATTTGGAGCACCTGGTCACAACGGGAAAGCTGGAAGGAAAGAGAGCACCGGGTAGACCCAGGGAGAGAATGCTGGACGGACTTGCAAGGTGGCTGAGGATGAAGAGGGTGGGGGAGATGCTGGGGGCAACGAGAGATAGAGATGGTTGGAAGTCCATGGTCGCCAACGCCATGCGGCAGAGCACCTGATGATGATGATGATGATGAGATTAACGGCACGTAGATTAACAGCACCTTAACGCGGTCATAGAGAAAGAGCGGTGAAAGAAACACCCGTGTTGTGCGAATCTGGCCTGGTGCCCTGTGGAAAGCCATTAAGACCGAATCAACTGATCTATTTAGTTTGGCTGTTGGAGCATGAATAGGTTAAAGGAAAAAAACCGCCAGCAAAAAAAAAAGTGTATAGGAGTACAGTTCTATTGTCTATGATGGTGTGTGATTTCCCTCCTTGTGCCAACGGCATCATTCTATGGCTTTTATCATAATAATTTTGATATCATTACTGGTTGACGCAGAGAATCAAAATCAGATGATTTACTCATTTTGGGTCATAACACCTTTATGAATGGCTGTGTATTACAAAACACCAATTTTCATGACAAATGTTTTAGCAGAAGAACAGTGTGGATTTGTGGAAGGGAAAGGAACTATTAATGCCATATACATCCTAAGAACTATCATAGAGAGGTCAATTGAGATGAATAAGGATTTGTATTTATGCTTTGTTGACTATACCAAGGCTTTCGATCGGGTATGACGTGAAGAGTTGATCAACCAACTGGAAAGACTCAATGTTGATGGTGGGGGAGATGCTGGGGGCAACGAGAGATAGAGATGGTTGGAAGTCCATGGTCGCCAACGCCATGCGGCAGGGCACCTGATGATGATGATGATGATGATGGTGATGATGATGATGATGATGAAATGTTTTGGAAACCAGTAAGCACAATTCTTCGAGGCAATTCAAATAATTTTGATGTAAACACATTTACAGGTTATAAAACAAAAACTGCGTATCTAATAAAATAAAAAATATCTATTATCGTTTTCAAAGATTTCTGTAAGAATATCACTAAGTTTTTCATGACAGAGGTATGGTCAGGTGTATCTATGTAGTGGTCAGTAGAGAAATGTGCTCATCGTGTTTTCTACATCCATGGTCAAGTATATCTATGTACTGGTCAGTAGAGAAATGTGCTCACCGTGTTTTCTGCATGCAGTCTATCAGATACATGCATTCTCTGCGTTCAACATGTAAAGACTAAGGCTTTAGGCAAATAGTCCTTCTCTTTCTGTGCACACAACGATGAAACGTGCTTCAGATATTCATTTACCCTTTGCATCTTCTCTTAAGGGAACTCTGAAAGCTTATCTTTTTAGCTACGTATCATGAACGGATTAAAGGTTGGAGGGAAAATGATAAACAACATTCGGTGCGCAGATGACACCGTGCTAATTGCAGAAAATGAAAGGGACCTAGAAAACCTTGTGAATATACTAGAAATAGAAAGCAAAGCTAAGGGGTTGGAACTAAACAGCAGGAAGACTGAAGTCATGGTGATCAGTAAAAAACATGAAATCCCCTCATGCAAAATAACAGCAAATGGCACAACCTTGACACAGGTTAATAAGTTCAAATACCTGGGAACGGTCATTTCATCAGACGGCAGATGCACATCGGAAATAGCTGGCAGAATCGGCCAAGCCAAAACAGCATTCAAGAAGATGACAAGCATTCTTACCAACAAATGCCTATCAATTAACATCAGGAAGAGAGTTCTTGAATGTTATATAGAACCAATACTGTTGTGCGGATGCGAGGCGTGGACAGTCAGCAAGCAAAGCCAGAGCAAGATTGAGGCAGTCGAGATGTGGTTTCTCAAAAGAATGTTGAGAGTTCCATGGACAACAAAGAAAACAAACGAGACAGTCTTGATGGAAGCAGACACAAGTATATCACTCATAAGGAAGATTAGGAAAAGACAAGCATCATTTATAGGCCATTTTATGAGGAAGGGGGATTTGGAGTACCTGGTCACAACGGGAAAGCTGGAGGGAAAGACAGCACCAGGTAGACCCAAGGAGAGAATGCTGGACGGACTTGCAGAGTGGATGGGGATGAGGAGGGTGGGGGAGATGCTTGAGGCAACAAGAGATAGAGATGGTTGGAAGTCCATGGTCGCCAACGCCATGCGGCAGGGCACCCGATGATGATGATGATCATGAACGGTGTTAGTCTCACCTCTTTCCTTAAGAAATTCTCTCATCTGCTGCAGGGAACCGTAAGAAAGAGACAGTGTTATGTAGGTTACACACGGGTCACACATCCTACACTCATTCGTACCTTATAAAAAATGAAGAAGCACCATGGTGTATACCATGTGACGAGCCATTGAGCATCAGACACCACTTTGATTGCTGGGACTTGTACGATGTGAGACAAAAACACTACACGGCGGACTCCTTAAAGAACCTCTTCCGAGACGTCCCCCGATACAATTGTCCAGTTTTTACAAGAGATCAATAGATTTCACCTGATATGATTTTACGTCTGTTTTTCTTTAATTGCATTTTAGACTTGTAAGGTTAACAAAGAACATGCTTTTCTTAATGTAGTCTTTTATCTTTAACCTGACTGTCGTTTTTAACACCACATTAGCCCTGATATGGTTGTAGTGGTCGGCTGGGCTATAAGCAATATGAACTTGAAGTACCTCTTCGCCCAACTGTCTGCGCTTTACTCGTCTGACTGTTTGTGTGAGATGTGCAGTTTGTGTATGTTTCGTCAACGCATTTGCAAGTTTTGCTTCAATGTATGTGTGTTGGCCACCATGAGTCCTATGCAGATGTTTGCGTTGATGTGTGTGTGTGTATGTGTGTATGTGCATGCATGCGTACGTACCTGTGTATGTGTATGTGCGTGTATGTGTGTATGTGTGTGTGTGCGTGTGTGTATATGTGTGTGTGTGTACGTGTGTGTGTATATGTGTGTGTGTGTATGTGTGTGTGTGTGTATGTGTGTGTGTGTATGTGTGTGTATGTGTGCGTGTGTGTGTGAGTGAGTGTGTGTGTATGTATGTGTGTGTGTGTGTGTGTGTGTGTGTGTGTGTGTGTGTGTGTGTGAGTCTGTGTGCGCGCGTATGTTTGCGCGCATATGTGTTTGTACTCCTAGACATCCAGTCAATCAAATACACGCATTCTCTGCGTTGGTCATGTAATGACTAAGACTTGAGGCCAATATTCATTCTCTGTCTGTGCATACAACAATGAAACGTGCATGTGTATGTGCTCACATGGAACACAGATCACGATATCGTAATGGTACGACACTAGTTTGACTTTTTGTCTTTTCCTTGTTCTGTGTCATATTATGCTTATATCATTGATTAATTGTTGGCGTATGGTTTCATGAACTAAGTAACATAACTCTTGAGAGTCACGGAGTTATCTCCCATGTCCCTATGCAGAATTTCTCAACTCCAAGCAAATGGGTAGCGCAAACTGTGTTGGAGTTGAGAAATTCTACATGGGAGATAACTCCGTGACTCTCAAGAGTTATGTTACTTAGTTAACATTTAAAAAAATTCTCCCTGCTTCCCCCTCTTATTTCCTTTGGTGTTACATATATATGCCTTAGAAGCAACCCTGTATATGCTTCTGTCTTGTCTATGTGTGTGAGTTTGGTCAAGTTCAAGAATAAAAGACTGTGTCAATCTTGAACATGAGACCAATCATCATCATCATCAGGTGCCCTGCCGCATGGCGTTGGCGACCATGGGCTTCCAACCATCTCTATCTCTCGTTGCCCCCAGCATCTCCCCCACCCTCCTCATCCTCAGCCACCTTGCAAGTCCGTCCAGCATTCTCTCCCTGGGTCTACCCGGTGCTCTCTTTCCCTCCAGCTTTCCCGTTGTGACCAGGTGCTCCAAATCCCCCTTCCTCATAAAATGGCCTATAAATGTTGCTTGTCTTTTCCTAATCTTTCTTATCAGTGATCGACTTGTGTCTGCCTCCATCAAGACTGTCTCGTTTGTTTTCTTTGCTGTCCATGGTACTCTCAACAATAGATTGTATGAATTTCTCTCCTCCCTCGTGGTTGTGTGTAGGTGTAGTTGCTGGGTATAGGGGTAGGCTTAGGCATTCCTTTTTTGAGGAATGTTCCGCGCTTACAAATTTATGCTTTGTGGCTGCGTCTATGCTAGCTGAACGAGTGGCGCAAAGTGTGTTGGAGTTGATAAATTTTTACATAGGAATTATGTTACTTAGTTAATATGATTTTTATGTACATGTATAACACATTCTGTAAAATGAAAAGCGCTCAGGAATCTCCTTGCTGGGATGTTGCATTATAATCATGGATAGAGAAATTGTCCTATACAAACTGTCATTCATCTGGTACACGTACCATATTTATGTGATGCGGCACACAGCTGATTAGTCTTTGGCCACAATCTATTCAAGATCATTCAGAATTCGGTGTGAAGGACACCTCCAGGCGGCGTTGTTTCCTGTTTCCTGTTTCCTGTTTCGTTTCCTTCCTCTTTTCGCAGTTTTGTGGAATGACTACTGGGAGATCCGAAGTGCGTGTGTGTGTGTGGGGGGGGGGGGGGGCTGGGATGGACTAGGAGTTGGATATGGTAACTATGCTAGCTAAACAGGGCTTTGTAAGGAAAAATATCTCTTTCAGCATATACACTACCATATCCAACTTAAGCTGAATTTATCGATTGGATGGAGGGAATGATCCCCCTCCAAACAGGACTTTATAAGGAAAAATATCTCTTTCAGCATATACACTACCATATCCAACTTAAGGCGAATTTATCGATTGGATGGAGGGAATGATCCCCCTTCCCCCTACCCCACCCCTACCCCCAGTCTGCCCGCTGCCTGGATGTCTTGATGATGGCACTGGCCGCCACAGAGGACATGTGGGCACACCGTCTAAAGACAGTACCCTGAAGTCTCCTAGATACAGGCAGGTGAAAGTGGATCCCCAGGGATAGTAGGGTGCCTCGAGTACGTCCCTGATGGGGAGGGAACAGTGGAATGCAGCTGAGAAAGAAACGGCCTCGAGTTGACAAACTCGGGAATTCTGGGAAACGTGGTGACTGTTTCCAAGAACTAGCGCGGTATGGAAGAAACTCGGGAATACTGGGAAACCATTTGCTGTTATTTTGCATGAGGGGATTTCATGTTTTTTACTGATCACCATGACTTCATCTTCTGCTGTTTAGTTCAACCCCTTACCATTGCTTTCTATTTCTAGTATATTCACAAGGTTTTGTAGGTCCCTTTCACTTTCTGCAATTAGCACGGTGTCATCAGCGTATCGAATGTTGTTTATCATTTTTCTTCCAACCTTTAATCCAGGGTTTTCCTCTAGGTTTCTCATGATGTTTTGGCTGTAAAGTGAAAACAGATCTGGTGACAAAACACAACCTTGTCTGACTCCTCTTTTGATGTTTTGGAGAGAGCTTATATAGTTTTCTATTCTCATTGCAGCTATTTGTTCCCAGTACACATTCCTGATTATTCGTAGATCTTTTCCATCAATATTAAGTCTTTCTAGTTGGCTGATCAATTCTTCATGTCTTACCGATCGAAAGCCTTGGTATAATCAACAAAGCATAAATACAAATCCTTATTCATCTCGATGACCTCTCTATGATAGTTTCTTAGGATGTATATGGCATTAACAGTTCCTTTCCCCTCCACAAATCCACACTGTTGTTCTATTTCTCTTTTGATTCTATTCCTTGTCCTCATCATGATTATTATTAACAGGATTTTTGTTACATGACTCATCAACTGATTGTGCGATGGAGTTCGCATTCTATAGCCCCTGTCTTCTTTGGAAGAGCAATGAAAATTGATTTTGATATATCTTTTAGGATTTTTCCAGTGTTATAAATTTCAACTAGGAGGACTTATTTTTTCAATACCAAATTCCTCCAGGGCTTCAATAATCTCTGTAGTAATGTTGTATGATTCTGGGGCTTTTCCTGGTTTCATCTTTTTCAGTGCTGCTCTAACTTCATCTTTCATTATGGGTGGTCCTTCAACATTCTTTCTGATAACGTGTTCGTTTCTGTCATCTTCAAAAAGGCCATTAATATACTCTCCCCATCTGTCTAATATTTTGTCTTTTTCCATGATAAACGTACCATCTTTCAATTTTAAGCAACCAGTTGATGTGCATGTATTTTTTTCTGTGGACAATTTCTTCAAATTGTCTGTACATACCCTGAGGATTCGTTTTGTGTCGGTCTACTATTTCTTTGAATTTTGTTTTCAACCAAGCTTCCTTAGCTTCATTGCACTTATTCCTGATCTCTTTGTTTATCTTCCTGTATATCTCCTCGTTTCTCTTTGCCTTCCTCCGTTCCTCCATCAAGCCTAAAATTTCTTTTGTCATCCAATTCTTTTTAGCTTTTCTATCTACTTCAGGGGTTTCTTCACAAGCTTCATTTATCAAATTTCTCAATTTTTTACATTGTTCCTCACTGTCACTAACGTCTTACAGAGCACTGAATTTGTTTTGAACATGTACGTTAAATATTTTACGTATCACTTAATGTCTTTAAGAGTCCAAAATTTAGTTTGATGTTGCTTTTGGTCTGTTTCCTTTTCATTAATTTCAGCCTAAATCTTCCCACTACAGGACTGGTCACTGTTGCAGTCTGCGCCCGTAGTGTTTTTGCTGACAGTAAAGAATTTCTAAATCTTTTATTAATCAGGATGTAGTCAATGTGATTGTTTTGGTATCATCTCCTGGACTCATCCAAGTCCATTTTCTTCTATTAGGCTGCTCAAACCAGGTGTTTCCTACTATGAACTCATTCATTTGTGCCCATTCTACAAGTTTCCCTCCCCTTTCATTTTGTGTACCAAGGCCATGAGGTCCAACTATATCTCTACCCTATCCCATCCCACTTTAGCATTAAAATCTCCCATTATTACTGGAACTTCTTGTGATTTGCATTGGGCCTTGGCCATCTCTAATACTTCGTAGAAGTTGTCGATGTCTTCCTGAGTACTTGCGGGTGTTGGTGCATACACCTGAATGATGTTGATATCAAATGGCCTGCCTCCCAATTTGACCAGCAAAACTCTGTCGGACACAACCCAGTATCCCTTAACTACTTTTGATTTGTCCCTGTCCATTATGATGCCTACTCCTCTTTCATGTGTTTCCACCAGAATATATCATTGTATGCACTCCTAATGTTATCATGCCTGCCCCCTTCCATTTCAGTTCCCCTAGTCCTAAAATACTAATGTTAAGCCTTTCCATTTCCATTTTGATATTTTCTAATTTACCTTTTTGCAACAATGTTCTAACGTTCCATGTTGCGATTTTGATATTTTTTTCTGAGGTTGAGATTGATCGCAGTAGCTTGCTGACAGTCTGGTGTCACCTGCGCGGCATGACAGTCCCTACCGGACAAAGGTGCTCCATAGGAGTCCCAATTTACGTCGTTACCTTCATTTTTCTTATGTGTGGCCATCATTGTTCTGGGGAAAATACGATGGTGGTTTCCCGTTGCCTTCCATCGGTTTGCTTACAGTCTCTCCGCTAGCCTTTGTCGTTCCCACGACAACCTACAAGGCAGTAGGGTGATTTTTTTCAGGGTTACCTCCCTTAGCCTTATTCTCTCCCGAGATGTCCACAAGGCAGTGGAGCTATTTACCCATATCTTGGGGGTCTGGTTCGTGGGCACCAGGGCATATCCTTACGCCAGTGGGCCTGCGTGCCGCACGTCTGGGGGCCAGACCTCCTCCGAGTCCCACGAGATTTAGCCTGAGTCCGTGAGGTGCTCAGTTACCACATGTTGCCACGAGGAGGCATAACATAGGGCTTGATGATGGAGAGGCTATGTACTGACAGAGAGAGACTTACGCCTTCTGCTCTCCTTTTCGTATAGCTGCAAGCAGCAGTGCTAGCCAGCGGTGCAGGCTGAAAGCGAGAAGTGACAAGCACGCATTCACTAGCCAACACACTAGACGCATCACATCTGTCTTTTGACCACTCTAGGAAATCAAACAAAACAAAGCAAAACAAACGACAGAAAGAAAGAAAGAAAGACGGAAACCAAAAACAACATATATTTATCAACAAAAGGGCGCCCCTGATTCAATTGGTGACTTGTGGATTGCCAGGCCGACGTGCAGCCAGTCGAGATTTCCTTTGCTTCATGAGCAGAAGGTTTAGTGTTTTTGTTTTGATTTTCACTTTTTAATTCAGCTCTCCAGCACATCTCCAAACCCTCTGAAACCGAGGCATTATGAGAGAAGGGTGCAATCTGGGATAACTTTTCACTGTGTCATGAGATGACAATGGGGATAATTATGAATCTTTAGAGGTCCCATTTGGATTGTACTCTGCCCTTACTCTCATAATAATTTCTGGCATCAACCAGGCCCGAGAAATACATACCGGCAATGTGTTGGTCAGCATTTCACAAACATCCTCAATGAAGCAGCCGTAAAATGAATGAATCTAGACTGCTTGTTCCAACTATTTTCAACGAGACCGCAGCACGCTCAACTTTGAGTTTCTGAAACCGGTCTAAGCTTAAGGGGGCAGACCTACCCAGATTTGGGTACAAAATTGTGATGTTCAGTGTTTCAGTTCTAATTAACCAGTCACCATGATATTTGGCAAGAAGATACCTCAGACAGTGTTCTTTGGATTGAATATCTTTGTTGGGGTCTGTGAGTTATGGAAAGTTGACAAAAATTAATTAATTAATTAATTGCTATTTTTCGTGAGATTGTATACATCAGACATAATATGTTCAAAAGTTTTCATCCGATTTCCTTGATATTTGGCACACTTATAGCAGGGACAGGTACCTATAGCCGGTAGTAACATCTTGCAGTTCTGCTTAAAAGAAACATTTTATCAAAAGTTGTATGATAATTTTTTTTGTTAAATTAAAATTATTCTAAATATTGGTGTGATGATTGTACAGAAAGTAATGATAGTAGAGCTAAGATTTTACCACATGCCATACATACTATACAGATGTGTTTGCTCACTAAATATCAAATTCCTAACATGAATATATGTGTAGTTATAAATGTCACAGTATGTACTATATTTTTTTCATTTTCGCGAGAAATTTTTTAATTAATTAATTTTTGTCAACTTTTCATAACTCACAGACCCGAACAAAGATATTCACTCCAAAGAATACTGTCTGAGGTATCTTCTTGCTACATATCATGGTGATTGGTTAATTAGAACTGAAACACTGAACATCACAATCTTGGTACCCAAATCTGGGTAGGTCTGCCCCCTTAAAAATCCTGCAATAAGTTTTTGGATTGTTTGGACTTTGAACTGACGACCATTCAGTCAGTAATTCTTTTTGCGCACAACTTCATCACGATAACTGGCCAGGTTCACAGTTATTAACTTGCAGTCTGCTCATCCATTGTCGCTCTCCTCTCCTGCGTAAAGGCGAACATTGCAGTCAGCAGGATTTAATCAACGAATTACATTGAGATGACAGATGTGGATTGTATGTGTTTGTGCTTGTTTCTGTATCTGCGAGTATGTGTGTATGAGTTGTGTGTGTGTGTGTGTGTGTGTTGTGTGTGTGTGTGTGTGTGTGTGTGTGTGTGTGTGTGTGTGTGTTTGTGTGTGTGTGTGTGTGTGTGTGTGAGTGTTTCTGAGTGTGTGTATGTACATGTATCTGTGTGTGTGAGTGTTAATGTGTGTCTGTGTATATGTGTCTCTGTGTGTCTGTGTCTGTGTTGTATGTGTCTGTGTCTGGTGTGTTTGTGGATATGTGTGTGTATGTGTGTGTATGTGTACGTATGTGTGTGTGTGTATGTATATATATATATATATATATATATATATATATATATGTGTGTGTGTGTGTGTGTGTGTGTGTGTGTGTGTGTGTGTGTTAAAATGATAATGATATATCTTGGACTAATGATTATGTACGATGTTCTTGATGTTTTATGTTTTACTGTCAGTTTGTTGCCATTGTGTTTCGTTTATTCGTTTTTTCCCTGTAATGTGTGTGTGAATGATGACCAGTGTTAAAATTTTCATTCAAAGATGATAAAGTTGACTTGATTTCTTGTAAACATCTCTACTTCCTTTTATAGTGATATGACATTCATCTCTGTTGTGCACTATTATCATGATGATGATGATGACGACAGTGACGACGACGACGATGATCATCATCATCATTATTATATCATTATCATCATTTTTTTTACATGATGATGATGATGATGATGATAGTGATCATTATTATTATTATCATTACTACTATTATCACCATCATTGATGTGCAAAAATTGTGTGAGCACAAACTTCAGATGGTTGTTGACGGATTTCCACCAATTTTGAGTCAGAAGTTGGAGGCCCGTTTCTTATACGCTAGGTAGGCGAGGTGTTTGCGAGGTACACTAGGTAGGATCGTTTCTTTGTTCCACGCTAGGTAAGATCGTTTCTTTGCTCCATGCTAGGTAGGATTGTTTCTTTGCTCCATGTTAGGTAGGATTGTGTCTTTGCTCCATGCTAGATAGGATTGTTTCTTTGCTCCATGCTAGGTAGGATCGTTTCTTTGCTCCATGCTAGGTAGGATCGTTTCTTTGCTCATGCTAGGTAGGATCGTTTCTTTGCTCCACGCTAGATAGGATCGTTTCTTTGCTCCACGCTAGATAGGATCGTTTCTTTGATCCACGCTAGGTAAGATCGTTTCTTTGCTCCACGCTAGGTAGGATCGTTTCTTTGCTCCAAGCTAGATAGGATCGTTTCTTTGCTCCATGCTAGGTAGGATCGTTTCTTTGCTCCACGCTAGGTAGGATCGTTTCTTTGCTTCACGCTAGGTAGGAGCGTTTCTTTGCTCCATGCTAGGTAGGAGCGTTTCTTTGCTCCACACTAGGTAGGATTGTTTCTTTGCTCCATGCTAGGTAGGATCGTTTGTTTACTCCACGCTAGGTAGGATTGTTGCTTTACTCCATGCTAGGTAGGAGCGTTTCTTTGCTCCATGCTAGGTAGGAGCGTTTCTTTGCTCCACACTAGGTAGGATTGTTTCTTTGCTTCATGCTAGGTAGGATCGTTTGTTTACTCCACGCTAGGTAGGATTGTTGCTTTACTCCATGCTAGGTAGGATCGTTTCTTTTCTCCATGCTAGATAGGATTGTTTCTTTGCTCCATGCTAGGTAGGATTTTTTGTTTGCTCCATGCTAGGTAGGATTGTTTCTTTGCTCCATGCTAGGTAGGATTTTTTGTTTGCTCCATGCTAGGTAGGATTTTTGTTTGCTCCATGCTAGGTAGGATTTTTTGTTTGCTCCATGCTAGGTAGGATTGTTTCTTTGCTCCATGCTAGGTAGGATTTTTTGTTTGCTCCATGCTAGGTAGGATTGTTTCTTTGCTCCATGCTAGGTAGGATTTTTTGTTTGCTCCATGCTAGGTAGGATTGTTTGTTTGCTCCATGCTAGGTAGGATTGTTTCTTTGCTCCATGCTAGGTAGGATTTTTTGTTGCTCCATGCTAGGTAGGATTGTTTGTTTGCTCCATGCTAGGTAGGATTGTTTCTTTGCTCCATGCTAGGTAGGATTGTTTCTTTGCTCCATGCTAGGTAGGATTTTTTGTTTGCTCCATGCTAGGTAGGATTGTTTGTTTGCTCCATGTAGTAGGATTGTTTCTTTGCTCCATGCTAGGTAGGATTGTTTCTTTGCTCCTGCTAGGTAGGATTGTTTCTTGCTCCATGCTAGGTAGGATTGTTTCTTTGCTCCATGCTAGGTAGGATTTTTTGTTTGCTCCATGCTAGGTAGGATTGTTTCTTTGCTCCATGCTAGGTAGGATTGTTTCTTTGCTCCATGCTAGGTAGGATTGTTTCTTTGCTCCATGCTAGGTAGATTGTTTCTTTGCTCCATGCTAGGTAGGATTGTTTCTTTGCTCCAGCTAGGTAGGATTTTTTTGTTTGCTCCATGCTAGGTAGGATTTTTTTGTTTGCTCCATGCTAGGTAGGATTGTTTCTTTGCTCCATGCTAGGTAGGATCGTTTCTTTGCTCCATGCTAGGTTGGAGCGTTTCTTTGCTCCAGGCTAAGTAGGATCGTTTCTTTGCTCCATGCTAGGTAGGATCGTTTCTTTGCTCCATGCTAGGTTGGAGCGTTTCTTTGCTCCAGGCTAAGTAGGATCGTTTCTTTGCTCCATGCTAGGTAGGATCGTTTCTTTGCTCCACGCTATGTAAAGCGTTTCTTTGCTCCACGCTATATAGGATTGTTTCTTTGCTCCATGCTAGATAGGATTGTTTCTTTGCTCCATGCTAGATCGGATTGTTTCATTGTTTCATGCTAGGTAGGAGCGTTTCTTTGCTCCATGCTAGGTATGAGCGTTCCTTTGCCCCACACTAGGTAGGAGCGTTTCTTTGCTCCATGCTAGGTATGAGCGTTCCTTTGCCCACATAGGTAGGATTGTTCTTTGCTCCATGCTAGGTAGGAGCGTTTCTTTGCTCCATGCTAGGTAGGAGCGTTTCTTTGTCCACTAGGTAGATCGTTTTTGCCCCATGCTAGGTAGGAGTAGGAGCGTTTCTTTGCCCATGCTAGGTAGAAGCGTTTCTTTGCTCCAGACAGTGACAAGCATGGCTAGGTATTTGTTAAATTAGGCTAGGTGGCACTGAGAAGATCTTTCTGCAGAAATACAGATGGCGGTCGTGCAGTTGGCTTTTGTGTTTGATGACGATTCCCGTCTTCTGTAGTGAAATAAGCACGCGTTGGCTGAACTGTACTTCCGCCTTGCGTCCGCTTTTCTCGTCCGATCTACTCGCTTTCTCGCCATTTACGTGCTAGCGTGCTAATGTGTAAGAAATGAGCTCTTGGGCACGTCTGTACAGCTGATCTTAGATTGTACATTGACGTTGGGATAAAGCAAAAAACAAAACAGACGAGCTTTGCGCGTGTTCACGCAGAAGATAAGCAAACCAACGCTGATTTTCGCCTTTTAACCCTTTGAATCCCTCACCCTTTCCACCAACTTCCTGTGGGACCTCTTATTAACACCTGCAGGAAGTTAGTGGAAAAGGTGTGGAAGTCAATGGGTTAAGTTTTGGCTTTGCTAAAATGGTTGACACTGCCGGATGCAGGTGCACAGGGTCAAAGGGTTAAGGACATTTTTTTTACCGATATGCACACACAGGCACATTAAGATCCACTATGCAGTCGTGCCAGTGACTCGACGCAATCTCAAATCTATTGACCTCTCCACATTTTCATCTGATGCCTCCCGCCTCCTTTCTGAAAAGTCACACAACCTTGCCGATGAATTCTATACTACTCTCCACCATCTTCTGGACACTCATGCTCCAGCCACAACTCGTCTTTTACCTGACCGCCCCCCTACCCCCTGGCTCACTCATGAGATTGCCTATGCAAAACGTGCCCGCGCAGATCAGAGCGCCGCTGGCGCAAATCCAAACTCACTGTACATAGGCAACTTTTCCAAGCCTCTAAAACAAAAGTATCCACCCTCATTGCATCTGCAAAAACAAGCTATTTCCAAACCAAAATCCTGAATGCCTCTTCTTCAAAAGAACTCTTTACAACCATGAATCATCTCCTTGGCACACGAAAAGATTTACCTCTCCCAACAAAACACACAAATGAAGAACTCCCATCTGTATTCTCCAAGTATTTCACCACCAAAATACAAACTCTTCGTGACAGGCTTGACAGGACACCCTGTCAACCATGCCCACCTGACCCTTCCTTCTCTGGCACACCTCTCACTACTTTTACCCCAGTCTCACAAGAAGAAATCCTCAACACAATCAGATCCATGTCGTTCAAAACCTGCGAACTGGATCCTCTTCCAGGTTCTCTCTACTCTGACTGTCTCCCTACTCTCCTCCCATTCATCACTGACATCATCAACACTTCTCTTCAAACTGGAACTGTCCCAGATTCTTTCAAGTCTGCTATTGTTCACCCTCTCCTCAAGAAATACAATTTAGACCCAAATGAACTGAAAAATTACCGGCCTATCTCTAATCTCTCTTTCTTGTCAAAACTCATCGAAAAAGTTGTCCTCAACCAGCTGAACTCTCACCTGTCTGCCAACAATCTTCTCAATCCTTTCCAGTCAGCCTACCGCCAGTGCCATAGCACTGAAACTGCCCTGCTACACATTCTCAACAATCTCCTCCTTGCAACTGATACTGGCAAAGTCTCTCTCCTCACACTCCTTGATCTGTCTGCAACCTTTGATACCATTGATCATGGTATTCTCCTTTCTAGACTTCATCATACTTTTGGCATCTCTGACATTGCTCTCTCCTTTTTCACTTCATATCTGTCAAACAGAAAACAAACTGTTCTCATTAATGGCACTTACTCTCAACCTGCATGCCTGACCTGTGGTGTTCCACAAGGATCTGTCCTTGGCCCTGTTCTTTTCACTCTTTACACCTCCCCCCTGTCCACCATCATCAACTCCCACTCTATAAAACACCTCTTCTATGCTGATGACACCCAACTTCTAGACAGTGACACACCAGACAATATACAGCGCCTGTTGACTCGCACCACTGAGTGTTACTCGGACATTAAGAACTGGATGACGTTCAACAAACCTCAGCTTAATGACAACAAGACAGAAGCTATCCTCCTCTTTCTCTCCCATTATGTAACACATCAGTCCCAATTTCTGATTCAGCTAAAAACCTTGGTGTCTGCATTGACTCTACCCTCTCCATGAACAACTTTGTTTCTCAAACTGCCAGATCTTGCTACTATCACCTCCATCGTATAAGCTTGATCAGGAAGTATCTCTCTGTGGAAACAACTGCAAAACTCGTTCTCTCCTTCATAATGTCTCGCATTGACTATTGCAATTCACTCCTGTCTGGTCTTCCTGCCTCCACCATTCACATCCTACAGCGCATTTAAAACAATGCTGCACACCTTGTACTCAAAAAGAAAAAAGCTGACCACATATCTCCTCTCCTGGCACAACTTCACTGGCTCCCTGTATCAAAGCGCATACAGTACAAACTAGACACCATGTGCTACAAAAGCCTCAATAACGCAGCCCCCAATTACCTGTCAAGCCTACTTGAGATCTATGTTCCCTCACGTACCCTCCGCTCTGCCTCCGATCCTCTGACTTTTCGCTTTCCACGCACCAAGCTCAATACCTATGGTCCACGAGCCTTCTCTGTTTCTGGTCCACTTTCCTGGAACAAACTTCCTCTCTCTGTCCGTCAGCAACCTACTTTTGTCTCCTTCAAGTCCGCTCTCAAAACTCACCTTTTCTCCTCTGCATAAAATCCTGACCTCACTCATCCCCCCTCTGTAGCCTGTCTCCACTCGGAGGGGAATCACATTGTAATATATATTTGTATATAATATGCTCTCTATAATTTTCCATTGCTTTTATTCTTTTTCCCCATTTATAGCCATGTGTAAGTGTGTGTGTGTGCGTGTGTGTAAGCGCACGTGCGTGAGTGTGTGTTCAGCGCTTAGATTTGATTTTTATCGAGATTTTGCGCTATATAAATATTGTAATTATTATTATTATTATTATTAAAAATTCAGATTACTATTCAAAAATGCCCTTTGTAAAAAAACATTGCCAACGCTGGACAAGCAACATCAACAGGAGTCCCTATCTAACTAAAACATATTTGTGGAACAAGGTATTCCAGAGAGACTCATCACTGACAACGGTTCCCAATACAAATCGGCAGAATTCCAGCGATTCACTAAAGAATGGGGTGTTGAACACATCACCAGCTCACCCAGATACCCACAATTCAATGGTTTTGCAGAACGGAATGTACAGACAGTAAAAACCATTTTGACCAAAGCAAAGGAAAGCCATTCTGACCCCAACATGGCACTTCTGTGTTTCAGGTCTACCCCCAATGACAACAACCTCCCCTCTCCAGCTGAAATCCTGTACTCCCGAAAACTCAAGACCAACCTCCCTTCTCAAATTCCCAATTCCCTTCATAATCAGAAGAAGATTCAGAAGAATCTGAAACAGTGCCAAGAGAACCAAAAGAAATATTATGACAGACAGACAAAAAGATATGCCTCCTCTTCAAACAGGTCAACACGTATTGATGCAAAAAGAAGAAAAAGGAAGATGGATACCAGCCAACCGTACGGAACCAGAACAACGAGCCTCGTTAGACGGAGTTATCCATCATCATATTATAACGTATCGACATAATCCCCCGAGAAAATGCGATACGTAGTCGGTACGTTACATATCTAGCCCGTATTGGATACGTGACGTGTAATCTAAAGGTCTGTAATGGATACGTGACGTGTAATCTAAAGGTCTGTATTGGATACGTGACGTGTAATCTAAAGGTCTGTATTGGATACGTGACGTGTAATCTAAAGGTCTCTATTGGATACGTGACGTGTAATCTAAAGGTCTCTATTGGATACGTGACGTGTAATCTAAAGGTCTCTATTGGATACGTGACGTGTAATCTAAAGGTCTCTATTGGATACGTGACGTGTAATCTAAAGGTCTGTATTGGATACGTGACGTGTAATCTAAAGGTCTCTATTGGATACGTGACGTGTAATCTAAAGGTCTCTATTTGATACGTGACGTGTAATCTAAATGTCTGTATTGGATACGTGACGTGTAAATCTGTAATCTAAAGGTATATAATAAGCCTAACGTTGAGTAGTGCAGGAGGCACAGGAAAAGCGGGGACATGCACAGCTGCCATAACACCAACGGCTTAACAGCACCAGCACGTACGTAGCAGTAGCGGTAGATGTAGCAACAGCAGTAGAGGAAATTAGCAGCGTCTGTATAAGCAGTGTTTTGTTGTGTTAATAGTAATAATGTAGTCTTGCAGATCATGGGATGTAGACTTTAGAACTCAGAACAGGACTCCAAAAATACGGCCGTTAGACGCAGATTGATTGTGATAAGTTGGCACAATAGTTCATGATGTCAACAGTTAATGATTCAAGTCGAGTGAAGTCAGGTCACTTTATCTCCCAGTGAGAAATTTCAAAATGGACGTTATGCACAAACAAAATTAAATGGAAACAATTTGTGATTTTATAAAAACAGTGGGTAAGAAGGGGACGTGGCGACAGGGAAGTTTTTAGTCCTGTTTTTATTATCCATTGTTTGGTGTTTGTGATCTGTTTGTGACCGTGCGTTCGCGCTTGACAAAGGCCGGTTGGCCGAAAATTTGCGTTTGTTTTGTCTTGTTTTGTTGGATACGCGCTTACATTGGTTTTCTTGCTCTTCTAGTTCCTGTTTGCTTGGGCGCGGGCAGTCACACTTGTTTTGGATCTGGTAGTTTATTGTTTACATAGTTGTTGTAGTACGCTGCTTCATATGTTATCTTTTCGCTCACCTCCTGCATCTACATTCTCTCCCCCCATCCGTCGTTTTTTTTTCTTTTTTGTGCATTATTTTAATACTTATTTTGGGGTCTAAAATCACTTAAATGAATAGACATTAAACCAGTGACCACTACCACCCACTCATACACACACGCACACGCACACACTCATTCACACACACGCTCATACACACACATACACACACATATATATATATATATATATATATATATATATATATATACATGTATATACATATATATGCATACCACGCATACATCACATACACACATACACACACACACACACACACACACATATATGTATATATATATATATATATATACCACACACATCCACAAACACACGCACGCGCACACACACTCACACACACACACACACACACACACACACACACACACACACACACACACACGCATACATACATACATACA
>JAPXFY010000022.1:64943671-64993671 GCA_030674185.1 Monoplex corrugatus
ATGCTGTAGTCAGTTGAGAATCAGAGAGCGAGGAGTAAAGACGAAGAAGCATTGGCCTGTCTTCCGAGTTGGCTGTAGAAAGAACGAAACATGGTGTCAGAAGTGGGATGATTAGATCAGAGATAAAATGAGGTGAATGAATGATTGGGCCCTGTGCGTGAGAATGAGTGTTTGTTAAGTTAATGTTGTGATAAAGGTAGGAAGCACATTTATTTCGTATGGACTGAAAGATAGGAAAAATGATTAATTGATTTTGTTTCCTTAAAGAAAGGGAGATGTGACGTGTGTTGACAGTAAACAGCGTGCGGGTAACAGCACGGCATGATATTCGTTTAAATAACTGATTGCTGTTCACTGTGATGTGTATATATACTGTAGTCAGTTGAGAATCAGAGAGCGAGGAGTAAAGACGAAGAAGCATTGGCCTGTCTTCCGAGTTGGCTGTAGAAAGAACGAAACAACCATCCCCGAAAAGAAAGATGAAAAGTAGGGAGGTGGGAGAAAGGGGAACTTGTGTAAAAGTGTTGAGAACAAATGAAATGAAATCGCAGCTGGGAGAAGAGAGGGAAAACAACAGTAACAACAACAACAACAACAACAACAACAACAACTAACAAACAAAACAAAACAAACAAACAAACAACAACAACAATAACAACAAAACAAGGGAGATAACTAACAGTAATTTTTTTTCTTTTGTTATTGTTATTTTTGTGTAAAAACCCAGCCGACTGCCCAGATCCATATCATGGGTATGACCATCTCCAAAACGTACTCAGTATATCAGTCGGTATCCACATCAATGCATTCGTCCAACTACCAAAGGATATGCCCTTGGCATTGACCACTCCGTCCATTTCCTCGCCAGGGAGGTTAAAAAACAAACCTAATACGAGCTTATAAATAACAAAGGACACTAAAACATGTAAAACAGGCATAATTACAAACACAAATTGCTTCTGCACACCATATTTCCTTAGAGCCAAAATGACACAAAAAGCGTGTACCCAGTTATCCATCCTAAGAGAAAGATGCAAGGCTTTGTTGAATACATTCAGATAAAGGAAGAAATTGATAGGAAGAGATGACAGACAAGACAGAAACAAAGAGAGTGACAGAAAAGAAGAAATTTCTTGCACAGAAATTCCAGGAGGTGGGGATACTGTTCATACTGAAAGTGCCACGGGCATCCTCGCTGGCAGAACTAACCAGTTAAACAATGTACTGGCTAAATGCAACGATGAACACGTAAGTCACAAGAAGTAATAAATGATGTGCAATTAGACTTTTGACCAAACAAAATGTACGTTAAACACGTTCATTCAAATATTTCGTAAACTGTATTCATACAAAGTATTGGGATGTTTCGTTTCACCTTAATGCAAGAAAGAATATGACTAGTTGTTATCTTTAGGAGTGTTTGAGTACAGGGGTGTTCAAGGACATGGGGTGTTCAAGTACAGTGGTGTTCAAGTACAGGGGTGTTCAAGTACTGGGGTGTTCAAATACAGTGGTGTTCAAGGACAGGGGTGTTCAAGTACAGTGGTGTTCAAGTACAGGGGTGTTCAAGTACAGTGTTGTTCAAATACAGTGGTGTTCAAGGACAGGGGTGTTCAAGTACAGTGGTGTTCAAGTACAGGGGTGTTCAAATACAGTGGTGTTCAAGGACAGGGGTGTTCAAGTACTGGGGTGTTCAAGTACTGGGGTGTTCAAGTACAGGGATGTTCAAGTACAGGGATGTTCAAGTACAGGGGTGTTCAAGTACAGGGATGTTCAAGTACAGGGATGTTCAAGTACAGGGGTGTTCAAGTATAGGAGTGTTCAAGTACAGTGGTGTTCAAGGACAGGGGTGTTCAAGTACAGGGATGTTCAAGTACAGGGTGTTCAAGGACAGGGGTGTTCGTTCTTTGATTTAACGTCTGTTCACTATGAGTGATATTAGACGGGGGAAAAATGGAGGATGGGAGATGGGCGAGTTGGATTGGGGGCAGAGGGAGAATGAGTATGAGACATGAATAAGCGTGTAAATATAAAAATGGAACAAAATCTTAACACTAACAGTTAACATTAACAATGCGAAGGGAAAATTTAACGCTAAAGTACAAACTTCATAAACTTAAAGCAATACATTAACAGGACTGTGAACCAATGATTCTGAAATTTTAACTGACAAAGATTGATCTGAAGTTACTTCTTTAAAATGAGTTTCAGAATAGTTTTCTTGTGTAAACATTTTTGGTAAAAAGGAACGTAGCTTTTTGCAGTAAAATAAACAGTGAAACAGTGTGAACTGTTCTCCGCAAATACACTTGATATTTTTACAATATTTTGTTTTCAACGCGTTTAGCTGAATACGAAAATGAACAGCAACAATTGATCTCGAATGATATATGGAAGAATACTGCAATTTTTTACATACATTTTGAAAAGAACGTTTTATCATTTGTTGTGTCACACACTTTTCATTGAATTGTTCATGAAAACGAATCCATGAGGCTGATTCTAGCAAGCCGCAAGCTTCTTTTACGGAAGTTTTAATACGTAATTCTATAGTATTATCAGTGTTGTGTGCACCTTGCTTAGCTGCTCTGTCTACTACTTCGTTGCCGTGAAGACCAACGTGAGAAGGCACCCAGCATAAACTGATATATGTACCTTTTGTCCTTAAACGATGTATAAGATGATTTGCCTCAGTAATTAAGTCAGGTCTTGTGTCTGTATCAAAAGACTGTAAGGCATATAATACAGATTTTGAATCAACAAAGAGAACTACTTTGACAAATACAGGTTTAAGGTCTACTAAATAATGCAACGCTTGTATAATAGCGACTAATTCCGCTGTAAATATAGATATATTTGGCCCAATGAAAAATGACTTTTGTATTCTAAATTTTGGAACATAAAACGCTGCTCCAGCAGATTTATTTTCTAAGACTGACCCATCGGTAAAAATATGGAGGTGGGTACGGTATTTTTCATCGACGTGTTCTCTCGCTGTGCATATCGAAATGTTAATGTTTTCATATTTCTTAGCATCTGTATAATCAATATCAAAAGTGGCTTTAAGCATTTCCCATGTAGGGATAGGCGTTGTGGATGGTGTCTCAGCTATTTCATCCAAATTTATGTTAGACTGTTTGACTAAGTCAGAGACATAAGTTGCAACAGTCATTTGTGATGAAATGTTGCTTGCTCGTTTTGGAAAGTCAACATCAGACCTTAGTTTAATTTCCTTGCTCACAAAATTGTCCGTTTGTGAAGTAGTTCTGACTGCAAACTTTGCTGTCGCTAGCTCACGATAGTTGTTCAGAGACAGAATTCCAGCAACTTTGTACGTTTCCAGATTTGAAGCATGGACTGGTACACCTAGTGCAATTTTAAGACTTTTGCAATCTAAGCTTTGAATCTTCTTTAGTAAATATTTTGGTGCACTGAAGAACACCTCTTGTGCATAGGATAATTTAGATCTTACAAGTGCTGTTGATAGATGAAGTAGTATGTTTGTATCCATTCCCCAGGGTAATCTGCTTATTATCTTTAGAACATTTAAGGCTTTTCTTGCTTTTGTTAAAACATAATCAAAATGGACATTCCAGTTTAATTTCGATGTTATAAAAACTCCCAGAAATTTTACCACCTGTTTGTAATGTATCACTTCACCATGCAGTCTGAAAGTAGGCAAGTTATTTAAAGTACCACCAGGATTAAATAGCATCATGTTAGTTTTTTCAGTTGATAGCGATAGACCATTTTCTAACATGTAGTTTCCAAGACTATCAAGATCAGATTGATACACCTTCCTGATGTAATTCTGTGCTCTCTGGGGAGTTGTCTTTTTTAAGGTAATATTCATCCATATGCATATATCATCAGCGTACTGTACCAAAACAACACGATTTGAGAGTACATTAGGAAGATCATGTATAAGGATATTAAATAATATAGGTGCTATCACTGAATCTTGAGGAATTCCCATATCAAGACATCGTGAAGTAGAATAACTTGTTCCCACTCTTGCCTGAATTGTTCTATTGGTTAAATAGGACTTGATATAATTATACATATTGCCAGACAGACCAATAGATTTCAGCTTGTACAATAATCGTGTATGCCAAACTTGATCATAAGCTTTTTTCACATCAAAAAAGGTTGCTAAAAGACTTTTTCTACGGGCAAATTGTTGTTTTATCTGAGTTGTAAGTTTAACCAGGTGCTCAACTGTGGATCTCCCTTTTCTGAAACCTGCCTGGTTTACCGGAATAACGTTATTTTTATCACAGTAATGTATAAGTCTGTTCAAGACCAATCTTTCCATTAGTTTGCTCGTATGGGACGTCAACGCAATAGGTCTGTAACTGTTTTTATTGTTTTTAGGCTTTCCTGCTTTTAATATGGATATAACAACAGACTTTTGCCATACCTGTGGTACAGTTCCACTCACCCAGCATTTCTGAAAAAATTTGTGTAAGAATATAATATAATTTTCTGGAAGATGCTTAATCATTTCAATTGAAACTGCATCGACACCCACCGAACTCCTTTTGTTGTGTAGAGACAAGATAGTGTTTTTTAGCTCTTCTAGGGTGATCGGAGAATTAAACCAGCAATCAGTCTGAGTTATTGGATCAGTAAAGATAGGGTTGTTAGCTGCCGTTTCTCTGTAGTGTTTGCAGTTAGGAGACAACCCATCTACTTTACTATTTTCAGCAAAGAGTTCTACAAAAGTTTCAGCTTTGTCCATGTCGGAAGGAAATTTGTTACACGTATCAATCATTATTGGACACCTAGGTAAGTTGGCTCCGTTTTTCATTTGATTCATTTTTGTCCAGACTTTATGAAAATCCTTAAAATCTGAAATTTCTTTGGTGCAGTATGATGCCCAATAATCTTTCTTTGCTTCAGCGATGATTTTATTACACTGGGAGTTAGCTTTTTTCATTTCCATGTGATCGTCGGGTTTTCTGCTTTTGATGTAGATTTTGAATTTATCTTTTTTATACTGAACTGCTTTCTCGCATGCCTCTGTCCACCAAACATTACCCAAACGATTATTAGACTTAAAAGTTTTGAGTTTCGGAATGGAGAGGTCTGCAGCAGCTAGAACTGACTCCTGGAACTTAGAAAACATAACGTCTACATTTTCACTTTCATAATGCTTATATTCTTGTTTAGCAAGAGCAGTCTGAAACATGGTCCAATCAGCACGCATGTAATTATATTTTGGTATAATGTCAGGAGTGCTGTCTTTCATCCTAATGTTGTCATTTGTTATTGTTATGATGATAGGTAAGTGATCACTTCCCAAAGTATCTCTGTGAGTGTCCCAGGTACAGCATGGTACTAATTCTGGTGATATTAGTGACAGATCGATGGCTGTTGCCCGGTGTTTGGAAACATCAGGAATTCTGGTGACACTCCCATCATTCAAAAGATAAAGCGCACTGTCAACTATGTTTTCTACTAAACGATTGCTTGTAACAGTACAACAATCTTTTTCCCAAAACGGGGAATGGGAATTAAAATCTCCACCTATTAGCCATCTACCGTGCTGCAGATCCGGAATCGTACGCAGCCATTCTGTATTGTGGTCATTTGGACCTGTTGGCAGGTAGACTGACAAAACGTTCAGGATGAAAGAATTACTGAATTGTACTGTGGCGGCACAAGCGTGTAAGTCTTCAGTGGATGTTAAAACTGGGGAGTTAAATATGTGATACTGCAACTCTTTAAGTATATATATCGCAGTAGCTACCTTCTTCCCGGGATTGAATTTTGGAGGTTGGGAAGTTTGGTTGGGATAACATTAAGGGACTGCAAAATTAAAACTTCACACTGATTTGATGAGAGAAAATGTTCCAGGTATGCGGAATTGGTGGAAATAGATCTACAATTCCACTGCAAAAATTTGATTTGTGATTGTTGGCGCAGTTTCATTGTTGGCTAATCTCCTATGTTAAATTAAAGGTTATTTGTTTGATAATCACGAAGACTTTGGTTTTCTGCGTACGAGAAAAAATGGCCAGAAAGAAAACATTAACTACTTAGACTACTAATAAAAGGTAGGGGAGAAAATGTAGTTAAAACTATGGGAAAAAGTCCTTCTAATAGAGAAAATAGGTAGATTATGAACAGAAACAAATAACAAATAAATAAAACAATGGTATACACGCCGTCAAATGTACGGAGATTATAGTCTGACCGAGTCTTGATAGTCTAAGTAAATTCTAGCGTTTGTATACTTTCATCAAGGGAATTGTCAGAGATGATGAGGAAAAAGTCCTGTGACAAGAATCGTTGATAACTGTAGATATACTAAAACATATCATATTGCAGCCACCACGGTTCGAAGTTGTTAAAATGGTGGAACCTTCCTCGGGGGAATCTAGAGGAGTGTAGCCGTGAAGAACGTGATCGTGTTGTTCTCATAGGGGTCTCCCAAAACAGATCCCGAAAGTGTCTTCCCAGGTTACCCGCTATCACGCTGCTTCCTCTGGCAGTGGGGTGTATATTGTCGTGAAGAAACTGCTGGTTGGTGCGAAGGTTTTCGTGGGAGACAAAAGATACGTTTTTGATGTCAACAAGCTCAGCAGATAAGAAGGCGGCGTACAAATTCCGCTGAACCTCCATACGTGCATGTCGTACAGGGGCGACCTTGCTGATGACTATCTTTGTGTTTGGGTATTTTTGTGCTACATATTTGATGCAAGTAGTAAGATGTTGAGTTGTTGTTGCGATATCTTTATTTAGTTCGTGAACACCACAATGGAAAACGATACAGTCCGCAGGAATGTCAAATTGAGATAGAGTCTTGTCTAAAGAGCCTTTTATGTCATTAATGTTATTCACAGCACACGAGTCTCCTTCGAAACCGTAAGATCGTCCCAGTCTTCTTGAGTTTACATCTCTCAACACCGAATCGTGGACAGTCAGAACATACGGAAGGTCGTGGTTCTTTTTACGTTGTTCTGATATATGCGGAGGGTGTGACGTTGCATGTTTGCGCTGTGAGGTGACGTCTCTAGCTTTTTTGATGTCATGATGATGTTGTTCTTTCCCGTCTTTGGTTTTCTTTTCGGGCACTGTTTTCGCTTGCTTTGAGTTATTCCTGCTACATTTTGTTTCGTTTGATTTTTGTGGCTGTTGATCGTCCTGCCTGTGTGTGTGTGTTTGTTTAAGAACGTCTGCGTACGTGGGATATGTGTCATGGAGATCTGTCTGTGTCTGACTGTTCCTGGTGGTCTTGATGGTGGCGGTTGCTGTCGACCGGGCCTCGTTCTGCGCAAGCACAGACCTTTCTAAGGTATTAACTTGCTGGCGCAGATGTAGCACGATGTTTCTGAGGTCAACAATTGTACTCACGAGTTCCGCAGAGCTGAGTACAGGTGTGGTGTGAGTTGTCTCACTCTGCGTGCCCGTGGTAACCGCGGTCGACGCGCCATTTGTGGAGACAGTCTCTGCCTTTTCGGTCACTTCTCCCTCGTTGTTGGTCGTTGGCTTCTCCAGATCGGCCGTTCCCGCTGACGTAACTTGTTGTTTCTGTTCAACAAGGCGGACTCTTCTCGTCCTGGTCATATTGGACAATTCCACAATATCTCTGACTGCTGAAATATTAGAAGTGTTCAAGTACAGTGGTGTTCAAGTTCAGGGGTGTTCAAGAACAGGGATGTTCAAGTACAGGGGTGTTCAAGTACAGGGGTGTTCAAGTACAGGGGTGTTCAAGTACAGGGGTGTTCAAGGACAGGGGTGTTCAAGGACAGGGGTGTTCAAGTACAGGGATGTTCAAGTACAGGGATGTTCAAGTACAGATGTGTTCAAGTACAGGGATGTTCAAGTACTCGGGTGTTCAAGTACAAGGGATGTTCAAGTACAAGGGTGTTCAAGTACTGGGGTGTTCAAGTACAGGGATGTTTAAGTACAGGGTGTGTTTAAGTACAGGGATGTTCAAATACAGGGGTGTTCAAGCACAGGGATGTTTAAGTACAGGGGTGTTCAAGTACAGGGATGTTCAAATACAGGGGTGTTCAAGTACAGGGATGTTCAAGTACAGGGATGTTCAAGTACAGGGGTGTTCAAGTACAGGGGTGTTCAAGTGCAGGGGTGTTCAAGTACAGGGGTGTTCAAGTACAGGGGTGATAAGGTACAGGGGTGCTCAAGTACAGGGGTGTTCAAGTACAGGGATGTTCAAGTACAGGGGTGTTCAAGTACAGGGGTGTTCAAGTACAGGGATGTTCAAGTACAGGGATGTTCAAATACAGGGATGTTCAAGTACAGGAGTGTTCAAGTACAGGAGTGTTCAAGTGCAGGGGTTTTCTAGCGCAGTCCTATCTCTTGTGGTAGTAGAAAGAAGTGATCATTTCCTTACAGATGTCATGGTGTCGTTCCTGTGCAACCCTGTTACTTGTGACAACACACAGAGAACATTTTACGCTCATATTACATCACAATGGAGGAGTGGGGTGGGTATTCAAATGGAATTCCGTCTGTGACGCTGACTGAAGAAACAACTGTGCTCTTAGGCTATGTCGTAAGGGTGTTAGGTGCAATCCATTGGAATGGCTAAGTATAGCAGAGAAAAAAGCATTGTGTTCACTGTCTAACTGAAAGCCAGTCGTTCTCCATTATGAGGACCCAGAGGTAGGTTTTGCTACTAATCCCGCTTCGTTACCTCAACTCTGTCGCATTTCATTTTATGGATCATGCAAAAAATGACAGAACTTTACCTGGATTGTGTGGCCCGGTTGGTTTAAAGCACATGACTGGGAAACAATAGGTTCCAGGTTTGATCCTCAGTCAGAGATTTTTTCTCCTCTTTCACTAGACTTTGAGTCGAAGTCTGGGTGTTAGTTTTATGGATGAAATGATAAACTAAAGCCTCGTTTGCAAAATCTACATGGCACACAAAAGTGATCCCACTGCAAAAAAAGAATGCTTGTGCCTGGCAAAATTCTATATAAAAGTCTACTGTCACAGGTAAACAGAAATATACGCGTGCAGGAAAAAAGGTGAGAGGTGTCGTACCATGTCGACATGCTTTCCCGGGTAAAAATCTGCATTTCAGCAGAGGAAAAAATAAACTTCTTTTAACACGAGAAACTTCTTTCTTGACAGAAAAATTACCACAATCTTATTCAAACCAAATCCATCCTATCTCATCTAAATGTGTTTCTGACAATGTTAAGTTTATCGCACAAAATGTATTTCTGACAATGTTAAGTTTATAGCACAAAATGTGTTTCCGACAATGTTAAGTTTATAGCACAAAATGTATTTCTGACAATGTTAAGTTTATCGCACAAAATGTGTTTCTGACAATGTTAAGTTTATCGCACAAAATGTGTTTCTGACAATGTTAAGTTTATAGCACAAAATGTATTTCTGACAATGTTAAGTTTATCGCACAAAATGTGTTTCTGACAATGTTAAGTTTATAGCACAAAATGTGTTTCTGACAATGTTAAGTTTATCGCACAAAATGTGTTTCTGACAATGTTAAGTTTATAGCACAAAATGTGTTTCTGACAATGTTAAGTTTATCGCACAAAATGTGTTTCTGACAATGTTAAGTTTATCGCACAAAATGTATTTCTGACAATGTTAAGTTTATAGCACAAAATGTATTTCTGACAATGTTAAGTTTATAGCACAAAATGTATTTCTGACAATGTTAAGTTTATCGCACAAAATGTGTTTCTGACAATGTTAAGTTTATAGCACAAAATGTATTTCTGACAATGTTAAGTTTATAGCACAAAATGTATTTCTGACAATGTTAAGTTTATCGCACAAAATGTATTTTGACAATGTTAAGTTTATAGCACAAAATGTATTTCTGACAATGTTAAGTTTATAGCACAAAATGTATTTCTGACAATGTTTAAGTTTATAGCACAAAATGTATTCTGACAATGTTAAGTTTATCGCACAAAATGTATTTCTGACAATGTTAAGTTTATAGACAAAATGTATTTCTGACAATGTTAAGTTTATAGCACAAAATGTATTTCTGACAATGTTAAGTTTATCGCACAAAATGTATTTCTGACAATGTTAAGTTTATAGCACAAAATGTATTTCTGACAATGTTAGTTTATAGCACAAAATGTATTTCTGACAATGGTTAAGTTTATAGCACAAAATGTATTTCTGACAATGTTAAGTTTATCGCACAAAATGTATTTCTGACAATGTTAAGTTTTATAGCACAAAATGTATTTCTGACAATGTTAAGTTTATAGCACAAAATGTGTTTCTGACAATGTTAAGTTTATAGCACAAAATGTGTTTCTGACAATGTTAAGTTTATCGCACAAAATGTGTTTCTGACAATGTTAAGTTTATAGCACAAAATGTATTTCTGACAATGTTAAGTTTATCGCACAAAATGTATTTCTGACAATGTTAAGTTTATCGCACAAAATGTGTTTCTGACAATGTTAAGTTTATAGCACAAAATGTGTTTCTGACAATGTTAAGTTTATAACACAAAATGTGTTTCTGACAATGTTAAGTTTATAGCACAAAATGTGTTTCTGACAATGTTAAGTTTATAGCACAAATGTTCTAGAGGAGATGCCGTTTTATTGGGACTTCATGATATTCTCAGTCACTTCCAGGGCGTAGGAGAGGAAATGTAGATAGGTATTTTGGGACCGGAAACAAGTACCGGCATTTTTTGTCCGTGATAATACAGACCATGGCCATTGTTTTCTTTTTTTTAAAATTTGTCCTGTCTCCTTCTTCGGCCACATGAATGGTTACAAAATACGTTACATCTTTCACATTTTCATGATGATGACGGCAATGTGGATGGTAATCATAATGCTATGGAATTACATTCTGGATTGACACTGCGTAACAAGACAATACTCTACATTTACTTTCATAATAAATTCTGGCGTCAATCAGGCCCAAGAGATACAGATACCTGCCGTATTGGTCTGGAGATTTCAACAACACCCTACAAGACACAAACGTGAAGCAGACGAGACTGATCTGTGCCCATAGTACACTGAACTCTGGCGGGACTGACGAGATTCGAACCCACAACCTTGTAATTGGTGGTCCGTTAGGCTAACCACTGCTTCACGGTTACTGGTTTTTCTCTCCTTCTATAAATGTATAAACGATTAAATGACAGGACTCCCCCCGTTGGGTTGCCGGGGGCTCTTTCAGTATAAACAGTATCCCCACCTTCTGGAAATTCTGTACTAGAAATGTCCTCTTTTCTGTCACTCTTTGTTTCTGCCTTGTTGCCTTGCTTTCTGTCATTTCTACTTGTTTTCTGCCTTAATGGTCCATTCACCTGTATTTTTTCGATAAAGTCTTACGTACTTTTTCTTCGGATTGATAATTGGGTACACGTATTAAGTACATTTTTGGCTCTAAGGAGATGAGATATGCGGAAGTAATTATAGGTATGTTATGCCTGTTTTTATATGTTTTAGTGTCATTATGTATGCTCATATTTGTATTCAGGTGTGTTTTTTAAATTTCCCCTGTGCGATAAATCGGACGGAATGGTCCTAGGCCGGGGGCATGTCCTTAGATTATGTGCGCAAAATGTATTGATATGCGTACTTAATTTTCTTTTCTTTTTCTTTTTTTTTCCCTGTTGGAAGTTTTATATGTTTTGAAGCGATTATAGCCCTGATAAGGCTCTGTGCAGTCGGCTGGGCTTTAAACAACAATAAAAGAAAGAAGTGACAGGGGCTACATTGAAACCTAGAGGAACAAGAATGAAGTGGCGAGGATGGTCAAGACCTGATGAAAATAAAGGTGGGCACAGAGAGAGAGGGAGGCTAGGAAACTATTAATCAAGTTTTCTTGACAATGGAGAGTAGAGAGATGGAGGCTTGGAAACTGTTATCAAATTTTGTTGACATATTTCTTTAGAAGGCAAGTGACACGTTGTTAATGGCGGACTGTGTTCAGGAAACAGCATGAAACCCAACACGTTTCTTTGTGCAGCTTTAGCCGGCGGGTGGGGGTGGGGGCACAATTTCCACTGAGATGAGGAATTGACTTCAGCGTTGAGGAAGGTTGTGTCTAGGATTTACGTGTCCTTGGGGTTCAAGCTCACAGTGTTGAAGTACTGGGTATTCCAGTACAGTGGTGGAGGGTTATTCAAGTGCAGGGTATTCCAGTACAGTGGAGGAGGGTTATTCAAGTACAGGGTATTCCAGTACAGTGATGGAGGGTTATTCAAGTGCAGGGTATTCCAGTACAGTGGGGGAGGTTATTCAAGTGCAGGGTATTCCAGTACAGTGGGGGAGGGTTATTCAAGTGCAGGGTATTCCAGTACAGTGGTGGAGGGTTATTCAAGTGCAGGGTATTCCAGTACAGTGGGGGAGGGTTATTCAAGTGCAGGGTATTCCAGTACAGTGGTGGAGGGTTATTCAAGTGCAGGGTATTCCAGTACAGTGGGGGAGGGTTATTCAAGTGCAGGGTATTCCAGTACAGTGGGGAGGGTTATTCAAGTGCAGGGTATTCCATTACAGTGGTGGAGGGTTATTCAAGTGCAGTGTATTCCAGTGCAGTGGTGGAGGGTTATTCAAGTGCAGGGTATTCCAGTATAGTGGAGGAAGGTTATTCAAGTGCAGTGGTGGAGGGTTATTCAAGTGCAGGGTATTCCAGTACAGTGGGAGAGGTTTATTCAAGTGCAGGGTATTCCAGTACAGTGGGAGAGGTTTATTCAAGTACAGAGTATTCAAGTGCAGTGGTGGAGGGTTATTCAAGTGCAGGGTATCCAGTACAGTGGGGGGAGGGTTATTCAAGTGCAGGGTATTCCAGTACAGTGGGGGAGTGTTATTCAAGTGCAATGGTGGAGGGTTATTCAAGTGCAGGGTATTCCAGTGCAGTGGGGGAGGGTTATTCAAGTGCAGGGCATTCCAGTACAGTGGGGGAGTGTTATTCAAGTGCAAGGTATTCCAGTGCAGTGGTGGAGGGTTATTCAAGTGCAGGGTATTACAGTACAGTGGGGGGTGTTATTCAAGTGCAGGGTATTCCAGTACAGTGGGGGAGGGATATTCAAGTGCAGGGTATTCCAGTGCGGTGGTGGAGGGTTATTCAAGTGCAGGGTATTCCAGTACAGTGGGGGAGTGTTATTCAAGTGCAATGGTGGAGGGTTATTCAAGTGCAGGGTATTCCAGTGCAGTGGGGGAGGGTTATTCAAGTGCAGGGTATTCCAGTACAGTGGGGGAGTGTTATTCAAGTGTCAAGGTATTCCAGTGCAGTGGTGGAGGGTTATTCAAGTGCAGGGTATTCCAGTACAGTGGGGGGTGTTATTCAAGTGCAGGGTATTCCAGTACAGTGAGGGAGGGATATTCAAGTGCAGGGTATTCCAGTGCGGTGGTGGAGGGTTATTCAAGTGCAGGTATTCCAGTGCAGTGGTGGAGGGTTATTCAAGTGCAGGTATTCCAGTACATTGGTGGAGGGTTATTCAAGTGCAGGGTATTCCAGTACAGTGGGGGAGGGTTATTCAAGTGCAGGGTATTCCAGTACAGTGGGGGAGGGTTATTCAAGTGCAGGGTATTCCATTACAGTGGTGGAGGGTTATTCAAGTGTAGTGTATTCCAGTGCAGTGGTGGAGGGTTATTCAAGTGCAGGGTATTCCAGTATAGTGGAGGAAGGTTATTCAAGTGCAGTGGTGGAGGGTTATTCAAGTGCAGGGTATTCCAGTACAGTGGGAGAGGTTTATTCAAGTGCAGGGTATTCCAGTACAGTGGGGGAGGTTTATTCAAGTACAGAGTATTCAAGTGCAGTGGTGGAGGGTTATTCAAGTGCAGGGTATCCAGTACAGTGGGGGGAGGGTTATTCAAGTGCAGGGTATTCCAGTACAGTGGGAGAGTGTTATTCAAGTGCAATGGTGGGAGGTTATTCAAGTGCAGGGTATTCCAGTGCAGTGGGGGAGGGTTATTCAAGTGCAGGGTATTCCAGTACAGTGGGGGAGTGTTATTCAAGTGCAAGGTATTCCAGTGCAGTGGTGGAGGGTTATTCAAGTGCAGGGTATTCCAGTACAGTGGGGGGGGGGGGGTGTTATTCAAGTGCAGGGTATTTCAGTACAGTGGGGGAGGGTTATTCAAGTGCAGGGTATTCCAGTGCGGTGGTGGAGGGTTATTCAAGTGCAGGGTATTCCAGTACAATGGTGGAGGGTTATTCAAGTGCAGAGTGTTCCAGTACAATGGTGGAGGGTTATTCAAGTGCAGGGTATTCCAGTACAGTGGTGGAGGGTTATTCAAGTGCAGGGTATTCCAGTACAGTGGGGGAGGGTTATTCAAGTGCAGGGTATTCCAGTACAGTGGGGGAGGGTTATTCAAGTGCAGGGTATTCCATTACAGTGGTGGAGGGTTATTCAAGTGTAGTGTATTCCAGTGCAGTGGTGGAGGGTTATTCAAGTGCAGGGTATTCCAGTATAGTGGAGGAAGGTTATTCAAGTGCAGTGGTGGAGGGTTATTCAAGTGCAGGGTATTCCAGTACAGTGGGAGAGGTTTATTCAAGTGCAGGGTATTCCAGTACAGTGGGGGAGGTTTATTCAAGTACAGAGTATTCAAGTGCAGTGGTGGAGGGTTATTCAAGTGCAGGGTATCCAGTACAGTGGGGGAAGGGTTATTCAAGTGCAGGGTATTCCAGTACAGTGGGGGAGTGTTATTCAAGTGCAATGGTGGAGGGTTATTCAAGTGCAGGGTATTCCAGTGCAGTGGGGGAGGGTTATTCAAGTGCAGGGTATTCCAGTACAGTGGGGGAGTGTTATTCAAGTGCAAGGTATTCCAGTGCAGTGGTGGAGGGTTATTCAAGTGCAGGGTATTCCAGTACAGTGGGGGGGGGGGTGTTATTCAAGTGCAGGGTATTCCAGTACAGTGGGGGAGGGTTATTCAAGTGCAGGGTATTCCAGTGCGGTGGTGGAGGGTTATTCAAGTGCAGGGTATTCCAGTGCAATGGGGTAGGGTTATTCAAGTGCAGGGTATTCCAGTACAATGGTGGAGGGTTATTCAAGTGCAGAGTATTCCAGTACAATGGTGGAGGGTTATTCAAGTGCAGGGTATTCCAGTACAGTGGTGGAGGGTTATTCAAGTGCAGGGTATTCCAGTACAGTGGTGGACTGTTATTCAAGTGCACAGTATTCCAGTACAGTGGTGGAGGGTTATTCAAGTGCAGAGTATTCCAGTACAGTGGTGGAGGGTGATCCAAGTGCAGGGTATTCCAATACAGTGGGGGAAGGGGGTGATTCAAGTGCAGGGTATTCCAGTACATTGGGAGAGGGTTATTCAAGTGCAGGATATTCCAGTACATTGGGAGAGGGTGATTCAAGTGCAGTGGTGAAGGTTTATTCAAGTGCAGGGTATTACAGTACACTGGGGAGGATTATTCAAGTGCAGAGTATTCCAGTACAGTGGGAGAGGGTGATCCAAGTGCAGGGTATTCCAGTACAGTGGGAGAGGGTGGTCCAAGTGCAGGGTATTCCAGTACAGTGGGAGAGTGATATTCAAGTGCAGGGTATTCCAGTACAATGGTAGAGAGGGTTATTCAAGTGCACGGTATTCCAGTACAGTATTGGAGGTTTATTCAAGTGCAGCGTATTCCAGTGCAGTCGGGGAGTGTTATTCAAGTGCAGGGTATTCCAGTACAGTGTGGGGGGGAGGTTATTCAAGTACAGAGTATTTCAGTACAGTGGTGGAGGGTTATTCAAGTGCAGGGTATTCCAGTACAGTGGGAGAGGGTGTTTCAAGTACAGAATATTCAAGTGCAGTGGTAGGGGGTTATTCAAGTGCAGAGCATTCCAGTACAGTGGGGGGGGGGGTATTCAAGTGGAGGGTATTCCAGTACACTGGGCGAGGGTGATTCAAGTGCAGTGGTGGAGGTTTATTCAAGTGCAGGGTATGCTAGTACAGTGTGGGGGTGTTATTCAAGTGCAGGGTATTCCATGCAGTGGAGGAGTGTTATTCAAGTGCAGGGTATTCCAGCACAGTGGGAGAGGGTTATTCACGTGCAGAGTATTCCAGTACAGTGGTGGAGGGTTATTCAAGTGCAGGGTATTCCAGTACAGTGGTGGAGGGTTATTCAAGTGCAGGGTATTCCAGTACAGTGGTGGAGTGTTATTCAAGTGCAGGGTATTCCAGTACAGTAGGGGATGTTATTCAAGTGCAGTGGTGGAGGGTTATTCAAGTGCAGGGTATTCCAGTACAGTGGTGGGGGTTATTCAAGTGCAGGGTATTCCAGTACAGTGGGGGAGGGTTATTCAAGTGCAGTGGTGGAGGGTTGTTCAAGTGCAGGGTATTCCAGTGCAGTGGTGTGGTGGTGGTGGGGTATTCAAGTGCAGTATGTTCAAGTGCAGTCGCAGCGTTTGTGATATTATTATGACACACGGGTGTTCAGGTGCTTTCTTGAGCTTTCAAATGTCATGAGAGATACCAGAATGCTGCAAAGAAGTCTCCAAAAATAACTGCCAACAAAATTACAGAGCTTGCAAGCCGACAGTGATCCACCATCCTGGGAAGACAAGCCGACAGTGATCTTCCATCCTAGGAAGATAAGATGAAAATGATCCTCCATCCTGGGAAGACAAGCCGACAGTGATCCTCCATCCTAAGAAGACAAACTGACAGCGATCCTCCATCCTAGGAAGACAAACTGACAGTGATCCTCCAGCCTGGGAAGACATGCCGACAGTGATCCTCCATTCTAGGAAGACAAGCTGACAGTGATCCTCCATCCTGGAAGACAAGCCGACATGATCCTCCATCCTAGGAAGACAAGCCACAGTGATCCTCCATCCTGGGAAGACAAGCGACAGTGACCCTCCATCCTAGGAAGACAAACTGACAGTGATCCTCCATCCTAGGAAGACAAGTCGACAGTGATCCTCCATCCTGGGAAGACAAGCCGACAGTGACCTCCATCCTAGGAAGACAAACTGACAGTGATCCTCCATCCTAGGAAGATAAGCCGACAGTGATCTTCCAGCCTAGGAAGACAAGCTGACAGTGATCCTCCATCCTAGGAAGACAAACGGACAGCAATACTCCATCCTGGGAAGACAAGACGACAGTGATCCTCCATCCTAGGAATACAAACTGACAGGGGTGATAAAGTACAGAGGTGTTTATAATGTACAGGGGTGTTAAGTACAGGGTGTTTAAGTACAAGATGTTTCAAGTACAGGGGTGTGTTCACAGTACAGGGAGTAGTTTCAAGTACAGGGGTGTTTAATACAGGGATGTTCAAGTACAGGGGTTCAAGTACAGGGGTGATCAGGTACAGGGTGTTCAAGTACAGGGTGTTCAAGTACAGGGGTTTCAAGTACAGGGGTGTTCAAAGTACAGGGGTGATCATACAGTTCAATAGGTGTTCAAGTACAGGGGTGTTCAAGGTACAGGGTGTTCAAGTACAGGGGTGTTCAAGTACAGGGGTGTTCAAGTACAGGGGTGATCAATACAGGGGTGTTCAAGTACAGGGGTGTTCAAGTACAGGGGTGTTCAAGTACAGGGGTGTTCAAGTACAGGGGTGTTCAAGTACAGGGGTGTTCAAGTACAGGGGTGTTCAATACAGGGTGTTCAAGTACAGGGGTGTTCAAGTACAGGGGTGTCAAGTACAGGGTGTTCAAGTACAGGAAAGGGTTCAAGTACAGGGGTGTTCAAGTACAGGGGTGTTCAAGTACAGGGTGATCAGTACAGGGGTGTTCAAGTACAGGGGTGTTCAAGTACAGGGGTGTTCAAGTACAGGGGTGTTCAAGTACAGGGGTGTTCAAGTACAGGGGTGTTCAAGTACAGGGGTGTTCAAGTACAGGGGTGATCAATACAGGGTGATCAAGTACAGGGGTTATAGTACAGGGGTGTTCAAGTACAGGGGTGATCAAGTACAGGGGTGTTCAAGTACAGGGGTGATCAGTACAGGGGTGTAAGTACAGGGGTGTATACAGGGTTTAATACAGGGGTGTTCAAGTACAGGGGTGATCAAATACAGGGGTGATAAGTACAGGGGTGATAAGGTACAGGGGTGATAAGGTACAGGGTGATAAGGTACAGGGGTGTAAGGTACAGGGGTGATCAAGTACAGGGGTGATGAGTACAGGGGTGATGAGTACAGGGGTGATAAGGTACAGGGGTGATAAGGTACAGGGGTGATCAGGTACAGGGGTGATAAGGTACAGGGTGATGAGGTACAGGGTGATAAGGTACAGGGGTGATAAGGTACAGGGTGATGAGGTACAGGGTGATAGTACAGGGTGATAGGTACAGGGGTGATAGGTACAGGGTGATAAGGTACAGGGGTGATAAGGTAATACAGGGGTGATAAGGTACAGGGGTGATAGAGGTACAGGGGTGATAAAGGTACAGGGGTGATAAGGTACAGGGTGATGAAGGTACAGGGGTGATAAGGTACAGGGTGATAGGTACAGGGGTGATAAGGTACAGGGGTGATAAGGTACAGGGGTGTAATGAGTAGACAGGGTTGATCAGGTACAGGGGTGATAGTAGGTGTGTACAGGGGTAAGGGTGAGTTCATCAGGTACAGGGGTGATAGGTACAGGGTGATGAGGTACAGGTGTATCAGGTACAGGGTCATCAGGTACAGGGGTGATAGGTACAGGGTATAGGTACAGGGTCATCAGGTACAGGGGTCATAAGGTACAGGGGTGATAAGGTACAGGGTGGTGGGTATAGGTACAGGGGTCATAAGGTACAGGGGTGATGAAGGTTACAGGGGTGAAGGTACAGGAGTGATACGGTACAGGGGAGATGATGTATAGGGGTCATCAGGTACATGGATCATCAGGTACAGGGGTGATGAGTACAGGGGTCACCAGGTACAGGGGTCATCAGGTACAGGGTGATGAGGTACATGGTCATGAGGTACAGGGGTCATCAGGTACAGGGTCATGAGGTACAGGGGTCATGAGGTACAGGGGTCATGAGGTACAGGGTCATCAGGTACACGGGTCATCAGGTACAGGGTCATCAGGTACAGGGGTCATCAGGTACAGGGTCATCAGGTACAGGGGTCATCAGGTACAGGGTCATGGTACAGGGTCATCAGGTACAGGGTCATGAGGTACAGGGGTGATGAGGTACAGGGTCATCAGGTACAGGGTCATCAGGTACAGGGGTGATGAGGTACAGGGGAGATGAGTATAGGGGTCATCAGGTACAGTGGATGAGGTACAGGGGTCATCAGTACAGGGGTCATCAGGTACAGGGGTGATGAGGTACAGGGTCATCAGGTACAGTGTCATAGGTACAGGGAGATGATGTAAGGGTCATCAGGTACAGGGGTCATCAGGTACAGGGTGATGAGGTACAGGGGTCATCAGGTACAGGGGTCATCAGGTACAGGTGTCATCAGGTACAGGGGTCATCAGGTACAGGGGTAGATGAGGTACAGGGGTCATCAGGTACAGGGGTCATCAGGTACAGGTGTCATCAGGTACAGGGTCATCAGGTACAGGGGTGATAGGTACAGGTGTCATCAGGTACAGGGTCATCAGGTACAGGGAATGAGGTTAGGGGTGATGAGGTACAGGGGAGATGAGGTACAGTGGTGATCAGGTACAGGGTCATCAGGTACAGGGGATGAGGTAAGGGGTGATGAGGTAGGTACAGGGGAAATGAGGTACAGTGGTGATCAGGTACAGGGTGATGAGGTACAGGGTGATCAGGTACAGTGTCATCAGGTACAGTGGTATCAGGTACAGTGGTCATCAGGTACAGGGTGATGAGGTACAGGGTGATCAGGTACAGTGGTACAGATAAGGTACAGGGTGATTAGGTACAGGGTGATGAGGTACAGTAGTGATAAGGTACAGGGTGATCAGGTACAGTGGTGATCAGGTACAGTGTGATCAGGTACAGTGGTGATCAGGTACAGTGGTGATCAGGTACAGGGTGATCAGGTACAGTGGTCATCAGGTACAGTGGTCATCAGGTACAGTGGTCATCAGGTACAGTGGTCATCAGGTACAGTGGTCATCAGGTACAGTGGTCATCAGATACAGGGTGATCAGGTACAGGTGATCAGGTACAGTTGTGATCAGGTACAGTGGTGATCAGGTACAGTGGTCATCAGATACAAGGTGATCAGGTACAGTGGTGATCAGGTACAGTGTGATCAGGTACAGTGGACAGGTACAGGTAGTGATCAGGTACAGGGTGATGAGGCACAGGGTGATCAGGTACAGTTGTCATCAGGTACAGTGTCATCAGATACAGGGTGATCAGGTACAGTGGTGATCAGGTACAGTGGTGATCAGGTACAGGTGATCAGGTACAGGGTGATCAGGTACAGTGGTGATCAGGTACAGTGGTCATCAGGTACAGTGGTCATCAGGTACAGGGTGATCAGGTACAGTGGTGATCAGGTACAGGGTGATCAGGTACAGTGGTGACCAGGTACAGTGTGATGAGGTACGGGTGATCAGGTACAGTGGTGATGAGGTACATGGTGACCAGGTACAGTGGTGATCAGGTACAGGGTGATCAGGTACAGTGGTGATCAGGTACAGTGGTGATCAGGTACAGGGTGATCAGGTACAGTGGTGATCAGTACAGGGTGATCAGGTACAGTGGTGATCAGGTACAGTGGTGATGAGGTACAGGGTGATCAGGTACAGGTGATCAGGTACATGGTGATCAGGTACAGTGGTGATGAGGTACAGTGGTGATGAGGTACAGGGTGATGAGTACAGTGGTGATCAGGTACAGTTGTGATGAGTACATGGTGATGAGGTACAGTGGTGATCAGGTACATGGTGATCAGGTACAGTGGTGATGAGGTACAGTGGTGATGAGGTACAGGTGATGAGGTACAGTGGTGATCAGGTACAGGGTGATAGGTACAGGGTCATCAGGTACAGGGTCATCAGTTACAGGGTGATGAGGCACAGGGGCATCAGTTACAGGGTGATGAGGCACATGGGTCATCAGGTACCGGGGTGATGAGGTACAGGGTGATGAGGTACAGGGTGATGAGGTACAAGGGTGATGAGGTACAGTGGTGATCAGGTACAGGGTTGATGAGGTACAGGGGTGATGAGGTACAGTGGTGATCAGGTACAGGGTTGATGAGGTACAAGGGTGATGAGGTACAGTGGTGATCAGGTACAGGGTTGATGAGGTACAGGGGTCACCAGGTACAGGGTGATGAGGTACAGGGGTCATCAGGTACAGGGTTGATAAGGTACAGGGTTGATGAGGTACAGGGGTATGAGGTACAGGGGTCATCAGGTACAGGGTTGATGAAGTACAAGGGTGATGAGGTACAGTGGTGATCAGGTACAGGGTGATGAGGTACAGGGGTGATGAGATACAGGGGTCATCAGGTACAGGTGTGATGAGGTACAGGGGTCATCAGGTACAGGGTAGTGAGGTACAGTGGTGATGAGGTACAGGTCATCAGGTACAGGGGTGATGAGGTACAGGGTCAGTACAGGGTGATGAGGTACAGGGTCATCAGGTACAGGTGTGATGAGGTATAAGGGGTCTTCAGGTACAGGGGTGATGAGGTACAGTGGTCATCAGGTACAGGGTGATGAGGTACAGTGGTGATAATGTACAGGGTGATGAGGTACAGGGTGATGAGGTACAGAGATGATGAGGTACAGGGGTGATGAGGTACAGGGTGAGAGGTACAGGTTCATCGTACAGGGTCATCAGGTAACTTAAAAAATAGATTGAATATTCTCATTACAGTATGATCACAGCCATCACCATCATGTGCCCTGCCGCATGGCGTTGGCGATCATGACCTTCGTTACCAATCTGTCTTTGGTCGCCGCAAGTTATGTGACCTCCCACCACCAATTCAGTCTTAACTCGCAGTCAGTCGAACAGCACTAGGAGCTGAAAAGGTGACTGGGGGTCTATCTGGGGTGTTTTGACTTTTTCTCCAAACTGATTTCTGTAGACTATAATCTATCCCCCACAGAAATTTTTTTCTTGAAAAAATATTATTAATCAATTTAAAATGGTGTTTTAATGCACTGATCGCAGCAGAAAGAACGCAATTTCCTACCAAAAGTACCTATTTTTGTCTCTTATTATGAACCGTAACTGTACAGTACCCGCACATGTAAATATACTGATGGAAAGCTCTTTGGTGCACCTTTCAGATATGACAGCGAAAATTAGAAACAAACTGGGTCAAAGCCACCAAATAAAGAAATTCAAGGAAAATGTGTAGGAGAGCACACAAAAACTTTAGAGGCCGCTTTCTCAAAATGTCCGTCATACAACTTAATGACTTTAAACATACATAACTTCTACATTTTTTTTTAGTACAAGCTTTATTCAAGTACCAAACTAATCAGCAGAATGTATACTTTCCAGTGATATGTATATCTCAATATGCCCAAAATGCTAGTTAAGACTGATTTCGTGGTGGGAGGTCACATATGTATATCTTTCACCTTTTATTCACTCCGCAAATCCGTCCAATAGTTTCTCCCCAGGTCTATCAGGTGCTCTTTATCCCTTCAACTTTCCTGCAGTGACTAGGAGCTCAAATGTCTCTTGCCTCATAAAATGTCTTATAAATGTTGCTTATATTTTGCTGATCTTCTTCATGAACGTCCTTCATGCGTTTGCCGCTTTCAGACTGTCCTGTTTGTCTTCTTTGTTGTCAATGGAAAATCTTAACATTCTTCTTACAAACCACATTTCACCTGCTTTAATTTTGTTCTGACTTTCCGTGGCTTTGTTTATGTCACTAAGTCTAAGCTGTTATATTTTCAAAGCATTACTGCAGTGAAAAATAGTACAAAATGTCTTGCTGTACTTGGTCCTTGCTCAGTTTGGTACATCAACATGATATTGACAATTCATACACAGATTGCGAGTGACCCGCCATGCCGTTGTCTGTCATCTGTTAAGGAATTAAATGTTGTCATCAAATTGGCTTTATGCCACTCGCAAAGACAGTCATTTCCGAATCAAATAAACCAAAATGTGAGGGGAGACAGTTGTGTGTTCGGCGAGATAGAACTGCACGGTTTAGAATGCAAACGGTACACTCGACAAAGGTAAATGACCTTTTAACAACATTTTTTTCATTTCTGGACGTTTGAAATTTTAGTCTCAACACGCAGTATAAATTGGCATTGCAATTTTGTTTCAGTTTGAGTGTGGACCATAACATTCTCTTGTACTGTTTAACCGTCAATTTGGGAAGAGAAAAACGAAAAACACACTGACTTTTAATAGTTAATGTTGTAGATATGACATGTGAATTAAATAAATAAAAATGTTCAGGAGGTACAGCATGGTTTGATAGCTAGAAGAGTTACAACAGGAAAGAGAAATAGATCACTGAATCAATGAAACATTTTTTGTCTACTCACGACCATTTTCTATCAAATAATGGGCTTGAGTTTGAATACTTTTAAAATTTAGCTGTTGCAGATGTAAATGAGTTTAACTAGTTTCAGTTAGCTGATAAGTTTAGTTTAGTCAGATCATTTTGATCATGTATTTGGAAACATGAACTTGACAGAGAAGCATGTATTGCTACCTTCATAAAAAGGACTGTATCCAAAATGACAAGACGATAGAAAATTTTCTTCCTATTCATTCTTATTCATTATCAGATTTTATTGTAATGTTCCTTAACAGTAATGTGACTTAATCAATTCTTGTTATGAAGACTACTGATATGTTTATTTAGGTATGTATATTTCTGGAGTTGTATATGAACCAGGATCACAAGCATTAACTGTACAAACATCGTTTATTCAAACCAACTGCAACACCCTCTGACACAGACTGTCTGATTTTAATTAAAACATATTTCAAATCAATACAATGGCCATTAATTATTCACAACACAAACACCATAAAATACTTTTCCACAAAATGTTAACAGATCAAAACACATGACATGACCAATATTGTGTTGGACCCACACTTATGATTTATAATTAAATCATGAATTTGCACTAGTATCAAATTTTTATCGCCGTATGATTTATAATTTCTGATTGTTTTTGTGTATACTCTGACATGGTAATCTAATAGTGGATTGGCGTTAATGCAAACATTCAAACCTTCCAGTTTGATTGTATTGGTTGATGCAGGCTCAAAAAGAGTTCTGTGCATGCGGTTCTGAAAAAGTAAGTTTCAGGTTCACTTTCAGCTTTAGTTTCTCAAAATGATGCCTCCGCGCTTGGAATGAATTCCATATGCACTGACGTCACTAGTGCCATGTGCAGGAGAAAATCCAAAATGAACATGGCACAAGCCTTAAGTCTGTAATAAACCCGTTAGCCAAGACTTCCTTGTAACAAATACCTGCTGTAGGTAGGGACATTTTAAGCCTTATGAACTTGACTTTTATTCCTTCTCGACCAAATCCAACTGGAACTGCTTCTGCCATTGCTTTTAGGACTCTGGTCATCTCCTTCCCAGAAATCGAGATTTGTTTCACGCAGTCATAAGCATAACATAGGTGAAAAAGGGTGGAGAATTTGTTAAGTTCTCTGGTCAGCATGTGCGCAGACCTACGAGTGTCTGGAACCCCTTTGTGTGCATGCTCATGCAAAAAAATCAAATATGCACTATAAAGATCTTGTAAGTCATGTCTTGTGTGTTTGATAGCTTATAGAAGCTTGGCCCAGCGAGCATATCCACCAAATCAGAGTAGCAGACTGCACCAGTATACTACCTGCACAGCGTGGACAAAACTGCGCATATATGCATCTGAGAAAATCTGAACGCTATAGAAAGATCATTAGGTTTTTCTAAAAATAACACAAACTGAGCAGATGTGTGTTACTAAAAAAAGATAAGCAAAGATCAGGGAAAGGGGAATGATTGTTTTGTACATATTACTTTTTTTTTTTACTAATTAGTCGTCTTCATTTTTATAGTAGAAAAACAAACACTTATGTGTCTCAGAACATGTATACTTTTTCAGAATAGTATTCAGAATTCATTTTGTCACAATAAAGGATACATATGCCCATGTAGTGAATATTTTCGTCACATGGAAAGTGTGTTGCAAGTGCATGAATTCTGCGTGCCGGGGGGGGGGGGGGGGGGAGCGTGCACGTGTGTGTGTACACAAAGACTGAGTTATTAATTATAGTGCAAATTAGTGTACTTAATTAATTTAATTACAATCTGAATTTATAAACAATTCGTGTTCTTCCTTGCTAGCATTAAATAAAAGTACAGAAATATGTATCTGTATATAATCAAAAATTTCAGCCATGATTTATTGATACAGATGAAGCATGGGGCACACACACACCCACACACACACACACACACAACACACACACACACACACACACACACACACACACACACACCACACACACACACACACACACACACACACACCACACAACACACAAAACACACACACACACACACACACACACTCACACACACACACACACACTCACACACACACACCACACACACACACTACACACACACACACACACACACAACACACACACACACACACACACACAACATCAATAGCGTTCATTGCCTATGATGCCATTATATTGAATATTGGAACAACCAAGTTGCTAGGAAAGATTAAAAGTAATTGCTAGATCTATTTTCCTATAGAAATCGGAGTATAACAATTTTGATTCGTCGTCACATTGGTGGTATCAATGAAAAACAAATAGCTACATATGTTTATAATGTCACACGTCATAAAATACAGGAAAGGCTGTGGTTACGTCCCTTGCTTCGGGAGGCGTCGGGGGACGTAGATCTGCTTCACGTGTAAACTTAAACCAAATCGCTTTCACGTACGAGACACGTATGTATAGAGCGATACGTATACGTGCTGGGAGATACGTGACGTGTAATGTAAAGGTCTCTATTGTCAGAGTGTAAACTAGCCTACTTATATCTAACCACCTTCTAGACTGGGTAATGTATAGGTTTGGCAACAGTATCATAAGATGTACGTTTGTTTCTCAATACTTCTCATTCACATCCTACAGCGCATTCAAAACAATGCTGCACGCCTTGTACTCAAAAAGAAAAAAAGCTGACCACATATCTCCTCTCCTGGCACAACTTCACTGGCTCCGTGTATCAAAGCGCATACAGTACAAACTAGACACCATGTGCTACAAAAGCCTCAATAACGCAGCCCCCGATTACCTGTCAAGCCTACTTGAGATCTATCTTCCCTCACGTACCCTCCGCTCTGCCTCCGATCCTCTGACTTTTCGCTTTCCACGCACTAAGCTCAATACCTATGGTCCACGAGCCTTCTCTGTTTCTGGTCCACTCTCCTGGAACAAACTTCCTCTCTCAGTCCGTCAGCAACCTACTTCTGTCTCCTTCAAGTCCTCTCTCAAAACTCACCTTTTCTCCTCTGCATAAAATCCTGACCTCACTCAACCCCCTCCACAGCCTGTCTCCACTCGGAGGGGAATCACATTGTATATACATAATTGTATATGCTATGCTCTCTATAATTTTCCATTGCTTTTATTCTTTCTCCCCATTTATAGCCATGCGTGTGTGCGTGTGTGTGTGTGCGTGCGTGGTGTGTGTGTGTGTGTGTGCGTGCATGTGTGTGCGTGCGTGCGTGTGTGTTTCAGCGCTTAGATTTGATTTTATCAAGATTTTGCGCTATATAGATATTGTAATTATTATTATTTTATTATTATTATTATTATATTATTATTATTATTATTACTTAACAGCCAACGATTTTTGTTTGTTGTTCACGGTGAAGTTTGTAATCTCCGTGGTACTGATGGATCAGCATTCAGAAAAGAAGCACAAAGTGCTGTGTTTCCATAGATCTGTCCATCAAACTGTGGATCAGTTTCATTTTTTCCCCTCCATTCTGTCCTGGATAAACATGTCCCAGTTTCACAACGCGAAGTACGGACTTGCAAGTCATCGTCATAGTATTCCTCCATCAAAAAAGATATATATGATGCGAAGCGACAACGACACAAATGGCTAAAGACTGGTTTGACTGCACAAACAAATTTAATCTGGGCAAAACGACACGTCGCCAAACTGATCCTCAAAGCCAAGACTGACTCCTAGTGTTCCACAGGGGTTAAAACGTTCCGCGTCTGGGCGGAATTCCGCGATTTCGGTTTGTAAAAAAAATTAAAAAATTTTTTTTAAATAAAAAAAAGATTGATTTCTGTTATATGAGACTGAACTTTAAAAGTGTTTGATGCAATTACTGACTTTGTGTGCTCCAACTTCAAACTTGATATTGTGTGATCATTTAAATTAAACCTGAAAAGTGAAACTTATTGAGCAACCCAAGAAGTGAGATTTCATCCAAAGACTACAGTTGGTGAACACTGTAAAACACTCAAGTTAAAGGATGAGTGTTCATTTTATTGTTGTTTTTAACCCCTTCTCCCCTTTTCCAAAATGTATCTTCCTGTAATGATTATGCGTTTACAGCAATTTTTATGCACTAAATATCTCTTGAAATTATGTCCAGAAAGCGCGAAGTGGCATAGATTTACACTTGGTTTTTAAAAATAATTCCCGGGGGAGCATGCCCCCGGACCCCCCTAGTTTCAGTGGGTTTTTTTCCTCCTCCTGTTTTAAGCCCTGGTTCTAAGAAAATGTGTAGTATCCTTTGTGGTCGTCAAATATCGTCCCTGCTTCCTAAGTCTTACGCATCTTCTCAACGCCTGATGCATTTTGTGGTTATATTCTTTGACAGGTTTTTAACATTCACACTGACCTTGACAACCAGTGTCTTGGTGCGTCTTGTTTTTCAGTAACTGATACTTTTGCACTTTCAAAATGTACATCTTTCAACAGATTTCAGACAATGAACTCCAAACGATAAGCTTAAAAGTCCAAACCAAATACTTGTTGTCTTGATCCTATCCCGACGTATGTGCTGACTGAATGCTTGGCGATTGTTGTCGTTGTTGTTTAGTGTTATTGTTGTTTAATTTAAAGCCCATGTATGATTGTTTAGTACAGAGTTTTGAAATGGTTTGGTGTTTTTCCCATTCCTTGTCCATTTGAATTCTGTCAGTTGACACACATAATGAATGGATTCTTCTGCCTGTCCCATCCATGATTTTCTTCGTTGGAATCTGTTGTCTTTTGCTGTTTCGACCATCTCGTGGAGTAGGTTTTCTGGGTTTTCCAGTGCCCTGAAATAGGCCTTCACATTTTGGTCCCTTTTTATCCACTAGACGAGGCGGCAGGGAAGTTTTTAGTCCTCTTTTTATTATCCATTGCTTGGCGTTTGTGGTCTGTTTGTGACCGTGCGTTCGCGCTTGACAAAGGCCGGTTGGCCGAAAATTTGTGCTTGTCTTGTCTTGTTTTGTTGAATACGCGCTTGCATTGGTTTTCTTGCTCTTCTGGTTCCTGTTTGCTTGGGCGCGGGCAGTCGCACTGGTTTTGGATATCATGCCTTCACTTGTTCTATTTTGTGTCCCGACTGTATTGAAGGAAGGTCAAGCAGGTATGGCATAGTCTCCATAGGTGTGTCTTCTGTGATTCCAAGAATCACTCTCACTGCTTCGTTTTGTATCCTTTCTAGTTTTAGCAGGTTCGTCTGTGACAACGTAGTGAGGCCCAGTCCATAATCGATGACACTCAGTATTACAGCTTGGTATAGTTGAAGGAGATGACGTTGTTCAATGCCTTTAGCCACCATTGTTTTCAGGATTGAAAAACCTTTTATTTTTACATTTGACTTAGTGGTTTCTACATGTTTTCCTGAAGGCAAGTGTGACGTTAGTACATATGGAATTCATTCCGAACGTGGAGACGTTATCTTGAGAAACTGAAACTGAAACTGATGCTGCTAGAAATGCTATTGTTAAGCCTCTTCTACAGATCTCTATCCTGATTGCAACAACCTGAAAAATGTATTGCCCAGTATCAAACGTGTCATTTCTCTGTTCTCTGGGAGGGTCATATAGGATCTTTATGATGGAGGACCTGAAAACTGGCAGAACAATTTTTTTTTTGGGGGGGGGGGGGTCATATAGGATCTTTATGATGGAGGACCTGAAAACTGGCAGAACAAGTTGTGAGGGGGGGGGGGGGGTCATATAGGACCTTTATAGTGGAAGATCTAATACTGGCAGAACAATTTGGCAGGATCATATAAGGCCTTTATGATGGAGGATTTAAAACTGGCAGAATAACTTTGGAGGGTCATATAGGACCTTTATGACGAAGGACCCAAAACTGGCAGAACAATTTGGCAGGATCATATAAGGACTTTATGATGGAGGATTTAAAACTGGCAGAATAGTTTTTGAGGGTCATGTAGGACCGTTATGATGAAGGACCCAAAACTGGCAGAACAATTTTGGAGTATCATAGGGGACCTTTCTTTCTCCCTGTCCATTATTTGTTTTACTCGTTTTTCAGCATTGTCTGTATGAAAGTTTCTGTCTTCTTTGTGCTTTAACTGTTCAGACAGATGATTCTGTCTAAAAGGACTTAAACGTGCTTATTCGTTCTTTCTTCTGTTTGTCTGTTTGTCCTTACAGTAGTGACATAGGCAACCTTCTTTAGGTGTTGAGGAATGCCAGTTGGAATTATTCAAGCTGAGAACATTTACAGTGCTTTTCATGGGGACTGCTGGTGGTCTTTCCCATGTAGAGATTTGTTCACTACAAGTTCATGTTTCAGTGACAGGTATGAGCACAGACAGTAGTATATATGAAACCCATCGGTCAGGTAAACCTCAAGACCTGATCAGCACGATAGGATTTATAAGCACATAGTTTATTGTAATCCTTTTCCATCACATGGCATCAGGGGTGTGAGTGCATGGGGCGTTTTCTGTGCACGGAAACGTCACCATAAGAAAACTAAAACTGAAACTGAGAGAAGCAATAATGAGTCCCCTTCATACCCACTGGACGAGGCGGCAGGGAAGTTTTTAATCCCGTTTTTATTATCCATTGTTTGGTGTTTGTGATCTGTTTGTGACCGTGCGTTCGCGCTTGACAAAGGCTAGTTGGCCGAAAATTTGCGCTTGTTTTGTTTTGTTTTGTTGGATACGCGCTTATATTGGTTTTCTTGTTCTTCTGGTCCCTGTTTGCTTGGGCGCGGGCAGTCACATTTGTTTTGGATCTAATAATGAGTCTGTTCGTGATAAATCCATACAACCAAGACATTTTGGTCCCTGTTGCTGGCCCAAGTAGTTATCATGAAAACAGGATCTTTACTTTATACAGTATCTATGTGGGTACACAAATTGTATTCCGGGACCAGTGTGTGGGTAGGACTACACAAACACTGCCGTGTGACCACAAAAACTCCGACCTGCATGCTATTCTACTTCCAAAGGACACGCTTTCGTTTATAACACAAATCCCAGCCCGCCGCTACCCGTTTTCTATAAGGCTTTTTTTTTTTTTTCGTCGTCGCCCGATCCACTCCGTTTACTCCAAAACGGGGTAGGGTAGGGGGTGCTTAATATCTATATCTCCCTTCCCTCCCCTGTGCTTTACAAAACTCATTCATCAAGTAGACACAGCTCGTCACTGACGTAGCCAGCCTACCATACTACCACGCCTTTTTTTTTTTTTACTCCTAACAAGTAGCTTGCTCGCTCTAGACCTGACAGGAGAGGGCCCCAGAGGCCTTGCTTCCTTCATTCTTTCCCTTCACACACGACTTACTCGACTGTTGCAAGTGAGTTGATCAGTAGCGTTCACTCTGAAAGCCTGGTACACAATGAAGACTTGAAGATTCAGAAGCTGAAAGTGGGTTTGCGTTGGTCCCCGCCGTTTTGTTAAATTAAAACAGATTGACTTGCCAGCAAGCGAGGAGTGGAGAGTTTTTGTTTTGCAGAAGGTCTTGTGGTGATCATTGAGACTGTGCAGTCTGACCTCTGCTGCAAGATATATCAGTAACAGGAACACACGGGCATTCAGGAGCTTAGTGTACATGAGGTAATGTAAAGAAGACAGCTTGACGGGTTCCAAAGACTGGAAGAAAAAGTGTGAGGTTTTCGGTTGTGCGCCTGTGTTCTCTTGCGCAGTCGTCCATAACGGTGTAGATCTTCAACATTGTTGTGTATGTTCGCGCCAACCAGTCGGAAGCGATCTGTTTCAAAACAAATGACCAGTGACGAAAAACCTTGTGATGGCCACTGTCCGCATACTGCCAACAACTGGCTGAAGATAGGTTGACCTGCTAAGGTCCAGTCACACCAAAACAATGGTGTTATTATCAAAGCTAACGTGCAAAATGATCTGTCAACTTTCCTAACTTCTCCTAGACCAGCACCACAACACTGTGCTTGTGGATCTTATAAATCTTTTATTATTTTTCCATACAATCTGGACACAGACCAGCGAAGAGATTGGACACAGCAGTGAAGAGATTGGACACACAGCAGTGAAGAGATTGGACACACAGCAGTGAAGAGATTGGACACAGAGCAGTGAAGAGATTGGACACAGAGCAGTGAAGAGATTGGACACACAGAGCAGTGAAGAGATTGGACACAGAGCAGTGAAGAGATTGGACACAGAGCAGTGAAGAGATTGGACACAGAGCAGTGAAGATACTGATTAAGCAGCAACCCTAATTAAACCTCAGACTAAAACGACACAAAAAGCGATTCACTGTCTTAAACATGGCGATTTCTGACATATAATCTAAAAGCTGCGTGTATAGCATCCCCCTTCCCCCCCCCCCCCTGTCAATTGCTGTATCTGCAAAAAGATATGACAAAAACAGAATAATGAGATAATACTTAAGTTGTTACAAGGATTAAGATCAGCATCTGTGCTCCGTGTGGCAGGACCCAGAGCCAGCACAAGAGGAGGAAGAAGAACGCAAGAGGATGGGTCAGCGCAACGGCCGGGAAAGTGCTGTGATAACAAAGGTCAGCCCCAAACTGGAAGGCAAAGGATCGAGCCTCCTGCAACAAGGCAGTGGACTAGTGAGTACTCACGCCCTTAAATTAAGTGCATGTTGTGTGTCAGGGTTTCACTTGGTGAGGGTCCCTTTCTCTCTTCTGTCCAAATCACGTGCGTTCCTGATTTTATGTGTTCCTCTCTCTCTCTCTGTTTCTGTGTGTCTGTGTTTTACTTCTCTGCCTCCATAAACTGTGTGTCTGTGTTTTATGCCTCTGTCTCCATAATCTGTGTGTCTGTGTTTTATGTCTCTGTTTCCATGGTCTGTGTGTCTGTGTTTTATGTCTCTGTCTCCATAATCTGTGTGTCTGTGTTTTATGTCTCTGTCTCCATGGTCTGTGTGTCTGTGTTTTATGTCTCTGTCTCCATGATCTGTCTGTGTTTTATGTCTGTGTCTCCATAATCTGTCTGTGTTTATGTCTGTCTCCATGATCTGTGTGTCTGTGTTTATGTCTCTGTCTCCATGATCTGTGTGTCTGTGTTCTATGTCTGTGTGATGTATGTGTGTCTGTGTTTATGTCTCTGTCTCGATGATCTGTGTGTCTGTGTTTTATGTCTGTCTCCATGATCTGTGTGTCTGTGTTTTATGTACCTGTCTCCATGATCTGTGTGTCTGTGTTTATGTCTCTGTCTCCATGATCTGTGTGTCTGTGTTTTATGTCTCGTCTCCATGATCTGTGTGTCTGTGTTTTATGTCTCTGTCTCCATGATCTGTGTGTCTGTGTTTATGTCTCTGTCTCCATGATCTGTGTGTCTGTGTTTATGTCTCTGTCTCCATGATCTGTGTGTCTGTGTTTTATGTCTCTGTCTCCATGATCTGTGTGTCTGTGTTTATGTCTCTGTCTCCATGATCTGTGTGTCTGTGTTTTATGTCTGTCTCCATGATCTGTGTGTCTGTGTTTTATGTCTCTGTCTCCATGATCTGTGTGTCTGTGTTCTATGTCTGTCTCCATGATCTGTGTGTCTGTGTTTTATGTCTGTCTCCATGATCTGTGTGTCTGTGTTTTATGTCTGTCTCCATGATCTGTGTGTCTGTGTTTATGTCTGTCTCCATAATCTGTGTGTCTGTTTTATGTCTTGTCTCCATGATCTGTGTGTCTGTGTTTTATGTCTTGTCTCCATGATCTGTGTGTCTGTGTTTTTGTCTGTCTCCATGATCTGTGTCTGTGTTTTATGTCTGTGTCTCCATGATCTGTGTGTCTGTGTTTTATGTCTGTCTCCATGATCTGTGTGTCTGTGTTTTATGTCTGTCTCCATGATCTGTGTGTCTGTGTTTTATGTCTGTCTCCATGATCTGTGTGTCTGTGTTTTATGTCTGTGTCCATGATCTGTGTGTCTGTGTTTTATGTCTGTCTCCATAATCTGTGTGTCTGTGTTTTATGTTTTGTCTCCATGATCTGTGTGTCTGTGTTTTATGTCTGTCTCCATGATCTGTGTGTCTGTGTTTTATGTCTGTCTCCATGATCTGTGTGTCTGTGTTTTATGTCTGTCTCCATAATCTGTGTGTCTGTGTTTTATGTCTGTCTCCATGATCTGTGTGTCTGTGTTTTATGTCTGTCTCCATGATCTGTGTGTCTGTGTTTTATGTCTGTCTCCATGATCTGTGTGTCTGTGTTTTATGTCTGTCTCCATGATCTGTGTGTCTGTGTTTTATGTCCCTGTCTCCATGATCTGTGTGTCTGTGTTTTATGTCTGTCTCCATGATCTGTGTGTCTGTGTTTTATGTCTGTCTCCATGATCTGTGTGTCTGTGTTTTATGTCTGTTCTCCATGATCTGTGTGTCTGTGTTTTATGTCTTGTCTCCATGATCTGTGTGTCTGTGTTTTATGTCTGTGTCTCCATGATCTGTGTGTCTGTGTTTTATGTCTGTGTCTCCATGATCTGTGTGTCTGTGTTTTATGTCTGTGTCTCCATGATCTGTGTGTCTGTGTTTTATGTCCCTGTGTCTCCATGATCTGTGTGTCTGTGTTTTATGTCTGTGTCCATAATCTGTGTGTCTGTGTTCTATGTCTGTGTCCATAGATCTGTGTGTCTGTGTTTATGTCTGTGTCCATGATCTGGTGTCTGTGTTTTATGTCTGTGTCCAGATCTGTGTGTCTGTGCTCTATAAAACACCACTTCTATGCTGATGACACCCAATTCAAGACAGTGACTCCCTGATAATATACAGCGCCTGTTGACTCGCACCACTGAGTGTTACTCGGACATTAAGAACTGGATGACACACAATAGACTTCAGCTTAATGACGACAAGACAGAAGCTATCCTCATTGGCACCCGTCAGAAACTTTCCCAGCTGCCTCCTCTTTCTCTCCCATTATGTAACACATCAGTCCCAATTTCTGATTCAGCTAAAAACCTTGGTGTCTGCATTGACTCTACCCTGTCCATGAACAACTTTGTTTCTCAAACTGCCAGATCTTGCTACTATCATCTCCATCGTATAAGCCTGATCAGGAAGTATCTCTCTGTGGAAACAACTGCAAAACTCGTTCTCTCCTTCATAATGTCTCGCATTGACTATTGCAATTCACTCCTGTCTGGTCTTCCTGCCTCCACCATTCACATCCTACAGCGCATTCAAAACAATGCTGTACGCCTTGTACTCAAAAAGAAAAAAGCTGACCACATATCTCCTCTCGTGGCACAACTTCACTGGCTCCCTGTATCAAAGCGCATACAGTACAAACTAGACACCATGTGCTACAAAAGCCTCAATAACGCAGCCCCCGATTACCTGTCAAGCCTACTTGAGATCTATCTTCCCTCACGTACCCTCCGCTCTGCCTCCGATCCTCTGACTTTTCGCTTTCCACGCACTAAGCTCAATACCTATGGTCCACGAGCCTTCTCTGTTTCTGGTCCACTCTCCTGGAACAAACTTCCTCTCTCAGTCCGTCAGCAACCTACTTTTGCCTCCTTCAAGTCCGCTCTCAAAACTCACCTTTTCTCCTCTGCATAAAATCCTAACCTCACTCAACCCCCTCTGCAGCCTGTCTCCGCTCGGAGGGGAATCACTTTGTTTTAATATATAATTGTATATGATGTGCTCTCTGTGGTTTTCCATTGGTTTTATTCTTGCTTTTATTGCTTTTATTCTTTTCTCCCCATTTGTGGCCATGCATGTGTGTGTGTGTGTGTGTGTGTTCGTTCGTTCTTTAATTTAACGTCTGTTCACTATGAGTGATATGTGTGTGTGTGTGTGTGTGTGTGTGTGTGTGTGTGTGTGTGTGTGTGTGTGTGTGTGTGTGTATGTGTGTGTGCATGTGTGTGCGTGCGTGCGTTTGTGCGTGTGTGCCTTTTCGGCGCTTGGATTTGATTTTGTCGAGATTTGCGCTATATAAATATTGTAATTATTATGTATGCATGTGCGTACGTATGTATGTTATGTATGTATGTATGTATGTATACGCTTAGATTTATGTATGTATGTATGTATGCATGTATACGCTCAGCTGTAATTTATGTATGTAAGTATGTAAGCATGTATGTATGCATGTATACGCTCATATGTATGTAGGTATGTATTCATGTATACGCTCAGCGCTTAGATTTGATTTTATCAAGATTTTGCGCTATATAAATAAAATATATTATTATTATTATTATTATTATTATTATTATGTCTGTGTCCATGATCTGTGTCTGTGTTTTATGTCTGTGTCCATGATCTGTGTGTCTGTGTTCTATGTCCCTGTCTCCATGATCTGTGTGTCTGTGTTTTATGTCTGTCTCCATGATCTGTGTGTCTGTGTTTTATGTACCTGTCTCCATGATCTGTGTGTCTGTGTTCTATGTCCCTGTCTCCATGATCTATGTGTCTGTGTTTATGTCTCTGTCTCCATGATCTATGTGTCTGTGTTTATGTCTCTGTCTCCATGATCTGTGTGTCTGTGTTTATGTCTCTGTCTCCATGACCTGTGTGTCTGTGTTTATGTCTGTCTCCATGATCTGTGTGTCTGTGTTTATGTCTCTGTCTCCATGATCTGTGTGTCTGTGTTTATGTCTCTGTCTCCATGACCTGTGTGTCTGTGTTCTATGTCTCTGTCTCCATGATCTGTGTGTCTGTGTTTATGTCTCTGTCTCCATGATCTGTGTGCCTGTGTTTTATGTCTGTGTCTCCATGATCTGTGTCTGTCTGTGTTCTATGTCTGTCTCTGTAAACCTGACTCTGTGTATTCCAATTTATGTGCTACCTGTCTCCATGATCTGTGTGTCTGTGTTCTATGTCCCTGTCTCCATGATCTATGTGTCTGTGTTCTATGTCCCTGTCTCCATGATCTGTGTGTCTGTGTTTATGTCTCTGTCTCCATGATCTGTGTGTCTGTGTTTATGTCTCTGTCTCCATGACCTGTGTGTCTGTGTTTATGTCTGTCTCCATGATCTGTGTGTCTGTGTTTATGTCTCTGTCTCCATGATCTGTGTGTCTGTGTTCTATGTCTCTGTCTCCATGACCTGTGTGTCTGTGTTTTATGTCTCTGTCTCCATGATCTGTGTGTCTGTGTTTTATGTCTGTGTCTCCATGATCTGTGTCTGTCTGTGTTCTATGTCTGTCTCTGTAAACCTGACTCTGTGTATTCCAATTTATGTGCTCCCATGAATCGCGTTTTTTATGTGTCACTGTGTCTACTATATCGTGGCAGCCTTGTGTCCCCATTTCTGTTTTCCTGTCTGTGTGTCCCTGTCTGTAGATGTCATTGTTCCAGTGTATCCCTGTCTGTGTGTCCCTGTCTGTGTCCCTGTCTGTGTGTCCCTGTCTGTAGATGTCATTGTTCCAGTGTGTCCCTGTCTGTGTGTCCCTGTCTGTGTGTCCCTGTCTGTAGATGTCATTGTTCCTGTGTGTCCCTGTCTGTGTGTCCCTGTCTGTGTGTCCCTGTCTGTGTGTCCCTGTCTGTAGATGTCATTGTTCCAGCGTGTCCCTGTCTGTGCGTCCCTGTCTGTAGATGTCATTGTTCCAGTGTGTCCCTGTCTGTGTGTCCCTGTCTGTGTGTCCCTGTCTGTAGATGTCATTGTTCCAGTGTGTCCCTGTCTGTGTGACCCTGTCTGTGTGTCCCTGTCTGTGTGTCCCTGTCTGTGTGTCCCTGTCTGTGTGTCCCTGTTTATAGATGTCATTGTTCCTGTATTTATATGTCTGCATCTAAGAGCCTTTTGTTTCCTGTGTCCCCATCTGAGTGTCTTTCGTTTCCTGTGTCCCCATCTGAGTGTCTTTCGTTTCCTGTGTCCCCATCTGAGTGTCTTTCGTTTCCTGTGTCCCCATCTGAGTGTCTTTCGTTTCCTGTGTCCCCATCTGAGTGTCTTTCGTTTCCTGTGTCCCCATCTGAGTGTCTCTCTTTTCCTGTGTCCCCATCTAAGTGTCTTTCGTTTCCTGTGTCCCCATCTGAGTGTCTTTGCCTTCTTCTGTGCCCATTTAAGTCTTTTCATCCATGTGTCTATATTTCCCTGTTTTAAAAAATTCACATCTCTGTATGTCCATGTCTATGTTCCCTGTCTCTCTCTCTGTGTGCCTATCTCTGTATGTCTCTATATGTCCTTATCTTTATGCATCCCTATCTCTGTATTTTCCTATCTCTCTGTGTCCCTATCTCTGTTTTCTGTATCTCTATGTGTCCCTGAGTTTGTGTGTCCCTATATTTGTTTCCCCATCAGTATGTATCCCTATATCTCTGTGTCCTAGGCGCTGGATCTGTGTCTGTGTCTGTGTCTGTCTGTGTCTGTGTCCATGCCAGTATGTTTCCCTATTTCTGTGTATCCCTATCTGTATAGTGTGTCCTTATCTCTGTGTGCCCCCGTTTGTACGTGTCACTGTCTGTATGTGTCCTCTGTGTGTATGTGTCCCTATCTCTATTTTCAACGGTCTCTATGTGTCTTTATCTCTATGTACCCTTGTCTGTACATGTCCCCATCTCTACGTGTCCCTATCTGTATATGTCCCTATCTGAACATGTCCCCATCTCTACGTGTCCCTATCTGTATATGTCCCTATCTGTACATGTCCCCATCTCTACGTGTCCCTATCTGTATATGTCCCTATCTGTACATGTCCCCATCTCTACGTGTCCCTATCTGTATATGTCCCTATCTGTACATGTCCCCATCTCTACGTGTCCCTATCTGTATATGTCCCTATCTGTACATGTCCCTATCTCTACGTGTCCCTATCTGTAGTTATGTTCCACTAGTTCCCTATTTATTCTGTACATGTCCCTATCTCTACGTGTCCCTATCTGTATATGTCCCTATATGTACATGTCCCCATCTCTACGTGTCCCTATCTGTATATGTCCCTATCTGTACATGTCCCCATCTCTACGTGTCCCTATCTGTATATGTCCCTATCTGACATGTCCCATCTCTACGTGTCCCTATCTGTATATGTCCCTATCTGTACATGTCCCCATCTCTACGTGTCCCTATCTGTATATGTCCCTATCTGTACATGTCCCCATCTCTACGTGTCCCTATCTGTATATGTCCCTATTGTACATGTCCCTATCTCTACGTGTCCCTATCTGTATATGTCCCTATCTGTACATGTCCCCATCTCTACGTGTCCCTATCTGTATATGTCCCTATCTGTACATGTCCCTATCTCTACGTGTCCCTATCTGTATATGTCCCTATCTGTACATGTCCCCATCTCTACGTGTCCCTATCTGTATATGTCCCTATCTGTACATGTCCCCATCTCTACGTGTCCCTATCTGTATATGTCCCTATCTGAACATGTCCCCATCTCTACGTGTCCCTATCTGTATATGTCCCTATCTGTACATGTCCCCATCTCTACGTGTCCCTATCTGTATATGCCCCTATCTGTACATGTCCCATCTCTACGTGTCCCTATCTGTATATGTCCCTATCTGTACATGTCCCCATCTCTACGTGTCCCTATCTGTATATGTCCCTATCTGAACATGTCCCCATCTCTACGTGTCCCTATCTGTATATGTCCCTATCTGTACATGTCCCCATCTCTACGTGTCCCTATCTGTATATGCCCTATCTGTACATGTCCCCATCTCTACGTGTCCCTATCTGTATATGTCCCTATCTGTACATGTCCCCATCTCTACGTGTCCCTATCTGTATATGTCCCTATCTGTACATGTCCCTATCTGTACATGTCCCTATCTCTACATGTCCCTATCTGTACATGTCCCCATCTCTACGTGTCCCTATCTGTACATGTCTCTATCTCTACATGTCCCTATCTGTACATGTCCCTATCTGTACATGTCCCTATCTGTACATGTCCCCATCTCTACGTGTCCCTATCTGTACATGTCCCCATCTCTACTAACATCTTTGTCCCTATCTGTACATGTCCCCATCTCTACATGTCCCTATCTGTACATGTCCCCATCTCTACGTGTCCCTATCTGTACTTGTCCCTATCTGTACATGTCTCTATCTCTACATGTCCCTATCTGTACATGTCCCCATCTCTACGTGTCCCTATCTGTATATGTCCCCATCTCTACGTGTCCCTATCTGTACATGTCTCTATCTCTACATGTCCCTATCTGTACATGTCCCTATCTCTATATGTCCCTATCTGTACTTGTCCCTATCTGTATATGTCCCCATCTCTACGTGTCCCTATCTGTACATGTCCCCATCTCTACGTGTCCCTATCTGTACATGTCCCTATCTGTACATGTCCCTATCTCTACGTAAAAGGAGAAGAAGAAGGAGAAGAAAGAGAAGAAGGAGGAGAAGGAGAAGAAGAAAGAGGAGAAGGAGAAGAAGAAAGAGGAGGAGAAGAAAAAAAGTTAGTGCGAAGGTGTGTGATCACAAATGTTGTATGTGATGTATGAAAGTTAATGTAAATAAATATTGTCTCTTCCTAATTATGAGGAGGGAGAAAATAGTCAAAATAGCATTGTGATCTGCCTTGTGCCTAGGTTGAAAGGAGAGCGTGCGGTTGAGAGATGGACGAGTGCTTTATGCATGTTTTGATAGCGTGAACATGTAGACAGGGCACCTGATGATGATGATGATGATGATGATGATGATGATGATGATGATGATGATGATGATGATGATGATGATGAACATGTACATTTAGAAGCATGACAATGCCATCACTTCATTTCTTGCCTAAAGGGAGAAAAGACGAAAGAAAGGAAGAAATAAGATTATCAAGCCGCATCAACAACCCAATTTTTTTTCCATTGACTATTGCAATTCACTCCTGTCTGGTCTTCCTGCCTCCACCATTCACATCCTACAGCGCATTCAAAACAATGCTGCACGCCTTGTACTCAAAAAGAAAAAAGCTGACCACATATCTCCTCTCCTGGCACAACTTCACTGGCTCCCTGTATCAAAGCGCATACAGTACAAACTAGACACCATGTGCTACAAAAGCCTGAATAACGCAGCCCCCGATTATCTGTCAAGCCTACTTGAGATCTATCTTCCCTCACGTACCCTCCGCTCTGCCTCCGATCCTCTGACTTTTCGCTTTCCACGCACTAAGCTCAATACCTATGGTCCACGAACCTTCTCTGTTTCTGGTCCACTCTCCTGGAACAAACTTCCTCTCTCAGTCCGTCAGCAACCTACTTTTGTCTCCTTCAAGTCCGCTCTCAAAACTCACCTTTTCTCCTCTGCATAAAATCCTGTCCTCACTTAATCCCCTCTGCAGCCTGTCTCCACTCGGAGGGGAATCACATTGTAATATATACCGGTAATTGTATATACATGTAATATGCTCTCTATAATTTTCCATTGCTTTTATTCTTTCTCTCCATTTATAGCCATGCGTGTGCGTGTGTGTGTGTGTGTGTGTGTGTTGGGGGTGCGTGCGTGCGTGCGTGCGTGCGTGCGTGTGTGTGTGCGTGCGTGCGTGCGTGTGTGTCTGTTTCAGCGCTTAGATTTGATTTAATCAAGATTTTGCGCTATATAAATATTGTAACTATTATTATTATTATAGAACAGAAATAAAATCAGGAAAGAGGCGTATCATCTGACCATGATTGTCTTTGCTGTATGTTCTGCACTGTTTTCGATGTCAGCAGTTTTATAACTCTCTTTGGACTCAACACACTTTAGCGTGTAATTATGTCAGCTGTCAAGGAGAGTTTGTACATTAGATAAGGGCTCAAGTATAATAATAATGAACATCAGTGGATGGACTGGCAGAATCGGCCAAGCCAAAACAGCATTCAAGAAGATGACAAGCATTCTTACCGACAAATGCCTATCAATTAACATCAGAAAGAGAGTCCTTGAATGTTACATAGAACCAATACTGTTGTACGGATGCGAGGCGTGGACAGTCAGCAAGCAAAGCCAGAGCAGGATCGAGGCAGCCGAGATGTGATTTCTCAGAAGAATGTTGAGAGTTCCATGGACAGCAAAGAAAACAAATGAGACAGTCTTGATGGAGGCAGACACAAGTAGATCACTCATAAGGAAGATTAGGAAAAGACAAGCAACATTTATAGGCCATTTTATGAGGAAGGGGGATTTGGAGCACCTGGTCACAACGGGAAAGCTGGAGGAAAAGAGAGGACCAGGTAGACCCAGGGAGAGAATGCTAGACGGACTTGCAGAGTGGCTGGGGATGAGGAGGGTGGGGGAGATGCTAGGGGCAACGAGAGATAGAGATGGTTGGAAGTCCATGGTCGCTAACGCCATGCGGCAGGGCACCTGATGATGATGATGATGTTGTATGAATCAACTATCTTCCTTTAGCATTGATAAGATGAACGACAACAGTCAGAGACTGTTGCAGCTCTGCTCCTACCGCAAGATAGGCATCACCAACACGTTTCTGAAAACAAAACCTGGACGTAAAGTGTCCTGGACACATCCATGGTCCGGAACTTGGCATCAGCTGGACATGATCATCACCAGAAGAGCTGCCTTCAGCAACGTACATCTCATATGTAGTTTCTACAGTGCTGACTGCGTCACAGACTATTTCACGATGCGCAGCAAAGTCTGACTGGAATCGAAGAGGATCCCTCACATCAAGGAGAAAGGATGCCATACATCAACACCGATAGGGCAGCTAACCCAGAGATTTGCACAGAACTGAAGACCAAATGGAGCAGGATTTCAAAGCAAATGCAGCCACAACCATGGACAACAGCTGGCAACTCATTTGTGACACCTTCTACAAAACCATCATGTCATCCCTTGGGGGAAAGGAGAGGTCAAACCAAGACTGGTTCGATGCTCACCTGTCTAAGATGAAACCTGTCATCAGTGCCATGAGAATATCTCTGATCAACTATAAAAAAGGCCTGTTGAAAAACAAAACTATCTGCACTGACAGTAGCAAGAAACAACGCCCATTAAATGGCTAGGCACTGCACAAATGACTACTGGCAGACCCTGAGTCAGAACATCCAATGGAGCGGAAAGCGACAATATGTCCACTGCTGACAAGACCCGTCAGCTGACGTCTGAGGACAGCAAAGTCATCAAAGACCATGCCAAGCAGATAAGAGAGCGGGCTGAACACTACCAGTGCCTGTACTACACTGACAACGTCATCACTACGTCAGCCCTTGCCAGCATCCCCAGCTTGCCTCTCATCAGTGAGCTGGACCTATCACCAATAGAGAACCGAACTCAGCAAGGCCATGGACCCTGTTCCTCGTGGCAAGGTATCAGGTGAGCCATCCTCATGAAATACACTGCCAGTGCTGGGAAGAGGGATCACCTCCCCAAGACATGCAAACATCGTCATGCTGTACAGAAACAAGGAGACCGCAGCGACTGTAATAAAGACACAAGCATATCATGGCTGAGCACAATGGCGAGGCCTTTGGCTGATTGGTTCTGACGAAGCTTCAAACACTAGCAGATCACTTATACTCCGAGTTCTAATGTGACTTCAGAACAGAGAGATCCACCATCGACATATCGTCCCACTCGAACAGTTACAGGAGAAAATCCCGGAACGTGGGCAGCCTTTATACGTTGCCTTCATCGACCTGACCAAAGCTGTCCTGCTTTGCTGAGGAGGCCACTTTGCAGCCCTGGAGAAGACGCCCACCGAAGCTGCTGAACCTCAACGTGTATTTCCATGACAGTATAAGGGGTAGTGCATTTTGACGGATCACACTCAGAGTCATTTCCCATTGAAAGTGGAGTGAAGCAGGTCTGCATCCTCACCCTGATGCTGCTCAAGCTCTTCTTCTCCCTCGTACTGTTGTTCACTTTCAGACCATGTGATGATAGACTGTAACTAAACGCCAAGTTCAACGGCGAACTCTTCAACCTTGTACGCTTCAGAACAAAGGCCAAAGCACGTCAGGTCGTGACGTGGGAGATGCTCTTTGCTGCTGCTGCTGCCTTGACGTCTCACACACAACCTTTTCTCCAGACGTGACCCGAAGATGCTGATATCTGTGTGGATACCTGGAAAGAGACAGTACAAATCGCTGCGCCTGGCAACAGAGTGTATGTGCAGGCATAGCTGTTGTAGAGTAGAAACAAACTCAACTTTGGTCGGACAGAAGAGAGAAGAAAAGCCGTGGCAGTGATCACTTAGCCAAAGTCATCAGCCTTCATGTACATCAGCTATGCCAAGGACTACCCTTAGCCAAAGTCATCAGCCTTCATGTACATCAACTATGCCAAGGACTGCCCTTAGCCAAAGTCATCAGCCTTCATGTACATCAGCTATGCCAAGGACTGCCACTTAGCCAAAGTCATCAGCCTTCATGTACAACAGCTATGCCAAGGACTGCCCTTAGCCAAAGTCATCAGCCTTCATGTACATCAACTATGCCAAGGACTGCCCCTTAGCCAAAGTCATCAGCCTTCATGTACATCAACTATGCCAAGGACTGCCCCTTAGCCAAAGTCATCAGCCTTCATGTACAACAGCTATGCCAAGGACTGCCCCTTAGCCAAAGTCATCAGCCTTCATGTACATCAGCTATGCCAAGGACTGCCCTTAGCCAAAGTCATCAGCCTTCATGTACAACAGCTATGCCAAGGACTGCCCTTAGCCAAAGTCATCAGCCTTCATGTACATCAACTATGCCAAGGACTGCCACTTAGCCAAAGTCATCAGCCTTCATGTACAACAGCTATGCCAAGGACTGCCCTTAGCCAAAGTCATCAGCCTTCATGTACATCAACTATGCCAAGGACTGCCACTTAGCCAAAGTCATCAGCCTTCATGTACATCAGCTATGCCAAGGACTGCCCTTAGCCAAAGTCATCAGCCTTCATGTACATCAACTATGCCAAGGACTGCCACTTAGCCAAAGTCATCAGCCTTCATGTACAACAGCTATGCCAAGGACTGCCCTTAGCCAAAGTCATCAGCCTTCATGTACATCAACTATGCCAAGGACTGCCACTTAGCCAAAGTCATCAGCCTTCATGTACAACAGCTATGCCAAGGACTGCCACTCAAGTGTCAGCTTATTTAGCCACAGCCAGTGCTGTTCACATCCATCTGAGTTCTTTATCGGACTTCACAATACTTTGTTTCTCAAGGATAGTAGCATTCTGTCCCATCGAACTTTTCTTACAGCTCGTCCCTGGTAATCAGGCAGACAGGGCCATCCATAATAAAAATGATAATGATGATGATGTGATAACAACAACAACGACAACGACAGCAGCAACAATAATAATCATAACAATAATGACAATGATAACGATAATGATAGTAATGTTGACAATACTACCACTGCTGCTGCTGCTACTGTTACTACTACTACTACTACTACTACTACTACTACTACTACTACTACTACTACTACTACTACTACTACTACTACTACTACCACTATAGTACTACATGTACTACTACTACGACTATAGTACTACATGTACTACTACTACCACTATAGTACTACTACTACTACTACTACTACTACTACTACTACTACTACTACTATACTACCACTATACTACTACACGTACTACTACTACTACTACTACTACTACTACTACTACTACTACTACTAACTACTACTACTACTACTACTACTACTACTACTACTACTACTACTACTACTACTACTATACTATACTAACTACTACTACCACTTAGTACTACTGTACTATCTACTACCACTATAGTACTACATGTACTACTACTTTCTACCACTATAGTACTACATGTACTACTACTACTACTACCACTATAGTACTACATGTACTACTACTACTACTACTATACTACCTACTATATACTACACTTAGTACTACATGTACTACTACTATACTACTACTACTACTACTACTCTACTACTATACTACTACCACACTATATGTACTACATGTACTCTACTACTATACTACTACTACTACTACTACTACTATACTACTACTACTACTATACTATACACTATATACTACATGTACTACTACTACTACTACTACACTACTGTACTACTTACTACTACTACTATACTACTACATTACTACTACTACTACTACTACCACTATAGTACTACATTACTACATGCTACTACCCTATACTAACTACTTACTATACCACTATAGTACTACATGTACTACTACTATACTATACTACTACTACTACTACTACTACTACTACTACATGTACTCAGTATACTACACTATAGTACTACTACTATACTACTACTACACACTATAGTACTACATGTACTATACTACTACCCACTATAGCTACTACAGTACTACTCTACTACACACATAGTACTACATTCTACTACTTACATTACCACTATAGTACCTACATCTACTACTACACAACTACACCTTAGTACTACATATCTATACTCACTTACCACATATCATAGCTACATGTACTAGCTACCAACTCCCAGCAAGTCTAGCCTTCTGTACTCACATGAAATGCTACAACTAGCTCATGTATAGTATGCAAGACTGCCCTCAAGTCATCACCTTGACTCACTACCCAGGACTGCCCTTAGCCAAAGTCATCAGCCTTCATGTACACAGCTATGCAAGGACTGCCCTTAGCCAAGTCATCAGCCTTCATGTACATAGCTATGCCAAGGACTGCCCTTAGCCAAAGTCATCAGCCTTCATGTACACAGCTATGCAAGGACTGCCCTTAGCCAAAGTCATCAGCTTCATGTACATCAGCTATGCCAAAGGACTGCCCTTAGCCAAAGTCATCAGCCTTCATGTACATCAGCTATGCCAAGGACTGCCCCTTAGCCAAAGTCATCAGCCTTCATGTACATCAGCTATGCCAAGGACTGCCCTTAGCCAAAGTCATCAGCCTTCATGTACATCAGCTATGCCAAGGACTGCCCTTAGCCAAAGTCATCAGCCTTCATGTACAACAGCTATGCCAAGGACTGCCCTTAGCCAAAGTCATCAGCCTTCATGTACAACAGCTATGCCAAGGACTGCCCTTAGCCAAAGTCATCAGCCTTCATGTACAACAGCTATGCCAAGGACTGCCCTTAGCCAAAGTCATCAGCCTTCATGTACATCAGCTATACCAAGGACTGCCCTTAGCCAAAGTCATCAGCCTTCATGTACATCAGCTATACCAAGGACTGCCCTTAGCCAAAGTCATCAGCCTTCATGTACAACAGCTATGCCAAGGACTGCCCTTAGCCAAAGTCATCAGCCTTCATGTACATCAGCTATACCAAGGACTGCCCTTAGCCAAAGTCATCAGCCTTCATGTACATCAGCTATGCCAAGGACTGCCCCTTAGCCAAAGTCATCAGCCTTCATGTACAACAGCTATACCAAGGACTGCCCTTAGCCAAAGTCATCAGCCTTCATGTACAACAGCTATACCAAGGACTGCCCCTTAGCCAAAGTCATCAGCCTTCATGTTCAACAGCTATGCCAAGGACTGCCCCTTAGCCAAAGTCATCAGCCTTCATGTACAACAGCTATGCTAAGGACTGCTATTCAAGTGTCAGCTTATTTAGCCACAGCCAGTGCTGTTCACATCCATCTGAGTTCTTTATCGGACTTCACAATACTTTGTTTCTCAAGGATAGTAGCATTCTGTCCCATCGAACTTTTCTTACAGCTTGTCCCTGGTAATCAGACAGACAGGGCCATCCATAATAAAAATGATAATGATGATGATGTGATAACAACAACAACGACAACGACAGCAGCAACAATAATAATCATAACAATAATGACAATGATAACGATAATGATAGTAATGTTGACAATACTACCACTGCTGCTGCTGCTACTGTTACTACTACTACTACTACTACCACTATAGTACTACATGTACTACTACTACGACTATAGTACTACATGTACTACTACTACCACTATAGTACTACTACTACTACTACTACTATAGTACTACATGTACTACTACTACTACTACTACTACTACCACTATAGTACTACATGTACTACTACTACTACCACTATAGTACTACATGTACTACTACTACTACTACCACTATAGTACTACATGTACTACTACTACTACTACCACTATAGTACTACATGTACTACTACTACTACTACTACTACTACTACTACTACTACTACTACTACTACCACTATAGTACTAAATGTACTACTACTACTACTACTACTACTACCACTATAGTACTACATGTACTACTGCTACTACTACCACTATAGTACTACATGTTCTACTACTACTACTACTACTACCACTATAGTACTACATCTACTACTACTACTACTACTACCACTATAGTACTACATCTACTACTACTACTACTACTACTACTACTACTACTACTACTACCACTATAGTACTACATCTACTACTACTACTACTACTACTACTACTACTACCACTATAGTACTACATCTACTACTACTACTACCACTATAGTACTACATCTACTACCACCACTACTACTACTACTACTACCGCTATAGTACTACATATACTACTACTACGACTACCACTATATCAAAAGACTGTATAGCACAACATCCCAGGAAGCAAGCTTCTTAGCGCTTTGTGCCTCACAGAAAATGTATGCATAAATTGTAAATCAAATATTTATGAGACAGATAAAGAGCTACAGAACACCTTTTCTTCTTGTGACACATAGATCGCAGCATAACACAGACGTGAAGTTGTTTGCATATGATTTGCATAACAATGATTTGGAACAAACTGTCTACCTTTTTTTTTTTTATTAAAGTGATGAGGGTAAAATGTAACACAAATGGTAGAAATTCTCGATCGAATAAACATTTAAATACTGTTCTACAGAACATATGCGTGACGTGTATTTGATTATGTCAGATAATGTTCTTAATGAAAAATACACTCTTTGCATTTGTAGTATCATGCTGTACTGCATTTGTAATGTCATGTTGTACTGTATTTGTAATGCCATGTTGTACTGTATTTGTAATGTCATGTTGTACTGTATTTGTAATGTCATGTTGTACTGCATTTGTAATGTCATGTTGTACTGCATTTGTAATGTCATGTTGTACTACATGTGTAATGTCATGTTGTACTGCATTTGTAATGTCATGTTCTACTGCATTTGTAATGTCATGTTGCATTGTATTTGTAATGTCATGTTGTACTATATTTGTAATGTCATGTTGTACTGTATTTGTAATGTCATGTTGTACTGTATTTGTAATGTCGTGTTGTACTGTATTTGTAATGTCATGTTGTACTGCATCTGTAATGTCATGTTGTACTGTATTTGTAACGTCATGTTGTACTGTATTTGTAATGCCATGTTGTACTGCATTTGTAATGTCATGTTGTACTGCATTTGTAATGTCATGTTGTACTGTATTTGTAATGTCATGTTGTACTGCATTTGTAATATCATGTTGTACTGTATTTGTAATGTCATGTTGTACTGTATTTGTAATGTCATGTTGTACTGTATTTGTAATGTCATGTTGTACTGCATCTGTAATGTCATGTTGTACTACATGTGTAATGTCATGTTGTACTGCATGTGTAATGTCATGTTGTATTGCATTTGTAATGTCATGTTGTACTGCATTTGTAATGTCATGTTGTACTACATTTGCAATGTCATGTTGTACTGCATTTTGTAATGTCATGTTGTACTGCATTTGTAATGCCATGTTGTACTGCATTTGTGATGTCATGTTGTACTGCATTTGTAATGTCATGTTGTACTACATTTGTAATGTCATGTTGCACTGCATTTGTAATGTCATGTTGTACTGCATTTGTGATGTCATGTTGTACTGCATTTGTAATGCCATGTTGTACTGTATTTGTAATGTCATGTTGTACTATATTTGTAATGTCATGTTGTACTGCATTTGTAATGTCATGTTGTACTGCATGTGTAATGTCATGTTGTACTGCATGTGTAATTACATGTTGTACTGCATTTGTAATGTCATGTTGTACTGCATTTGTAATATCATATACTGCATTTGTAATGTCATGTTGTACTGCATTTGTAATGTCATGCTCTACTGCATTTGTAATGTCATGTTGTACCGTATTTGTGATGTCATGTTGTACTGCATTTGTACTGCATGTGTAATGTCATGTTGTAATGCATTTGTAATGTCATGTTGTACTGTATTTGTAATGTCATGTTGTACTGTATTTATAATGTCATGTTGTACTGTATTTGTAATGTCATGTTGTACTGTATTTGTAATGTCATGTTGTACTGTATTTGTAATGTCATGTTGTACTGTATTTGTAATGTCGTGTTGTACTGTATTTGTAATGTCATGTTGTACTGCATTTGTAATGTGTTGTACTGCATTTGTAATGTCATGTTGTACTGTATTTGTAATATGTTGCACTGCATTTGTAATGTCATGTTGTACTGCATTTGTAATGTCATGTTGTACTGCATTTGTAATGTCTTGTTGTAAAGCATTTGTAATGTCATGTTGTACTGCATGTGTAATGTCATGTTGTACTGTATTTGTAATGTCATGTTGTACTGTATTTGCAATGTCATGTTGTACTGTATTTGTAATGTCATGTTGTTGTAATGTCATGTTGTATTGCATGTGTAATGTCATGTTGTACTGTATTTGTAATGTCATGTTGTACTGTATTTGTAATGTCATGTTGTACTGTATTTGTAATGTCATGTTGTACTGTATTTGTAATGTCATGTTGTACTGTATTTGTAATGTCATGTTGTTGTAATGTCATGTTGTATTGCATGTGTAATGTCATGTTGTACTGTATTTGTAATGTCATGTT
>JAPXFY010000022.1:64996171-65016171 GCA_030674185.1 Monoplex corrugatus
TAACAGACAACAATTAATTAACTTTTCATAACAATTTGCCAAAAGGGGATCTGAGAATCAGCTGGACTACCGAAATAATATCATTATTTTTATTGTAAAGGATATCTCTAGAATCAGTACATGAAAAATCGAGATTGTTATTTCTATATGTCGTAAGTAAAATAGGACATTCAAAGAGCAGATGGTGGACTGAAAGAGGACTGCACCCATGTAAACTTACAACTTTGTGAGTTATTGCTTGGATCTGTGGTGTGCATTTTGTGAACACTGATCGATGAACGGGTTAGAGCTATAGTTGCTGATACATTCTGTTTACGGTCGCAGTCATGCACTACAGTAACACACCTTTAATCGATATGAACCTCTTTTTTATATGTATTTTTTTTAGCAAAAGTGCGAAGGGTGTGAAAAAATGCACGGTCTGTAAGGAGATGGAGAGTAACAGCACTATGGAGCGTAACAGCACTATGGAGCGTAACTATGGAGCGTAACAGCACTATGGAGCGTAACAGCACTATGAAGCGTAACAACACTATGGAGCGTAACAGCACTATGGAGCGTAACAGCACTATGGAGCGTAACAGCACTATGGAGCGTAACAGGACTATGGAGCGTAACAGCACTATGGAGCGTAACAGCACTATGGAGTGTAACTATGGAGCGTAACAGCACTATGGAGCGTAATTATGGAGCGTAACAGCACTATGGAGGATAACAGCACTATGGAGCGTAATTATGGAGCGTAACAGCACTATGGAGCGTAACAATCGGGCGTAACAGCACTATGGAGCGTAACAGCACTATCTAGCGTAACTATGGAGCGTAACAGCACTATGGAGCGTAACAGCACTATGGAGCGTAACAGCACTATGGAGCGTAACAGCACTATGGAGCGTAATATGGAGCGTACCAGCACTATGGAGCGTAACTATGGAGCGTAACAGCACTATGGAGCATAACTATGGAGCGTAACAGCACTATGGAGCGTAACAGCACTATGGAGCGTAACTATGGAGCGTAACAGCACTATGGAGCATAACAGCACTATGGAGCGTAACTATGGAGCGTAACAGCACTAAGGAGCATAACAGCACTATGGAGCGTAACTATGGAGTGTAACATCACTATGGAGCGTAACTATAGAGGTAACAGCACTATGGAGCGTAACTATGGAGTGTAACAGCACTATGGAGCGTAACTATGGAGCGTAACAGCACTATGGAGCGTAACTATGGAGCGTTAACAGCACTATGGAGCGTACAGCACTAAGGAGTGTAACAGCACTATGGAGCGTACAGCGTATGGAGCGTAACAGCACTATGGAGCGTAACTATGGAGTGTAACAGCACTATGGAACGTAACTATGGAGTGTAACAGCACTATCGAGCGTAAACTATGGAGCATAACAGCACTATGGAGCGTAACTTGGAGTGTAACAGCACTATGGAGCGTAACTATGGAGTGTAACAGCACTATGGAGCGTAACTTGGAGCATAACAGCACTATGGAGCGTAACTCTGGAGCATAACAGCACTATGGAGCGTAACTATGGAGCATAACAGCACTATGGAGCATAACAGCACTATGGAGCGTAACACCTATGGAGCATAACAGCGCTATCGAGCTTAACAGCACTATTGGAGCGTAACTATGGAAACGTAACAGCACATGGAGCGTAACTAGGGAGCGTAACAGCACTATGGAGCGTAACTAGGGAACGTAACAGCACTAAGATGGAAATGTCTTCTACTCGTACCCGTATTCTTTTAACCTGCTGAATGTACCACCCTATTGTATACCATTACCTGTTAAAAGGAAGAGACACACCGTATCTCCTTGCATCGGGGTGTGTGTGTATGTGTGTGTGTGTGTGTATGTGAGTGTGTGTGTGTGTGTGTCTGTGTGTGTGGTGTGTGTGTGTGTGTGTGTGTGTGTGTGTGGTGTGTGTGTGTGTGTGTGTGTGTGTGTCTGTGTGTGTGTCTGTGTGTGTGTGTGTGTTGTGTATTGTGTCTGTGTGTGTGTGTGTGTGTGTGTTTTGGTTGTTGTTGTGTGTTGTGTGTGTCGTTTGTGTGTGTGTGTCGTTTGTGCCTTGTTTTATCGCGGGTAATCTGAACCCCACAGCCCCACCGAGAACAGCGGGAACAGCAGCAGGCCTGACAACACTGAATACTATCCCGGAAGATTAACATTTTAAACATCTCCTTCAGGTCCGTAATAAAACTCATGTAGCCACTATTTCATGTTAGTCAGTCTGAACGCACCCCAAACGTAGATTCCAACGAGAGATTTTGACAGAAGAAAACAAGTCGAGGGAAGGAGATACTATCGCAAATTTTCCCGGCATTTTCACGCAAGGATCATATTACAATACTGACCTAAACCAGGGTATTAAAGTCCACCAGAACTTTCAGATCCTGTGAAGATTTAATGTCCGTAGTTTTTAACGAGCTGATATCCCTTTGGAAGGGAGGGAATGGGGAAGGAGAATCATATAAAACAAGGTGAAAGAGGAGAATGACGATGATGAGATAATGGATTAAGAGAGAGGAAGAGGACAAGAAGAACAGAATAGTCAAGCCATTCAAACAATGTCAATTTTTGTACTTTTATTCATCATCATCAGGTGACCTGCCGCATGGCGTTGGCGATCATGGACTTCCATCTGTCCCTATTTCTTGTTGCCCCAAGCATCTCCTCCACCCTCCTCGTCTTCAGCCACTCCACAAGTCCGTCTAGCATTTTCTCCCTGGGTCTACCTGGTGCTCTCTTTCCCTCCATTTTCCCGTTGTGACCAGGTGCTCCAAATCCCACTTCCTCATAAAATGGCCTATCAATGTTGCTTGTCTTTTCCTAATCTTCCTTATGAGTGATCTACTTGTGTATGCCTCCATCAAGACTGTCTCGTTTGTTTTCTTTGCTGTCCATGGAACTCTCAACATTCTTCTGAGAAACCACATCTCGGCTGTCTCAATCTTGTTCTGGCTTTGCTTGCTGACTGTCCACGCCTCACATCCGTACAACAGTATTGGTTCTATATAACATTCAAGAACTCTCTTCCTGATGTTAATTGATAGGCATTTTTTGGTAAGAATGCTTGTCATCTTTTTGAATGCTGTTTTGGCTTGGCCGATTCTGCCGGCTATTTCCGATGTGCATCTGTCGTCTGATGAAATGACCGTTCCCAGGCCAGGTATTTGAACTTATTAACCTGTGTCAAGGTTGTGCCATTTGCTGTTATTTTGCAGGAGGTGATTTCATGTTTTTTACTGATCACCATGACTTCAGTCTTCCTGCTGTTTAATTCCAGCCCCTTACCTTTGCTTTCTATTTCTATTATATTCACAATGTTTTGTAGGGCCATTTCATTTTCTGCAATTAGCATGGTGTCATGTGCGTATCGAATGTTGTTTATCATTTTCCCTCCAACCTTTGATCCAGGTCTTCTTCTGGGTTTCTCATGATGCTTTCGCTGTAAAGTGAAAACAGATCTGGTGACAAAACACAACCCTGTCTGACTCCTCTTTTGATGTACTTTTATTAAGAACAGATATTAACTCAGAAAATCCATATTTTGAACTTCTTACGATCAATGTGACCTTGAATTTTCATTTCACATAAAAATTGACACGCGTGGAGGACATTGGCAGACTGTCACAACAGCGAAAATATTTTAAATATTGCCACAAGTTCCCAAAGAAGCGCTGTTCACACATTGTCCTTAAGGGGGCAGACCTACCCAGATTTGGGTACCAATATTGTGATGTTCAGTGTTTCAGTTCTAATTAACCAATCACCATGATATTTGGCAAGAAGATACCTCAGACAGTATTCTTTGGATTGAATATCTTTGTTGGGTTCTGTGAGTTATGAAAAGTTAACAAAAATTAATTAATTAATTAATTAATTGCGATTTTTCGTGAGATTGTATACATCAGACATAATATGTTCAAAAGTTTTCATCCGATTTCCTTGATATTTGGCACACATATAGCAAGGACAGCTACCTATAGTCGGTAGTAAAATCTTGCAGTTCTGCGTTAAATAAACATTTTTATCAAAAGTTGTATTGTAATTTTTTTTATTAAAATTATTCTAAAAATTGGTGTGATGATTGTACAGAAAATAATTATAGTAGAGCTAAGATTTTACTACATGCCATACATACTATACAGATGTGTTTACTCACTAAATATCAAATTCCTAACATGAATATATGTGTAGTTATAAATGTCACAGTATGTACTATATTTTTTTCATTTTCGCGAGAACATTTTTAATTAATTACTTTTTGTCAACTTTTCATAACTCACAGACCCCAACAAAGATATCCAATCCAAAGAATACTGTCTGAGGTATCTTCTTGCCAAATATCATGGTGATTGCTTAATTAGAACTGAAACACTCAACATCACAATCTTGGTACCCAAATCTGGGTAGGTCTGCCCCCTTTAATCAATGTACTGATTTCAGGCGCTTGTTTGGTCATGTCACCTGCATACACTGTCCTCCACACTTACGCGCTCGCTATTCATCAGCGGTCTGTATCTTTGATCTACATTTGTACAGATCGATCAAGAAAGAAGTGAGAAAATGTTAACACATTTTGGTAACATGCAGTTCGGTTCAACAACCATTCATTGTCTGATTAACTAATATTGTACTGATAAACAGCAACAACACACACACACACACACACACACACACACACACACACACACACACACACACACACACACACACACACACACACACACGCACATCCATACACACACAGCACACCTCACCACACCACACCTCGCCACACCACACCACGCCACACTACACCACACTACACCACACCACACCAAACCACACCACACCACACCACGCCACACCACACCACACCATGCCACACCACACTACACCACACTACACCACACCACACTACACCACACTACACCACACCACACCACGCCACGCCACGCCACACCACACTACACCACACTACACCACACCACACCACACCACACCCACACCACACCACACCACGCCACATCACACCACACCACACTACACTACACCACGCCACACCACACCACACCACACTACACCACACTACACCACACCACACCACACTACTCCACACCACATCACACTACACCACACCACACCATACTACACCACACTACACTACACCACACCACGGCACACCACACCACACCACACCACATCACACCACACCACACCACACCACACTACACCACACTACACCACACCACACTACTCCACACCACACCACACCACATCACAACACACTACACCACGCCACATCACACCACACCACACCACACCACACTACACCACACCACACACACCACACCACACGCACGCACATGCATGTTCACAGACTCACACATACACACACACACACCACAGCACAGCACACCACACCACACCACACCACACCACACCACACCACACCACACCACACCACACACACGCACATGCATGTTCACAGACTCACACATACACACACACACCACAGCACACCACACCACACCACAGCACACCACAGCACACCACACCAAACCACACCACACCACACACACACGCACATGCTTGTTCACAGACTCACACACATATACACACACGCACACATACATCTATCCTGGGTTGTGTGTGAAAGTCTCCTTTCCTAAGTGGAAATTAAAAAAGGAGACGAAGACAATGGTGATGGTGTGGTGGTGGTGGTGGTGGTGGCTAGTGATGATGATGAAGATGATGATGATGATGATGATGATGATGATGATAGTGATGATGATGATGATGATGATGATGATGAAAAAGGGGGGAGGGGGAAGGGGAAGGGAGGCGCAGGAGGAAAAAAAATGAAAGTGAAGGCAGTCTAATCCTTACCTGGACCATAGGGGAGTGAGGTGGTCAAGACCTCACTACACTCGAACCAGTCGTTTTGAGGATGGGCTCCACTCCCTCCCTACCTCGCTGCTTTACAGTCCCCCCCCCCCCCCCGACCCTCAACAGGGTGAGGTACCTATTCACAGCTGGGTGGACTGGAGACCACTCAGGGTAAAAAAAAAATGTGCAGTCAGATTGACAGGTGGGAAATCTATCTCTACTCTAACCGGGACTGTCTGCAGGGATTAGAGGAGTTTCTGCTGGTGTTGACAGAGTGGATTTCACAACATGACAGAACTGTTTTGCAATAATTGTGTTTTGCGTCCATTCTGTCTTGATGGTGAAATATTCCTTATCTTCTCTTACTCTCTGTCTCTGTCTCTGTCTCTGTCTGCCTGTCTGTCTCTTTATATTAGTGTGCGAGATCTAAAAATAAAGAAAAGCGTTATATTGCTTATGTCACTATGTTACTCCCCTCAAAATTAAAAAAAAAAAGTTTTTGCTCTGCCTGTCTGTCTCTGTCTCTCTCCCTGGGTCTGTCTCCTGTCTGTCTGTCTGTCTGTCTATCTGTCTCTCTGTCTCTCTCTCTCTCCCTCTCTATCTCTTTCTCATGCTGTCTCAATGATTATGGCTAGTGAGATTTCTGTTTCTCTGTCTGTCTCTGTCCCAAAGACCATCGCTGTTAAGATTCTCTCTCTCTGTGTCTCTGTGTCTCTCTCTCTCTCTCGCTCTCTCTCTCTCTCTCTCTCTCTCTCTCTTTCTCTCTGTCTCTCTGCCTGTCCTGTCTGTCTGTCTGTCTGTCTGTCTGTCTGTCTGTCTCTCTCTCTCTCTCTCTCTCTCTCTCTCTCTCTCTCTCCTCTCTCTCTCTCTCTAAGTATACATGCTGTTTCAATCTGAAGTTCTATTCTAGACAATGGTACACCTACTAATGGATAGATGTTATACGTATGAGACTGGTCTTTTAGCAACATGAACATTTATGTCAGCATTATCATAAGAACATGTATAGATTCAGTGTTTCCGATATTCCATATTGTATTCTGGCCCAAAGATGATGCACTGTAAACCCTCTCAGTCTGAATCCTCCTCTCTCTGTTACTATGTCTGTGACTGTTTCTTTGTCTGTCTCGCTGTCTGTTTGTGTGTGACTGTTTCTTTTGTCTGTCTCGCTGCCTGTTTGTGTCTGACTGTTTCTTTGTCTGTCTCGCTGTCTGTTTGTGTTTTCTTTGTCTGTCTCACTGTCTGTTTGTCTGTGACTGTTTCTTTGTCTGTCACGCTGTCTGTCTGTGACTGTTTCTTTGTCTCGCTGTCTGTTTGTCTGTGACTGTTTCTTTGTCTGTCTCGCTGTCTGAGTCTGACTGTTTCTTTGTCTCGCTGTCTGTTTGTGACTGTTTGTTTGTCTGTCTCCCTGTCTGTTTGTCTGTGACTGTTTCTTTGTCTGTCTCGCTGTCTGTTTGAGTCTGACTGTTTCTTTGTCTCGCTGTCTGTTTGTGACTGTTTCTTTGTCTGTCTCCCTGTCTGTTTGTCTGTGACTGTTTCTTTGTCTGTCTCGCTGTCTGTCTCTGACTGTTTCTTTGTCTGTCTCGCTGTCTGTCTCTGACTGTTTCTTTGTCTGTCTCGCTGTCTGTCTGTGTCTGACTGTTTCTTTGTCTGTCTCGCTGTCTGTCTCTGACTGTTTCTTTGTCTGTATCGCTGTCTGTCTGTGTCTGACTGTTTCTTTGTCTGTCTCGCTGTCTGTCTCTGACTGTTTCTTTGTCTGTCTCGCTGTCTGTCTGTGTCTGAATGTTTCTTTGTCTGTCTCGCTGTCTGTCTGTGTCTGACTGTTTCTTTGTCTGTCTCGCTGTCTGTCTCTGACTGTTTCTTTGTCTGTCTCACTGTCTGTCTCTGACTGTTTCTTTGTCTGTCTCGCTGTCTGTCTGTGTCTGACTGTTTCTTTGTCTGTCTCGCTGTCTGTCTCTGACTGTTTCTTTGTCTGTCTCGCTGTCTGTCTCTGACTGTTTCTTTGTCTGTATCGCTGTCTGTCTCTGACTGTTTCTTTGTCTGTCTCGCTGTCTGTCTGTGTCTGACTGTTTCTTTGTCTGTCTCGCTGTCTGTCTGTGACTGTTTCTTTGTCTGTCTCGCTGTCTGTCTGTGTCTGACTGTTTCTTTGTCTGTCTCGCTGTCTGTCTCTGACTGTTTCTTTGTCTGTCTCGCTGTCTGTCTGTCTCTGACTGTTTCTTTGTCTGTGACTGTTTCTTTGTCTCACTGTCTGTTTGTCTGTGACTGTTTCTTTGTCTGTCTCGCTGTCTGTCTGTCTCTGACTGTATTTTTTTCTGTGACTGTTTCTTTGTCTCGCTGTGTCTGTCTCTGACTGTTTCTTTGTGACTGTTTCTTTGTCTGTCTCGCTGTCTGTTTGCCTGTGACTTTCTTTGTCTGTGACTGTTTTTTTGTCTGTGACTGTTTCTTTGTCTCGCTGTCTGTTTTCTGTGACTGTTTCTTTATCTGTGACTGTTTCTTTGTCTGTCTCGCTGTCTGTTTGTTTGTGACTGTTTCTTTGTCTGTCTTGCTGTATGTTTCTTTGTTTCTGACTGTTTCTTTGTCTGTCTTGCTGTCTGTTTGTCTGTGACTGTTTCTTTATCTGTGACTGTTTCTTTGTCTGTCTTGCTGTCTGTTTTCTGTGACTGTTTCTTTATCTGTGACTGTTTCTTTGTCTGTCTCGCTGTCTGTTTGTCTGTTACTGTTTCTTTGTCTGTCTTGCTGTATGTTTCTTTATCTCTGACTGTTTTCTTTGTCTGTCTTGCTGTCTGTTTGTCTGTGACTGTTTCTTTGTCTGTCTCTCTGTCTGTTTGTGTCTGTCTCGCTGTCTGTTTGTCTGTGACTGTTTCTTTGTCTGTCTCTCTGTCTGTTTGTGTCTGTCTCTTTGTCTGTCTCGCTGTCTGTTTGTCTGTGACTGTTTCTTTGTCTGTCTCGTTGTCTGTCTGTCTCTGACTGTTTCTTTATCTGTGACTGTTTCTTTGTCTGTCTCGCTGTCTGTTTGTCTCTGACTGTTTCTTTATCTGTCTCGCTGTCTGTCTGTCTCTGACTGTTTCTTTATCTGTGACTGTTTCTTTGTCTGTCTTCGCTGTCTGTTTGTCTGTCACTGTTCTTTGTCTGTCTCGTTGTCTGTTTTGTCTGTGCTGTTTCTTTGTCTGTCTTGCTGTCTGTTTGTCTGTGACTGTTTCTTTTTGTCTGTCTTGCTGTCTGTTTGTGTCTGTAACGTTTCTTTGTCTGTCTTGCTGTCTGTTTCTTTGTCTGTGACTGGTTTCTTTGTCTGTCTGGCTGTCTGTTTGTGGACTGAGTTTCTTTGTCTGTCTCGCTGTCTGTTTGTCTGTGACTGGTTCTTTGTCTGTCTTGCTGTCTGTTCCTGTCTGTGACTGTTTCTTTGTCTGTCTCGCTGTCTGTTTGTCTCTGACTGTTTCTTTGTCTGTCTGCGCTGACTGTCTGTGACTGTTTCTTTGTCTGTCTCGCTGTCTGTATTGTCTCTGACTGTTTTTTTGTCTGTCTCGCTGTCTGTTTGTTTCTGACTGTTTCTTTGTCTGTCTGCTGGCTGTTGTGTCTGTGACTGTTTCTTTGTCTGTCTCACTGTCGTGTTTGTGTCTGTTTCTTTGTCTGTCTCGCTGTCTGTTTGTCTGTGACTGTTTCTTTGTCTGTCTCGCTGTCTGTCTTCTGACTGTTTCTTTATCTGTCTCCGCTGTCTGTCTGTCTCTGACTGTTTCTTTGTCTGTGACTGTTTCTTTTGTCTCACTGTCTGTTTTGTCTGTGACTGTTTCTTTGTCTGTCTCGCGTTCTGTCTGTCTGTCTCTGACTGTATTTTTTGTCTGTGACTGTGTTTCTTTGTCTCGCTGTGTCTGTCTCTGACTGTTTCTTTGTGACTGTTCTTCTTTGTCTGTCACTCGCTGTCTGTTTGCCTGTGACTGTTTTTGTCTGTACTGCTGTTTTTGTCTGTGACTGTTTCTTTTGTCCTCGCTGTCCTGTTTTCTTGTGACTGTTGTCTTTTCTGGTTGACTGTTTCTTTGTCTGTCTCGCTGTCTGTTTGTTTGTGACTGTTTTCTTGTCTGTCTTGCTGTTGTTTCTTGTTCTGACTGTTTCTTCTGTTTGTTCTGTCTTGCTGTCTTTTTGTCTGTGACTGTTTCTTTATCTGTGACTGTTTCTTTGTCTGTCTTGCTGTCTGTTTTCTGTGACTGTTTCTTTATCTGTGACTGTTTCTTTGTCTGTCTCGCTGTCTGTTTTGTCTGTTTCTGTTTCTTTTTCTGTTTTCTGTTTGCTGTATGTTTTCTTTGTCTACTGACTTGTTTCTTTCTGTTGTCTTGGTCTGTCTGTCCGCTGTCTGTTTGTCTGTGACTGTTTCTTTGTCTGTCTCCTGTCTGTTTGTTTCTGTCTCGCTGTCTGTTTGTCTGTGACTGTTTTTCTTCTGTCTGTTCTCTGTCTGTTTTGTGTCTGTCTCGCTGTCTGTTTGTCTGTGACTGTTTCTTTGTCTGTCTCGTGTGTCTGTCTCTGTCTCTGACTGTTTCTTTTCTGTCTCGCTGTCTGTCTGTTTTTCTTGACTGTTTCTTTATCTGTGACTGTTTCTTTGTCTGTCTCGCTGTCTGTTTGTCTCTGACTGTTTCTTTATCTGTCTCGCTGTCTGTCTGTCTCTGACTGTTTCTTTATCTGTGACTGTTTCTTTGTCTGTCTCGCTGTCTGTGTCTTTGTCTGTCTGTCTGTTCTGTTGTCTGTCGTCGTTGTCTGTTTGTCTGTGCTGCTTCTTTGTCTGTCTTGCTGTCTGTTTGTCTGTGACTGTTTCTTTGTCTGTCTTGCTGTCTGTTTCTTTGTCTGTGACTGGTTCTTTGTCTGTCTGGCTGTCTGTTTGTGACTGTTTCTTTGTCTGTCTCGCTGTCTGTTTGTCTGTGACTGGTTCTTTGTCTGTCTTGCTGTCTGTTTCCATGTCTGTGACTGGTTCTTTGTCTGTCTCGCTGTCTGTTTGTCTCTGACTGTTTCTTTGTCTGTCTCGCTGACTGTCTGTGACTGTTTCTTTGTCTGTCTCGCTGTCTATATGTGTCTCTGACTGTTTTTTTGTCTGTCTCGCTGTCTGTTTGTGTCTGACTGTTTCTTTGTCTGTCTGGCAGTCTGTTTGTCTGTGACTGTTTCTTTGTCTGTCTCGCTGTCTGTTTGTGTCTGACTGTTTCTTTGTCTGTCTCGCTGTCTGTTTGTCTGTGACTGTTTCTTTGTCTGTCTCGATGTCTGTTTTCTGACTGTTTTCTTTGTCTGTGACTGTTTCTTTATCTGTGACTGTTTCTTTATCTGTGACTGTTTCTTTATCTGTGACTGTTTCTTTGTCTGTCTCGCTGTCTGTTTCTGACTGTTTCTTTGTCTGTGACTGTTTCTTTATCTGTGACTGTTTCTTTGTCTGTGACTGTTTCTTTATCTGTGACTGTTTCTTTGTCTGTCTCGCTGTCTGTTTGTCTGTGACTGTTTCTTTGTCTGTGACTGTTTCTTTATCTGTCTCGTTGTCTGTTTGTTCTGACCGTTTCTTTGTCTGTCTCGCTGTCTGTCTGTGTCTGACTGTTTCTTTGTCTGTCTCGCTGTCTGTCTCTGACTGTTTCTTTGTCTGTCTCGCTGTCTGTCTGTCTCTGATTGTTTCTTTGTCTGTGACTGTTTCTTTGTCTCACTGTCTGTTTGTCTGTGACTGTTTCTTTGTCTGTCTCGCTGTCTGTCTGTCTCTGACTGTATCTTTGTCTGTGACTGTTTCTTTGTCTCGCTGTGTCTGTCTCTGACTGTTTCTTTGTGACTGTTTCTTTGTCTGTCTCGCTGTCGTTTGCCTGTGACTTTCTTTGTCTGTGACTGTTTTTTTTTGTCTGTGACTGTTTCTTTGTCTCGCTGTCTGTTTTCTGTGACTGTTTCTTTATCTGTGACTGTTTCTTTGTCTGTCTCGCTGTCTGTTTGTTTGTGACTGTTTCTTTGTCTGTCTTGCTGTATGTTTCTTTGTCTGTGACTGTTTCTTTGTCTGTCTTGCTGTCTGTTTGTCTGTGACTGTTTCTTTGTCTGTCTCTCTGTCTGTTTGTGTCTGTTTCTTTGTCTGTCTCGCTGTCTGTTTGTCTGTGACTGGTTCTTTGTTTGTCTTGCTGTCTGTTTGCGACTGTTTCTTTGTCTGTCTCGCTGTCTGTTTGTCTGTGACTGGTTCTTTGTCTGTCTTGCTGTCTGTTTCCATGTCTGTGACTGGTTCTTTGTCTTTCTCGCTGTCTGTTTGTCTCTGACTGTTTCTTTGTCTGTCTCACTGACTGTCTGTGACTGTTTCTTTGTCTGTCTCGCTGTCTGTATGTGTCTCTGACTGTTTTTTTGTCTGTCTGGCTGTCTGTTCGTCTGTGACTGTTTCTTTGTCTGTCTCGCTGTCTGTTTGTGTCTGACTGTTTCTTTGTCTGTCTCGCTGTCTGTTTTGTCTGTGACTTTTTCTTTGTCTGTCTCGCTGTCTGTTTCTGACTGTTTCTTTGTCTGTGACTGTTTCTTTGTCTATCTCGCTGTCTGTTTGTGTCTGACTGTTTCTTTGTCTGTGACTGTTTCTTTGTCTCGCTGTATGTCTCTCTGACTGTTTCTTTGTGACTGTTTCTTTGTCTGTGTCGCTGTCTGTTTGCCTGTGACTTTCTTTGTCTGTGACTGTTTCCTTGTCTGTGACTGTTTCTTTGTCTCGCTGTCTGGTTGTCTGTGACTGTTTCTTTGTCTGTGACTGTTTCTTTTGTCTGTCTCGCTGTCTGTTTGTCTCTGACTGTTTCTTTGTCTGTCTCGCTGTCTGTTTGTCTGTGACTGTTTTTTTGTCTCGTTGTCTGTTTGTGTCTGTGACTGTTTCTTTGTCTGTCTTGCTGTCTGTTTCTTTGTCTGTGTTTCTTTGTCTGTCTCGCTGTCTGTTTGTCTCTGACTGTTTCTTTGTCTGTCTGTTTGTCTGTGACTGTTTCTTTGTCTGTCTCGCTGTCTGTTTGTCTCTGACTGTTTCTTTGTCTGTCTCGCTGTCTGTTTGTCTGTGACTGTTTTTTTGTCTCGTTGTCTGTTTGTGTCTGTGACTGTTTCTTTGTCTGTCTTGCTGTCTGTTTCTTTGTCTGTGTTTCTTTGTCTGTCTCGCTGTCTGTTTGTCTCTGACTGTTTCTTTGTCTGTCTGTTTGTCTGTGACTGTTTCTTTGTCTGTCTCGCTGTCTGTTTGTCTGTGTTTCTTTGTCTGTCTCCATGTCTGTTTGTCTCTCACAGTCTCAAAAACTATGGCTAGTTGGGTCTGTCTCTCAAGCACCATGTCTAGTTTTCTCTCTCTCTCTCTCCTCCCTGTCTCTGTCTCTCTCTCTTTCTCTCTCTCTTTTCTCTCTCTCTGTCTGTCTCTCTCTGTCTCTGTCTCTGTCTCTCTCTGTGTCTCTGTCTCTGTCTCTCTCCGTCTCTCTCTGTCTCTCTTTTTGTGTCTCTCTCTGTCTCTGTCTCTCTCTAGCTCTCTGTCTCTCTGTCTCTCTCTGTCTCTGTCTCTCTCTGTCTCTCTGTCTCTGTCTCTCTCTCTCTCTCTCTCTCTCTCTCTCTCTCCTCTCTCCCCCTCTCTCCCGTCCTTCCCTCTCTCCTTTCCTGAAAGAGCGTGGCTCTCTTTCTTCTCACCACTGTTCCAGTTGTGTACTTTCTCATCGTATCAACAATACATGATTGATCACCTGTCATATTTTCCTGTCAGTGCCACGAGGAGACCTTCTCGTCGAACATGAGGGCTCTCCTCTGCATGGAATTACATTGTCATTGTTTATCAGTCTGTGACTTCAACATTCATGACAGCTAGAGGGAGCTCTGTGACTTCTCTGTCTGTCTGTCCGTCTGTCCGTCTGTCTGTCTGTCTGTCTGTCTGTCTGTCTGTCTATCTGTCTGTCTGTCTGTCCGTCTCTCTGTCTGTCCGTCTGTCTGTCTGTCTGTCTGTCCGTCTGTCTGTCTATCTGTCTGTCTGTCCGTCTGTCTGTCTGTCTGTCTGTCCATCTGTCTGTCTATCTGTCTGTCCGTCCGTCTTCTGTCTGTCTATCTGTCTGTCTGTCCGTCTGTCTGTCTGTCTGTCTGTCCATCAGTCTGTTTGTCTGTCCGTCCGTCTTCTGTCTGTCTGTCTATCTGTCTGTCTGTCTGTCTGAGAGAGAGAGAGAGAGAGAGAGAGAGAGAGAGAGAGAGAGAGAGAGAGAGAGAGCAATCAACTTTTTTTCAGAATGCTTAAATTATATATTTCTGTTGATTTCTTACATTGTGTAGTGTAGTTCTCTTATGGGGAGGGATAGATGTCAAAATGCACGCAAGAATTATTTGTCTAAACGATTCAAAGAATGTAAGTTAGCAACAGCTGATTTGTACGTTGTGCTGATAGCTGTATAGTTAGAAAATAAAATATCGTTATAATCATCATCTATTCCAAATTAATATAAGAGCGTGTATTGCTTGTAGAATATTGCCTTTGGGAATGAAGACAGTATGTACCTGTGTGTAGACAACGTGAGATGTCTGTACTGCCCTGTGTTTATTGTATGTATTGTGTGTAGGGATAAACAACATTCCATACGCAGATGACACCGTGCTAATTGCAGAAAGTGAAAGAGACCTACAAAACCTTGTGAATATACTAGAAATAGAAAGCAAAGGTAAGGGGTTAGAACTAAACAGCAGGAAGACTGAAGTCATGGTGATCAGTAAAAACATGAAATCCCCTCCTGCAAAATAACAGCAAATGGCACAACCTTGACACAGGTTGATAAGTTTAAATAGCCTACCTGGGAACGATCATTTCACCAGACGGCGGATGCACATCAGAAATAGCCAGCAGAATCAGCCAAGCCAAAACAACATTCAAGAAGATGGAAAGCATTCTTACCAACAAATGCCTATCAATCAACATCAGGATGAGAGTTCTTGAATGTTATATAGAACCAATACTGTTGTACGGTTGCGAGGTGTGGACAGTCAACAAGCAAAGCCAGAACAAGATTAAGGCAGCCGAGATGTGGTTTCTAAGAAGGATATTGAGAGTTACATGGACAGCAAAGAAAACAAACGAGACAGTCTTGATGGAGGCAGACACAAGTAGATCATTCATAAGGAAGATTAGGAAAAGGCAGGCAACATTGACAGGCCATTTTATGAGGAAAGGGGAATTGGAACACCTGGTCACAACTGGAAAGCTGGAGGGAAAGAGAGCACCAGGTAGACCCAGGGAGAAGATACTAGACGGACTTGCAGAGTGGCTGAAGACAAGGAAGGTGGAGGAGATGCTTGGGGCAACAAGAGATAGAGACAGATGGAAGTCCATGATCGTCAACGCCACGCGGCAGGGCACCTGATGATGATGATGGCATGTAATTCTTTTTTTTCCTTTTTAGTGGATTTACCTGATGCATTTCAGGTTTCTCAACCTAAGCAGGGCGCGTCGACACGGTGTAACGCCACTGGTTTTATTTTTTTCTTTATTCCGCATACATGTCCTTACGCTCACATATGAAAGTGGGCACTTTATTATAATTCTGCCAGAGACACAACTCATTTGTTGCTGCGGGATGTTTAACGTGCGCAGTGTGCGTCCTGCACGTGATACTTTTATTTATCCGTTTCATCCGGAAGACTAGCTAGCACCTACACTGTTGTGTCAGATCTTATGAACCGAAGAAAAAAAACAAACGTCCTGTGCAATCTGTGATTCGAACCTGAATGATCGGCATCCCAGGCAGTTGCTTTAGCCATTAGGCCACATACTACAAGTGTATGTGTATGTGTATGTGTATGTGTTTCTGTATGTGTGTGTGTGTGTGTGTGTGTGTGTGTGTGTGTGTGTGTGTGTGTGTGTGTGTGTGTGTGCATGTGTTTGTGTTTGTGTTTCTGTATTGGTGTGTGTGTGTGTGTGTGTGCATGTGTATGTGTTTCTGTATGTGTGTGTGCATGTGTATGTGTTTCTGTATGTATGTGTGTGTGTGTGTGTGTGTGTGTGTGTGTGTGTGTGTGTGTGTGTGTGCATGTGTATGTGTTTCTGTATGTGTGTGTGTGTGTGTGTGCATGTGTATGTGTTTCTGTATGTGTGTGTGTGTGTGTGTGTGTGTGTGTGTGTGTGTGTGTGTGTGCATGTGTTTGTGTTTTCTTTATGTGTGTGTGTATGTGTGTGCATGTGTATGTGTTTCTGTATGTGTGTGTGTGTGTGTGCATGTGTTTGTGTTTCTGTATGTGTGTGTGTGTGTGTGTGTGTGTGTGTGTGTGTGTGTGTGTGTATGTGTTTCTGTATGTGTGTGTGTGCATGTGTATGTGTTTCTGTATGTGTGTGTATGTGTTTCTGTATGTGTGTGTGTGTGTGCATGTGTTTGTGTTTCTGTATGTGTGTGTATGTGTTTCTGTATGTGTGTGTGTGTGTATGTGTTTTTGTATGTGTGTGTATGTGTTTCTGTATGTGTGTGTGTGTGTGTGTGTGTGTGTGCATGTGTATGTGTTTCTTTATGTGTGTGTATGTGTGTGCATGTGTATGTGTTTCTGTATGTGTGTGTTGTGTGTGTGCATTTGTGTGTTTTGTGTGTGTGTGTGTGTGTGTGTGTGTGTTGTGTGTGTGTGTGTGTGTGTGTTGTGTGTGTGCATGTGATGTGTTTCTGTATGTGTGTGATGTGTTTCTGTATGTGTGTATGTGTGTGTGTGTGTGTGTGTGTATGTGTTTCTGTATGTGGTGTGTGTGTTGTTTTGTATGTGTGTGTGTGTGTGTGTGTGCATGTGTTTGTGTTTCTGTAGTGTGTGTGTGCATGTGTATGTGTTTCTGTATGTGTGTGTGTGGGGTGCATGTGTATGTGTTTCTGTATGTGTGTGTGTGTGTGCATGTGTTTGTGTTTCTGTATGTGTGTGTGTGTGTGTGTGTGTGTGTGTGTGTGTGGTGTGTTTTCTGTATGTGTGTGTGGCATGTGTATGTGTTTCTGTATGTGTGTGTATGTGTTTCTGTATGTGTGTGTGTGTGTGTGTGTGTGTTTGTGTTTCTGTATGTGTGTTGTGTGGTGTTTTGTTGTGTGTGTGTGTATGTGTTTCTGTATGTGTGTGTGTGTGTTGTGTGTGTGTGTGTGTGTGTGTGTGTGTGTGTGTGTGTGCATGTGTATGTGTTTCTGTATGTGTGTGTGGTGTGCATGTGTGATGTGTTTGTTGTTTTTATGGTGTGTGTGTGGTGTGTTTCTGTATTGTGTTATCTGTATGTGTTGTGTGTGTGTGTGTGTTGTATGTGTATGTATGTGTGTGTGTGTGTGTGTGTATTGTTGTGTGTGTGTGTGTGTGTGGTGTGTGTGTGTGTGTGTGCATGTGTATGTGTTTCTGTAAGTGTGTGTGTGCATGTGTATGTGTTTCTGTGTGTGTGTGTGTGTGTGCATGTGTATGTGTTTCTGTATGTGTGTGTGTGTGTATGTGTTTCTATGTGTGTGTATGTGTGTGTATGTGTGCATGTGTATGTGTTTCTGTATGTGTGTGTGTATGTGTTGTGTCGCTGTCTCGAACTCTGTTAAATAATGCAAATACCAGTACCCTTAAGGTTTGAAATATCCATTGAGCTCAAGCGCCAAGCCCCCTTCCTTTCTGTGCAGCATATTATATTAACTTCTTTTTCCTTTTATTGTTGCTTAAAGCCCAGCCGACTGCGCAGAGCCATATCAGGGCTATAACCGCTTCAAAACACACAAAATTTCAACAGGAAAAAAAAAGGAAAAGAAAATTTAGTACACATATCAGTGCATTCGCGCACATAATCTAAGGACATGCCCCCGGCGTAGGGCCATTCCGTCCGAATTATCGCACAGGGAGATTTAAAAAACACACCTGAATACAAATATAAGCATACACACAAGGACACCAAAACGTATATAAAAACAGACATAAATTACCTAAAATAAATTACCTAAAATTGCTTCCGCATATCTCACCTCCTTAGAGCCAAAAATGCACTCAATACATTGGTTTTATTCTTGCTTTTATTGCTTTTATTCTTTTCTCCCCTTTGTGGCCATGGCATGTGAGTGGTGTGTGTGTGTGTGTGTGTGTGTGTGTGTGTGTGTGTGTGTGTGTGTGTGTGCGTGCGTGCGTGCGTGTGTGTGTGTGTGTCTTTTCGGCGCTTGGATTTGATTTTGTCGAGATTTGCGCTATATAAATATTGTAATTATTATGTATGAATGTGCGTACGTATGTATGTATGTATGTATACGCTTAGATTTATGTATGTATGTATGTATGCATGTATACGCTCAGCTTAGATTTATGTATGTAAGTATGTAAGCATGTATGTATGCATGTATACGCTCATATGTATGTAGGTATGTATGCATGTATACGCTCAGCGCTTAGATTTGATTTTGTCAAGATTTTGCGCTATATAAATAAAATATATTATTATTATGTACCCAATTATCAATCCGAAGAAAAAGCACGTAAGACTTTATCGAAAAAATACACGTGAATGGACCATTAAGGCAGAAAATAAGTAGAAATGACAGAAAGCAAGGCAATAAGGCAGAAACAAAGAGAGTGACAGAAAAGAGGAAATTCCTAGCACAGAAATTCCAGAAGGTGGGGATACTATTTATACTGAAAGATCCCCCGGCAACCCAACGGGGGAACCAGTACACTTAAGGTTTGAAATATCCATGGAGCTCAAGAGCCAAGCCCCATTCCTGTCTGTGCAGGACGTTATATTAACTAGACAACAGAAACCACAACAATTTTGCTGTTAGCACACGTCACACTGTCACTCCTTCTTCCTCCATGTTTTAGCTCTGTTCTTTCTCTGTCGTTTTTTTTTTTTTAACAATTTCATACTTTATTAGTGCACTTAGTGTACCATTCATGACATTCTAAATCATAATTATTCATTTTATATGTCGATGCATGCAGTAGTATTAGGGTTTCCCATGTAGGGTGGCTCTATAATAATAACAATAATAATTAATAATAATTACAATATTTATATAGCGCAAAATCGTGATAAAAATCAAATCTAAGCGCTGAACAGACACACACGCACGCACGCACACACACGCACGCACACACACGCACGCACACACACACACACACACACACACACACACACACACACACACACACACACACACACACACATGGCTATAAATGGGGAGAAAGAATAAAAGCAATGGAAAATTATAGAGAGCATATTATATACAATTATATATTACAATGTGATTCCCCTCCGAGTGGAGACAGGCTACAGAGGGGGTTGAGTGAGGTCAGGATTTTATGCAGAGGAGAAAAGGTGAGTTTTGAGAGCGGACTTGAAGGAGACAAAAGTAGGTTGCTGACGGACTGAGAGAGGAAGTTTGTTCCAGGAGAGTGGACCAGAAACAGAGAAGGCTCGTGGACCATAGGTATTGAGCTTAGTGCGTGGAAAGCGAAAAGTCAGAGGATCGAAGGCAGAGCGGAGGTTACGTGAAGGAACATAGATCTCAAGTAGACTTGACAGGTAATCGGGGGCTGCGTTATTGAGGCTTTTGTAGCATATGGTGTCTAGTTTGTACTGTATGCGCTTTGATCCAGGGAGCTCTATGGTAAAGTATGACTTTAATGCACCACCCATCCTGTGTTATTAGTATGCTGAGATAGTCATACACCGTTTTTGGGGTGTGTACAAACCACCCAGTACTGACATGACAATGACAATGACAATGATTCTTATATCCAACGGTAAAAGCTATTGGCTAGAAGCCATTTTTCAAACTTGCCATTGCTGTTCTATACACATGACATTTGTTTACAGCAACAAGTACACTCAAGGTAAGATACATGTTGAATACTAATATTAAGATAACATTACGATGACATCAAGAAAACGTACACAGTCAGCACTTAAAAATAGACAGACAGACAGACAGACAGACAGACAGACAGTTAGATAGATAGATAGATAGACAGATAGGTAGATAGATAGATAGATAGTTAGATAGATAGATAGATAGACAGATAGACAGACAGACAGTTAGATAGATAGATAAATAGATAGACAGATAGATAGATAGATAGATAGGTAGATAGATAGACAGATAGATAGATAGACAGATGAACAAGTAGACAGATTAATGAATAAGTAAACAAATAAATAAAGATAATGTTAA
>JAPXFY010000022.1:65018671-65031171 GCA_030674185.1 Monoplex corrugatus
TTAAATTCATTGTCCTCCATCAACTTGGTATTCTCAACGAACAATAGTCACATCGAAAATGGTAAACTCATTGTTCTCAGAGACATCAAGTGTTCTCAACTGACTCGTTGTTCTCAACGAGTTCACCTTGAATTCATTGTTCTCAATGATCTTACAAAAAACTCATTGTTCTCAAAACCACCAGTGTTCTGACTTACTGTTCTCAGTGAGTTCACATTGAACTCATTGTTCTCAATGAGCTTACAAAAAAACTCATAGTTCTCAGAGACATCCATGTTGTCAACTGACTCATTTGGTCCCCTTATTACCCACTGGACGAGGCGGCAGGGAAGTTTTTAGTCCCGTTTTTATTATCCATTGTTTGGTGTTTGTGATATGTTTGTGACCGTGCGTTCGCGCTTGACAAAGGCTAGTTGGCCGAAAATTTGCGCTTGTTTTGTTTTGTTTTGTTGGATACGCGCTTATATTGGTTTTCTTGTTCTTCTGGTTCCTATTTGCTTGGGCGCGGGCAGTCACAATTGTTTTGGAACTGACTCATTGTTCCCAATGAGCTGACAAACAATTATTGTTCTCATGAACTCTGTGTCCCCAGCGAAGTAACAAGTTATCGATGATTTCAACTGCCCTCAGTGTTCTCAGTGAAATTAATTCTTACATGTGTTCAATATGCTCACTGAGCTAGTTGTTCCAAATGATTCAACAAACTCAATGTATTGAGTAACCTCATTGTTCTCAAGGAACTGAATATTCCCAGCGAGGTCGCACAAGCTATCAGTTAATTCAATACCCATAATGAGCGCAATGACCTACATGAACGCAGTATTCTCTCAGTGAAGGTAGTCAGTGTTTTAATGAACTGAATCATCTTAATGGTTTGGGCAGCGTTCTTTTTCCTATCAAGCTCCAACCATCTGGAATCAGTTACCTCGCTCTCTTAGATACTCACCCTCTCTGTCCACATTCAAACGCTCCCTCAAAACTCACCTGTTTCCCAAAACTGGTAATCTCTGCCCCCTTCCCCCCATGTAATGTAATGGTGACATTATAGTGTCTTAGTGTCAATGTGTCATTGTATTTGCATGTCATGCTGTGTGTGTGTTTGTGTGTGTGTGTGTGTGTTTGTGTGTGCGTGGGTGCTTCTGTGGGCGTGTGTGTGTGTGCTTGTGATTCTGGTTATATGTTTTGCCATTGTAAACGCCTAGGGCATTAATTTGATTAGGCGTACTAAATGTTCATAATAATAATAATAATAATAATAATGCCCTCCAAGAACTCGATGACCTCTGTGAAGAAAAAGAGAAAGAGTTCAATGCTCTCTGTGAACACAATAAGTTCTCAGTCAATTCAAACACCGGTACGAACCAAGTGCTCTGTCAGTCAACTCAAACACCTCAATACCCTGTACGAACCAAGTGCTCTGTCAGTCAACTCAAACACCTCAATACCCTGTACGAACCAAGTGCTCTGTCAGTCAACTCAAAGACCTCAATACCCTGTACGAACCAAGTGCTCTGTCAGTCAACTCAAACACCTCAATACCCTGTACGAACCAAGTACTCTGTCAGTCAACTCAAACACCTCAATACCCTGTACGAACCAAACACTCTGTCAGTCAACTCAATCACCTCAATACCTTGTACGAACCAAGTGCTCTGTCAGTCAACTCAAAGACCTCAATACCCTGTACGAACCAAGTGCTCTGTCAGTCAACTCAAACACCTCAATACCCTGTACGAACCAAGTGTTCTGTCAGTCAACTCAAAGACCTCAAAACCCTGTACGAACCAAGTGCTCTGTCAGTCAACTCAAACACCTCAATACCCTGTACGAACCAAGTACTCTGTCAGTCAACTCAAAGACCTCAATACCCCGTACGAACCAAGTGCTCTGTCAGTCAACTCAAACACCTCAATACCCTGTACGAACCAAGTGCTCTGTCAGTCAACTCAAACACCTCAATACCCTGTACGAACCAAACACTCTGTCAGTCGACTCAAAAAACTCAGTGCCCTCTGTGAGCTACGTGCCCTCTGAGCCAAGTTAACTCACTCAACGCCCCCCCCCCCCCCCCCCAATGACATAAGTGCTTTCCGAACTGACTAAATGAATTTAATAATGCTAGAACTAAAAGCTCTCTCAGCCATTTGAATGAAGTCACCGCCCTTGATGGCTCCATCTGTCTGTTTTAGTCAATGGATGCGCGAGTCCTCCATCACCTACAAACCTGTCAAACGGAGAACCGCAGGCGTCGGAACGCTAGGGGTATAGCGTTCAGCGAGCTCGCCGCTGACAACGTAACGCTAGGATTCTAGCGTCTTGCGTTAGAAAATTCCTACGTGAAGCCAGTTACGGTCTAAGGGGAAAAAAACTCAATTATAGTATCAAGTAACCATTTCTAAATACTGTGAGAGTGATTTCCCGAGTAAAAAGTCTATTTGAAGAATTTTTCGGGCACGAGAACAACGTCACCTGAACCGCGTGTTTCACTGAAACAAAGGCAAAATGGAGCGCCCTGCGAATGTGCGATGTCGCTGTTCACTCAGGATTGTGGAATTTGTGTGTGTGTGTGTACTTTTCTGAGCTTCTGATCAGATGATACAAGTCATGGATAATTGGTGTCTCTTTTTTCTGTTTTGTTTACATCTGCTGAATGGATGAAATGCTTGTCTGAAATGCTCCTCAACCATGATATTTCATTGCACAAATAACCTCAAAGCATGTCTGTACAAACCTTATACTGTAGATATCCTAAAAGAGGATTGAATTACCTTTCTAACCATACCCTATATGTTGATGTTAGTCATTTGGGCGCCTGTGAAAATTAATTCAAAGTGGCCTAAAAATGCACGTTTGCAAGGAAAGTAGTCAGTGGCAGCTGTCACGTCTGCAGGGAAGTAGGTCAAATAGCCAGCTGACGATGCCAAAGTGTTAATATACTATATGCTCTCTCTCAGTCAATTGACTGAACTCAGTGACCTTAATATACTATATGCTCTCTCTCAGTCAATTGACTGAACTCAGTGACCTTAATATACTATATGCTCTCTCTCAGTCAATTGACTGAACTCAGTGACCTTAATATACTATATGCTCTCTCTCAGTCAATTCACTGAACTCAGTGACCTTAATATACTATATGCTCTCTCAGTCAATTCAGTGCAATCAATGATCTTGATAAAGTGAGTGCTCTCACAGTCAGCTCAATGAACGTAATGTCCTGTATGAACTAAGCACTCTCTCAGTCAGCTCAGTGAACGTAAAGACCCATATGAGCTCAGTACTCTCGCAGTCAGCTCAGTGAACGTAAAGACCCGTATGAGCTCAGTACTCTCGCAGTCAGTTCAATGAACGTAATGTCCCGTACGAATTAAGTACTCTCTCAAGTCAATTCAGTGAACCCAACTCGACGCAGTCAATGAAGTATGTGCTCTCTCACTTAATTCAGTGAACACAGTGTTCTCTCAATCCACTCGGTGACCCCAAATGCCCTCAATGAACAACGTGCTTTCTCAACCAATTCAATGAACTCAAAAAGCTGTCAACAAATTAACTGCTCCTTCTAAATCGATTGAAGGACCTCAGTAAGTACCCTCTCTCTAAACCAAGTCAATGAAGTCACTATCTTCAGTGAAGTGAGTACTTTTTGTCAAGTTAGTGAACTCAGTGCCCTCAATGTATTAAGTGCCTTTTCCACAGCAAACACTCATGCCTATGACGTGCTCGCCTCACGTCAGGCCGTGATGACGTGCAAGAAGAGACCTGACTTCATCTGGTATACAGGTACTGACATAGGTACCAGGACGTCCAAAAGTCGTGTCACTTAGTTCATCATCATCATCATCATCATCATCATCATCATCATCATCATCATCATCATCATCATCATCATCATCATCATCATCATCATCATCATCATCATCAAGTGCCTTAAAGTTTCCAGTCTGTTGACCATTCGCATGGTTTCCGTATCTTTCAGCTTAGGAAGTGCCTTGGTTTGGCGATTATGGACTTCCATCTGTCTCTATCTCTTGTTGCCTCAAGCATCTCTTCCACCCTCTTTGTCCCCAACCACTCTGCAAATCCGTCTAGCATCTTCTCCCTGGGTCTACCCGGTGCTCTCTTTCCCTCCAGCTTTCCCGTTGTGACCAGGTGCTCCAATTCCCCCTTCCTCATAAAATGGCCTATAAATGTTGTCTGTCTTTTTCTAATCTTCCTTATGAATGATCTACTTGTGTCTGCCTCCATCAGGACTGTCTCGTTTGTTTTCTTTGCTGTCCATGGAACTCTCAACATCCTTCTCAGAAACCACATCTCGGCTGCCTCAATCTTGTTCTGGCTTTGCTTGTTGACTGTCCACGACTCGCAACCGTACAACAATATTGGTTCTATATAACATTCAAGAACTCTCTTCCTGATGATAGGCATTTGTTGTCACTTAGTTAGCAAAACAAAACTGGCAAGTCCAGCCTTTGTCAACATTTTCGGAGTCTTTCAAAGTATTATCGTCCTCTCCTTACACACAGCAGCCTCCTCACCAAGAATAAAATGCTTTTTGATGGTCTGGGTGAAATATGGTAGCAAGAAGTGAATTTATTTCTTTTCCCAAGTCCTGACCAGATCATTCAAACCTTCGTGCCAGCCAGGTTTGACCTTAGCAGGGGAAACAACCACATGTCGCATAAGGCTCAAAGTCAGGATCTTTGGGTGGGTGAGAAAGAATATGAATAGATTTTGCTGTTGTAGATAAATCACAATGACCTTGACCCTATGGGTACTCGCATTGTCATGTAGAGGAAGTGCTTTGCTGATATCTTTTTGTGGACGCTACTGACCCATGGACTGCACAATTTTGGGATAAAGACTTTTCTTATAATATTCAGCAAGAAGAGTAGACTTTTCAGTAAAACGTCAAACGCTACAAAACCTTGAGAGATGAAGATGGAGAAAGCCTGGTTTTAGTTCAACTGGTCTTTCGTCATTAACACCCCACTCCCCCACCCCCCAACCCCAACACACACACACACACACACACACACACACACACACACACACACACACACACACACACACACACACACACACACACACACACACACATGTGACTGGACGATTTGTTCGGAATGCCATAGAAGCCGGTCCTCGTGTCATCATCTGTGATGACGTCACCTAGTTGTTTGTAGTCCTCATACTCCAGTATTTCAAGCGATCGCTTACAATTCTGAACCTTGCGGGTTTTGTTTATTACTATTATTGTTGTTCATATTGTTGTTGTTTGTATTATTATTGTTGCTGTTGTTGTTGTTATCATTATTGTTATTATTATTGTTATTATTATTACTGTTATTATTATTATTATTATTATTATTATTAGGTCAGTACCGTCTGTAAGCCCAGCGAAGCCAATATTCACAAGGACGAAGCGTTCTTTTCTCCCAATGAGGTGATTCATCATCATCAGGTGCCTTGCCGCATGGCGTTGGCGATCATGGATTTCCATCTGCCTCTATCTCTCGTTGCCCCTAGCATCTCCCCCACCCTCCCGTCCCCAGCCACTCTGCAAGGAAAAGGAAACAAACCAAAAACAACATCAAATTAAACCTTGGACTCTTAAAGACAGATGAAGGGATACGCAAAAAATTTTAATGTGCATGTTCAAAGCAAATTCAGCTAGGTGATTGTTGTCAATAAACTCAACGTTTTCAAGGGTCTTCAGTAGACTCTCTTGTGTCAACAAAACCAGTAAATGAGTGCTATACAGTATGTGAGTGCTGTGACTGAGTGTTGTAAAATAATACTGTAAATGAGTGTTGTAAACGAGTGCTGTAAATGAGTGCTGTAAATGAGTGTTGTAAACGAGTGCTGTGACTGAGTGCTGTGACTGAGTGCTGTGACTGAGTGCTGTAAATGAGTGCTTTAAATGAGTGTTGTAAACGAGTGCTGTGACTGAGTGCAGTGACTGAGTGCTGTGACTGAGTGCAGTGACTGAGTGCTGTGACTGAGTGCTGTAAATGAGTACTGTAAATGAGTGCTGTGACTGAGTGCTGTGACTGAGTGCTGTAAATGAGTACTGTAAATGAGTGCTGTGACTGAGTGCTGTGACTGAGTGCAGTGACTGAGTGCTGTGACTGAGTGCTGTAAATGAGTGCTGTAAATGAGTGCTGTAAATGAGTGCTGTGACTGAGTGCTGTGACTGAGTGTTGTGACTGAGTGCTGTGACTGAGTGTTGTGACTGAGTGCTGTGACTGAGTGCTGTAAATGAGTGCTGTAAATGAGTGATGTAAATGAGGGCTGTAAATGAGTACTGTGAATGAGTGCTGTAAATGAGTGCTGTGACTGAGTGCTGTAAATGAGTGCTGTAAATGAGTGCTGTAAATGAGTGATGTAAATGAGGGCTGTAAATGAGTACTGTGACTGAGTGCTGTAAATGAGTGATGTAAATGAGTGTTGTAAACGAGTGCTGTAAATGAGTGATGTAAATGAGTGATGTAAATGAGTGTTGTAAACGAGTGCTGTAAATGAGTGATGTAAATGAGTGATGTAAATGAGTGTTGTAAACGAGTGCTGTAAATGAGTGCTGTAAATGAGTGATGTAAAAGAGTGATGTAAAAGAGTGATGTAAAAGAGTGATGTAAAAGAGTACTGTAAATGAGTGATGTAAATGAGTGCTGTAAATGAGTGCTGTAAAAGAGTGATGTAAATGAGTGATGTAAAAGAGTGATGTAAATGAGTGATGTAAAAGATGATGTAAATGAGTGATGTAAAAGAGTGATGTAAATGAGTGCTGTAAAAGAGTGATGTAAATGAGTGATGTAAAAGAGTGATGTAAATGAGTGCTGTAAAAGAGTGATGCAAATGAGTGTTGTAAAAGAGTGATGTAAATGAGTGATGTAAATGAGTGATGTAAATGAGTGTTGTGAATGAGTGATGTAAATGAGTGATGTAAACGAGTGATGTAAATGAGTGATGTAAATGAGTGATGTAAATGAGTGATGTAAATGAGTGATGTAAATGAGTGATGTAAATGAGTGATGTAAATGAGTGATGTAAATGAGTGATGTAAACGAGTGCTGTAAATGAGTGATGTAAAAGAGTGATGTAAAAGAGTGATGTAAAAGAGTGATGTAAATGAGTGATGTAAAAGAGTGATGTAAAAGAGTGATGTAAATGAGTACTGTAAATGAGTGATGTAAGTGAGTGCTGTAAATGAGTGATGTAAATGAGTACTTAAAAGAGTGATGTAAATGAGTACTGTAAATGAGTGATGTAAAAAGTGATGTGTAAGAGTGATGTAAAAGAGTGATGTAAAAGAGTGATGTAAATGAGTGATGTAAATGAGTGCTGTAAATGAGTGATGTAAATGAGTGATGTAAATGAGTGATGTAAATGAGTGATGTAAATGAGTACTGTAAATGAGTGATGTAAATGAGTGATGTAAAAGAGTGTTGTAAAAGAGTGATGTAAATGAGTGTTGTAAGTGAGTGTTGTAAATGAGTGTTTTAAATGAGTGTTGTAAATGAGTGCTGTAAATGAGTGCTGTAAATGAGTGTCGTAAATGAGTGATGTAAATTAGTATTGTAAATGAGTGCTGTAAATGAGTGTTGTAAATGAGTGTTGTAACTGAGTGCTGTAAGTGTATGTTGTAAATGAGTGTTGTAAATGAGTATTGTAAATGAGTGTTGTAAATGAGTGCTGTAAAAGAGTGATGTAAGTGAGTGTTGTAAATGAGTGTTGTAAATGAGTGTTGTAAATGAGTGTTGTAAATGAGTGTTGTAAATGAGTGTTGTAAATGAGTGCTGTAAGTGAGTGCTGTAAGTGGGTGCTGTAAATGAGTGTTATGTTGTAAATAAATGTTTTAAATGAATGCTGTAAATGAGTGCTGTAAGTGAGTGTTGTAAGGGAGTGTTGTAAATGAGTGTTGTAAATGAGTGCTGTAAATGAGTGCTGTAAGTGAGTGTTGTACGTGAGTGTTGTAAATGAGTGATGTAAATGAGTGATGTAAATGAGTGATGTAAATGAGTGATGTAAACGAGTGCTGTAAACGAGTGATGTAAATGAGTGATGTAAATGAGTGATGTAAATGTGTGATGTAAATGAGTGATGTAAATGAGTGATGTAAATGAGTGATGTAAATGAGTGATGTAAATGAGTGCTGTAAACGAATGCTGTAAATGAGTGATGTAAATGAGTGATGTAAAAGAGTGATGTAAATGAGTGATGTAAATGAGTGATGTAAATGAGTGTTGTAAATAAGTACTGTAAAAGAGTGATGTAAATGAGTACTGTAAATGAGTGATGTAAAAGTGATGTAAAAGAGTGATGTAAAAGAGTGATGTAAAAGAGTGATGTAAATGAGGACTGTAAATGAGTACTGTAAATGAGTGATGTAAGTGAGTGCTGTAAATGAGTGATGTAAATGAGTACTGTAAAAGAGTGATGTAAATGAGTACTGTAAATGAGTGATGTAAATGAGTGATGTAAAAGAGTGCTGTAAAAGAGTGATGTAAATAAGTGATGTAAATGAGTACTGTAAATGAGTGATGTAAAAGAGTGATGTAAATGAGTGATGTAAAAGAGTGATGTAAATGAGTGATGTAAATGAGTGATGTAAATGAGTGATGTAAATAAGTACTGTAAATGAGTGCTGTAAATGAGTGATGTAAATGAGTGATGTAAATGAGTGATGCAAATGAGTGATGTAAATAAGTGATGTAAATGAGTACTGTAAATGTGTGATGTAAATGAGTACTGTAAATGAGTGATGTAAATAAGTGATGTAAATGAGTGATGTAAATGAGTGATGTAAATGAGTGATGTAAATAAGTGATGTAAATGAGTACTGTAAATGAGTGATGTAAATAAGTGATGTAAATGAGTGATGTAAATAAGTGATGTAAATGAGTGATGTAAATAAGTGATGTAAATGAGTGATGTAAATAAGTGATGTAAATGAGTGATGTAAATAAGTGATGTAAATGAGTGATGTAAATAAGTGATGTAAATGAGTGATGTAAATAAGTGATGTAAATGAGTGATGTAAATGAGTGATGTAAATGAGTGATGTAAATGAGTGATGTAAATAAGTGATGTAAATGAGTGATGTAAATGAGTGATGTAAATGAGTGATGTAAATGAGTGATGTAAATGAGTGATGTAAATGAGTGATGTAAATAAGTGATGTAAATAAGTGATGTAAATGAGTGATGTAAATAAGTGATGTAAATGAGTGATGTAAATGAGTGATGTAAATGAGTGATGTAAATGAGTGATGTAAATGAGTGATGTAAATGAGTGATGTAAATAAGTGATGTAAATGAGTGATGTAAATGAGTGATGTAAATGAGTGATGTAAATGAGTGATGTAAATGAGTGATGTAAATAAGTGATGTAAATGAGTGATGTAAATGAGTGATGTAAATGAGTGATGTAAATGAGTACTGTAAATGAGTGATGTAAATAAGTGATGTAAATGAGTACTGTAAATGAGTGATGTAAATGAGTGATGTAAATGAGTGATGTAAATGAGTGATGTAAATAAGTGATGTAAATGAGTGATGTAAATGAGTGATGTAAAAGAGTGATGTAAATGAGTGATGTAAATAAGTGATGTAAATGAGTGATGTAAATGAGTGATGTAAATGAGTGATGTAAATAAGTGATGTAAATGAGTACTGTAAATGAGTGATGTAAATGAGTGATGTAAAAGAGTGCTGTAAAAGAGTGATGTAAATGAGTGTTGTAAGTGAGTGTTGTAAATGAGTGTTTTAAATGAGTGTTGTAAATGAGTGCTGTAAATGAGTGCTGTAAATGAGTGTTGTAAATGAGTGTTGTAAATTAGTATTGTAAATGAGTGTTGTAAATGAGTGCTGTAAATGAGTGTTGTAATGAGTGTTGTAAGTGAGTGCTGTAAGTGGGTGTTGTAAATGAGTGTTGTAAATGAGTATTGTAAATGAGTGTTGTAAATGAGTGCTGTAAAAGACTGATGTAAGTGAGTGTTGTAAATGAGTGTTGTAAATGAGTGTTGTAAATGAGTGTTGTAAATGAGTGTTGTAAATGAGTGCTGTAAGTGAGTGCTGTAAGTGGGTGCTGTAAATGAGTGTTATGTTGTAAATAAATGTTTTAAATGAATGCTGTAAATGAGTGCTGTAAGTGAGTGTTGTAAGGGAGTGTTGTAAATGAGTGTTGTAAATGAGTGCTGTAAATGAGTGCTGTAAGTGAGTGTTGTAAATGAGTGTTGTAAATGAGTGTTGTAAATGAGTGCTGTAAGTGAGTGTTGTAAATGAGTGTTGTAAATGAGTGCTCTAAATGAGTGCTCTAAATGAGTGCTGTAAATGAGTGTTGTAAATGAGTGTTGTGAGTGATGTAAGTGAGTGTTGTAAGTGAGTGTTGTAAATGAGTGTTGTAAATGAGTGTTGTAAATGAGTGTTGTAAATGAGTGTTGTAAATGAGTGTTGTAAATGGGTGTTGTAAATGAGTGTTGTAAATGAGTGTTGTAAGTGAGTGCTGTAAATGAGTGTTGTAAGTGAGTGCTGTAAATGAGTGTTGTAAAATAGTGTTGTAAATGAGTGTTGTAAATGAGTGATGTAAATGAGTGTTGTAAGTGAGTGATGTAAATGAGTGATGTAAATGAGTGTTGTAAATGAGTGTTGTAAATGAGTATTGTAAATGAGTGTTGTAAATGAGTGGTGTAAATGAGTGCTGTAAATGATTGCTGTAAATGAGTGATGTAAACGAGTGCTATAAATGAGTGATGTAAATGAGTGCTGTAAATGAGTGCTGTAAATGAGTTCTGTAAATGAGTTCTGTCAATGAGTTCTGTAAATGAGTGCTGTAAATGAGTGCTGTAAGTGAGTGCTGTAAGTGAGTGTTGTAAGTGAGTGTTGTAAATGAGTGCTGTAAATGAGTGTTGTAAATGAGTGCTGTAAATGAGTGCTGTGACTGAGTGCTGTAAATGAGTGATGTAAATGAGTGTTGTGACTGAGTGTTGTGACTGAGTGCTGTGACTGAGTGCTGTGACTGAGTGCTGTAAATGAGTGATGTAAATGAGTGTTTTGACTGAATGCTGTGACTGAGTGCTGTGACTGAGTGCTGTGACTGAGTGCTGTAAATGAGTAATGTAAATGAGTGCTGTGACTGAGTGCTGTGACTGAGTGATGTAAATGAGTGATGTAAATGAGTACTGCAAATGAGTGCTGTAAATGAGTGCTGTAAATGAGTGCTGTAAATGAGTGCTGTAAATGAGTGCTGTGACTGAGTGCTGTGACTGAGTGATGTAAATGAGTGCTGTAAATGAGAACTGTAAATGAGTGCTGTAAATGAGTACTGTAAATGAGTGCTGTAAATGAGTGATGTAAATGCGTGTTGTAAATGAGTGATGTAAATGAGTAATGTAAATGAGTGATGTAAATGAGTGATGTAAATGAGTGATGTAAATGAGTGATGTAAATGAGTAATGTAAATGAGTGATGTAAATGAGTGATGTAAATGAGTGATGTAAATGAGTGATGTAAATGAGTGATGTAAATGAGTGATGTAAATGAGTACTGTAAGTGAGTGCTATGACTGAGTGCTGTAAGTGAGTGCTATGACTGAGTGTTGTGAACGAGTACTGTAAATGAATGCTGTAGATGAGTACTGTAAATGAGTGATGTAAGTGAGTACTATGACTGAGTGATGTAAATGAATGATGTAAATAAGTGATGTAAATGAGTGCTGTAAGTGAGTACTCTAAATGAGTGATGTAAATGAGTGATGTAAATGAGTGCTGTGAGTGCTGTAAATGAGTGTTGTAAGTGAGTGCTGTAAATGAGTGATGTAAGTGAGTACTATGACTGAGTGATGTAAATGAGTGATGTAAATAAGTGATGTAAATGAGTGCTGTAAGTGAGTACTGTAAATGAGTGATGTAAATGAGTGATGTAAATGAGTGCTGTAAGTGAGTGCTGTAAATGAGTACTGTGACTGAGTGATGTAAATGAATGATGTAAATAAGTGATGTAAATGAGTGCTGTAAGTGAGTACTGTAAATGAGTGATGTAAATGAGTGCTGTAAATGAGTGCTGTAAATGAGTACTGTGACTGAGTGATGTAAATGAGTGATGTAAATGAGTGACGTAAATGAGTGATGTAAATGAGTGCTGTAAGTGAGTACTATGACTGAGTACTGTAAATGAGTGCTGTAGATGAGTGCTGTAAATGTTGACAGTAAATCCAGTGATACCGATGTCTTCATTGCACCCTCTATTTTCTGTGAACTCAACGAATTTGAGTCAATGCTGAGTCACGGTAATCTCAGTGACTGTGATCACTTGTAGCTCAGCCTTGACATAAGTAGGCCTCCGTCCACCACCACCACCACCACCATCACCACCACCTTCACTGTAGTTTTGAACAGGAAAAGCAGTGTGTGTGTGTGTGTGTGTTGTGTGTGTGTGTGTGTGTGTGTGTGTGTGTGTGTGTGTGTGTGCGCGCGCGCGAGTGCGTATATGTGTATGTGAGTGTGT
>JAPXFY010000022.1:65036171-65078671 GCA_030674185.1 Monoplex corrugatus
ATGCCATTCGTTTTACGAATCGTGATCGAGAAAATCAGAAAACGAGCAAGGGGCTTTCATTTCTTTAAACGATACAGCAAAGTGTTTGACAGCGTCATACACCATCACTATTATTTTGGTTACCATGAAGCAGATGGGCTTTCCCGATTACACGATTTCTTATAATGACCTATTCAACGACCAAAAAAGCGACAATTAGATGGAAAAGCCAAAATGGCAAATATTTTAGCATCAAGGAAAGAAGTGTGTCAGGTCTACATCCTCTCACCTCATCTCTTCAGCATATACACAGAACAGATTATGAAACAATCAAATATTGAAGACATCAGAATAAAAACTGCGGTCCAAACATCACAAATCTACAAAATGCTGATGGTACTGCACTCATATCGGACACTTTCACTGGCATGACAACAATTCTAAAAGACAAGATGCAGCAGATAAGAAGGCAGGTCTAGATCTATATGCGAAAAAAAGATAAAAGTGATGTGCTTAAAAAGAGAAGAAAGTCAAGCATAATGAGAGATATTCAAATCAACAAGACTGTTTCAGAACATGTGAATATTTTAAATATCTAGGCTCAGTTAAAGCTCATGATGGTACCTGTGCTATTGATACAGAACTCATGATGGTACCTGTGCTATAGATAAAGAACACATGATGGTACCTGTGTTATTGATACAGAACACATGATGGTACCTGTGCTATTAGATACAGAACACATGATGGTACCTGTGCTATTGATACAGAACACATGATGGTACCTGTGCTATTGATACAGAACTCATGATGGTACCTGTGCTATTGATACAGAACACATGATGGTACCTGTGCTATTGATACAGAACACATGATGGTACCTGTGCTATTGATACAGAACACATGATGGTACCTGTGCTATAGATACAGAACTCATGATGGTACCTGTGTTATTGATACAGAACTCATGATGGTACCTGTGCTATAGATACAGAACTCATGATGGTACCTGTGCTATAGATACAGAACTCATGATGGTACCTGTGTATAGATACAGAACTCAGTAAGTCATGATGGTACCTGTACTATAGATACAGAACTCAAAGCTCCTATGGTACCTGTACTTTAGATACAGAACAAGAGAAAGGAGGAATGGCAAACAGAAATGGTCAACTCAAAACATTTGGTGTGCTATAGGACAGAAATATACCAACATCCCTTATCAAAATTCTAAAATGTCTGATCTGGCCAGTAATGCTATATGCTTGTGAAGCCCGGACAGATGAAAACGAGATAGAAGCAGCTGAATTGTGGTTCTACGAGCAGCTTCATATTTAAATCAAATCACCGGTAAACAAGAGCAAAAAAAAAAAATAATAAAAAACAAACAAACAACAGAAACGAAATGAAAGCGTTCTGAACGAACTCAAAGTCCGAACCAACTGTTGGCAGAAATCAACAAAACAAAAATGAAACATGGGCATTGCAACCTGCACCAAACCCAACACAAGCCTACTGACCGCTGTCTTGCACGGAAAAGCTGAGGCCAAAACAAATCAGTCTTAACTGGCATTTTGGGTATTTTGAGATATACATATCACTGGAAAGTGTGCATTCTGGTGATTATTTTGGTACCTGAATGAAGCTTGTACTAACAAAAATGTAGATGTTATGTATGTTTAAAGTCATTAAGTTGTATGACGGCCATTTTGAGAAAACGGCCTCTGAAGTTTTTGTGTGTTCTCCTACACATTTTCCTTAAATTTCTTTATTTGGTGTCTTTGACCCAGATTGTTTCTAATTTTCGCTGTCATTATCTGAAAGATGCACCAAAGAGCTTTCCATCAGTATATTACATGTGTGGGTACTGTACAGGTTACGGGTTCATAATATGAGACAAAAAAGGTACTTTTGGTAAGAAATTGCGTTCTTTCTGCTGCGATCAGTGCATTAAAATACGGATTTAAATTGATTAATAATATATTTTCAAGAAAAGAATTTCTGTGGGGGATAGATTATAGTCTACAGAAATCAATTTTGAGAAAAAATCAAAACACCCCAGATAGACCCTCAGTCACCTTTTCAGCTGCTAGTGCTGTTCGACTGTCTGCGAGTTAAGACTAAGATTTCGTGGTGGGAGATCACATATTATTGCGGCGTCTGCAGCTGTGACAACCATCGAACTGTATGATGCTGAAAAGTGAGGGGTAAACATGGAGTGCATTTACAACAAAACGTAGCAAGAACACCCTATGATGTTGTGATGAAAGAAACGACGAGGTCTACATTATTATTTAATGAAGAGATGTCTGACGACTGACAGACTCTGGTAAGAAATTCCTGCCCCCTCTCTCCCCCACACTGAGCAGTGTTTCCTTGGAAGTATGTTTGCAAGTTGTTGTTATTATTTTGTAAGCGTACCGACAAGCAACATTTATAGGCCATTTTATGAGAAAGGGGGATTTGGAGCACCTGGTCACAAAGGGGAAGCTGGAGGGAAAGAGAGCAGAGAGCACCAGGTAGACCCAGGGAGAGAATTTGGCTGGGGATGAGGAGGGTGAGGGAGATGCTGAGGGCAACGAGAGATAGAGATGGTTGGAAGTCCATGGTCGCCAACGCCATGCGGCAGGGCACCTGATGATGATAACGACCGACTGTTGTCGTATGCTGGCATGCATGTCGCTTTGTCCACACTGCACGAGCAGTAGTCATGTGCGTGTGTGTGTTTGTGTGTGTGTGTGTGTGTGTGTGTGTGTGTGTGTGTGTGTGTGTGTGTATGTGTGTGTGCGTGTGTGTGTGTGTGTGTGTGTGCGTGTGTGCATGCGTGCATATGTGTATGTTCAGCGCTTAGATTTGATTTTTATCAAGATTTTGCGCATGTAAATATTGTAATTATTATTATTATTATTTACATAAGTTACCGGACACTGCCATGACGTATAGGATCTTTAACGTGCATAGCTAGTGTTCTGCGTGCGTATACACACGAAAAGTGTTAGGCACTAACAGATGTGCACCTGATCAAGTTGACCTGAGAGATCTGACAAATCTTCATCCTTCACCTATACAATGTACAAACAATTCATGTCACCCATACCTACACAATGTACAAACAATTCATGTCACCCATACCTACACAATGTACATATTCATGTCACCCATACCTACACAATGTACATATTCATGTCACCCATACCTACACAATGTACATATTCATGTCACCATACCTACACAATGTACATAGTCATGTCACCCATACCTACACAATGTACAAACAATTCATGTCACCCATACCTACACAATGTACACATTCATGTTACCCATACCTACACAATGTACAAACAATTCATGTCACCCATACCTACACAATGTACAAACAATTCATGTCACCCACACCTACACAATGTACAAACAATTCATGTCACCCATACCTGCACAATGTACAAACATAATTCATGTCACCCATACCTACACAATGTACAAACATAATTCATGTCACACATATCTACGCAATGTACAAACATAATTCATGTTACCAGTACCAATACAATGTACAAACAATTCATGTCACCCATACCTACACAATGTACTATTCATGTCACCCATACCTACACAATGCACATACATAATTCATGTCACACATATCTACACAATGTACAAACATAATTCATGTTACCAATACCTACACATATACAAACATAATTCATGTTACCAATACCTACACAATGTACAAACATAATTCATGTTACCAATACCTACACAATGTACAAACATAATTCATGTTACCAATACCTACACATATACAAACATAATTCATGTTACCAATACCTACACAATGTACAAACATAATTCATGTTACCAATACCTACACAGTGTACAAACCAATACAAGTTGGTTGACCAACATTGTTATGTTGCCGCAGTCTGCGTGCTCCATCTTTTTGTTTGTGTGTGAGTGTATTATTACTTTCAATATTATCATTGTCACTAAGTTCATTATCAGTCATTCCTGTTATCGTTATTATTGTCATTATTGTTATTATTATCATTATAGTTATTATTGTTTTTATTATTATCAGTAGTAGTAGTACCACTAGTAGTACTAGTCGTAGTAGTAGTAGTAGCAGTAGTAGTTGTATAGTAGTAGTTTTAGAAGTTCTAGTAACAATTCTAGCAGTAGAACCAGCCGCAGCAGCAGCAGCAGCTGTAGTACTAGTAATAATAATATAGTAGTAGTAGTAATAATAGTAGTAGTAGTAGTAGTAGTAGTAGTAGTAGTAGTAGTAATAATAGTAGTAGTAATAGTAGTAATAGAGTAGTAGTAATAGTAGTAGTAGTAGTAATATTAGTAGTAGTAGTAGTAGTAGTAGTAGTAATAGTAGTAGTAGTAATAATAGTAGTAGTAATAGTAGTAATAGAGTAGTAGTAATAGTAGTAGCAGTAGTAATAGTACTAATAGTAGTAGTAATAGTAGTGGTAGTAGTAATAGTAGTAGCAGCAGTACCAGCAGAGCAGTAGTAGTAGTAATAGAGTAATAATAGTAGTAATAGTAATAGCAGTAGTAGCAGCAGTAGTAGTAGTAATGGTAGTAGTAGTAGTAGCAGCAGCAGCAGCAGTAGATAGTAGTATGTAGTAGATAGTTGTAGTAGTCAGAGCAGCATAGTGTAGTAGTAGAGCAGCAGTAGTAGTAGCTTGTAGTAGTCAGTACAGCAGCAGCAGTAGTAGTATAGTAGTAGTAGTAGTAGTCGAATTCACTCGTCTGAGTATGTGCTAGTCTCTGTCTGTCTGATTGTATGTCTGTCTGTCTGTCTGTCTGTCTGATTGTATGTCTGTCTGTCTGTCTGTCTCTCTGTCTCAGTCTGTCTGTCTGTACATATATACATATATGTATATGTATGTATACACACACACACACACACACACACATATATTAATATATATATATATATATATATGTATATACACATATATATATCTTTCTGTCTCTCTCTCTCTCTCTCTCTCTCTCTCTCTCACTCTCTCTTGTCTCTCCCTGTCTCTCTCTTTCTCTCTCTCTCTCATGTCCGCGCGCACTCACTGTGGTGTGTGTGTGTGTGTGTGTGATGCGTATGTGTGTGTGTGTGTGTGTGTGTGTGTGTGTGTGTGTTGTGTGTGTGTGTGTGTTAGTGAGTGTTTGTGTGTGGTGTTAGTGAGTGTTTGTTGTGGTGTGTGTGTGTTTGTGTTGTGTGTGTGTAAGTGTGAGTGGTGTGTGTGTGGTGTAAGTGTGAGTGAGTGTGTGTGTGTGTGTGTGTGTGTGAGTGGTGAGTGGTGTGTGTGTGTGTGTGTGTGTGTGTGTGTGTGTGTGTGTTAGTGTGTGTTGTGTGTTTATTTTCGTTTTTCTGTCTGCCACCACCAAACACTGACGTGTCTTGCTGGGTCTTACATAACGTGTACATTTCATGTTCTACAGGCGTATACACAAGGCGTGTCTTTTTTTGTTTAACATTTCTGTAGACATATTCTCACTGTGTAGGATAACCCCGAATGGGTCCAGTCTGGTGCCAGAACATTTTATAAAATCTTCCAGTCACCCGACTGTGACTAGGTACCTAGGGAAGGTAAGCAGCGAAGGAGAGGACATGCCACCGTCCTTATAAAGCCTGTCCCAAGAACTGTTGATTGAGTCTCTCCCACATCTCTCCCCTACGATCTCAGAGTTGTAAGACAACCTTGTTCTAATGAATAGGTACAAGGTGGACACTACGCCAGGCCATGAGGCCAAAAAAAAAAGAAAGGACAAAAAAAAAAGAAAAAGAAAAAAGAAGAAAAAAAGAGAAATAAAGGGAGAGAGAGAGAGAGAGAGAGAGAGAGAGAGAGAGAGAGAGAGAGAGAGAGAGAGAGAACGCTTGACGCTTGACGCGCGCTTAGCGCGCCATTTATTGACGTAATCATATACATGGTTTTAGCGCCAAGGGGTATAACTCATCCCTCTCATGCTGGCAACAAATATAAACATAGTGAAACAAATAAAGGAAACAGAAAAATGGAAAATTCAAATAAAGAACAGAGAAGTAATATTTACAATATCAAAACAACAGTTTTACAGTAGAAGTGGACATGCGTGACCATCCAACTATGCCTAATATTGACCATCACTATTTTGTTTAAGGAAAAAGCTATTAGTCTTAACAAAAATCTTTTTCATATTGAAATTAAAGCAGCAATGTTCTTCTTCGTATCTCATGTGCTTCCGCGATGTATTTAGAGATTGACTGTAAATTCTCTGTTTTTTCACATGCTAATAATGACCTTAGATCATGTCTTAACGCTGCTGGGGAGGAAAATATATTACATCTATTTGAGAGAGAGAGAGAGAGAGAATGAGAGAGAGAGAGAGAGAGAGAGAGAGAGAGAGAGTAGGAACGGATTACTTGATAAGGGGAGCGAAGAACGATCAGGAATTGAACGAGAAGTTTCTTTTCGCTTGCCAGTGTCTGTGTTCATATGACATTATCACACAGACGCTAAAAGGGAGAAATTGCAGGCTGCTGTTTTTTTAAGTCTGGGGTATGGATGCAGGGAGGTATACGTTCCTCTCTTCCAATATCGCTGCTATGTTTCCAGTTTGGCGCGTGAAACTTTGTTGTGCGTGCGTCCTTTAGAGCAACCAGGTTAGGGAAGACAACTCTGTGACGAGATGAGATAAGCACCGCCCTCATAATGCTGGTCCTGAGATTAGTTGGTCTATACCACATCACTTCCCTGCGATCTCAGCTTATAGGACGACTTTTTACCAAATGGATAGGTACAAGGTAGACATTACGCCAGGGCTTGAAGGGGAGGGGGCAAGGGTTTATTAAAGGATAACCAGGAATTAAACATGAAGGCTATGCCCTCCTCCAATGTCTGTGATTATGTGGTATTACCATTCATGTGCTAAAAGAAGGGAGACAGTGAGTCACCACAAAGTTTAGGCCACTTCTCTGCAAATGTGTCACAGGTGTTCCCATTATGTTGATCTGATAATTGCTTTGTCGTCTAAACTGCCAGGAAATCGTGCCGACTGTTTTTGGTTATATTTTGTGTTTTAGATCATCTCTGGGAACTGAATGAATTTAGTGTTCTAGTTATGAGATCGTACCCATCAATTCCATAAATTCGATGCCCATCAGCGACATAAATGCCTTGGTTAAATGATATTTTGTCAATGAACTGATCATTCTCAGTCAATGCGGCTAAAGTCAAGTCTCATAAAATTAATATCTCAGTTTTCATTGTTCTGAGAAAAATTAAATGCCCACAATAAATTGTTCTAGTATCCCATATAATTTGTCTCAGTGAGCTTTACTGTTCTCAATAGTAATTCCACTGTCCTCAGTGACTTAGTGTCCTCAATGATCAGTGCAGTGTCCTCAATGACTGAACTTGATAACCAGTTTAATGTTCTCACTGAACTAACAGTGATCTCAATTTACTCGCTAAGCTCAACAAAGTCAACAATGTCGTCAATAAACTCGATAAAGATCAAGATGGATAAACCATCGAACATCGCACTTTTTATAAAAAAAAAAGAATATAAAAAAAAAAAGAAAAAAGAAAAGAAAAAAGTAATCATTGTTTACTTTTTCAAAAAAACAAAACAAAACAAAAAACGAAAAGAAAAAGAAAGAAAAGAAAAGAAAAAAAAGTAGTCACCGTTTACTTTTTCAAAAAAAAGAAGTAAATGGTGATTTGAAGTAAGAAATATGTGTGTTAAAACAAGAAATATGTGTTAAAACAAGAAATATATGTGTTAAAACAAGAAATATGTGTGTTAAAACAAGAAATATGTGTTAAAACAAGAAATGTGTGTGTTAAAACAAGAAATATGTGTTAAAACAAGAAATATATGTGTTAAAACAAGAAATATGTGTTAAAACAAGAAATATGTGTTAAAACAAGAAATATGTGTTAAAACAAGAAATATGTGTTAAAACAAGAAATATGTGTTAAAACAAGAAATATGTGTTAAAACAAGAAATATATGTGTTAAAACAAGAAATATGTGTGTTAAAACAAGAAATATGTGTTAAAACAAGAAATATGTGTGTTAAAACAAGAAATATGTGTTAAAACAAGAAATGTGTGTTAAAACAAGAAATATGTGTTAAAACAAGAAATATGTGTTAAAACAAGAAATGTGTGTTAAAACAAGAAATATGTGTTAAAACAAGAAATATGTGTTAAAACAAGAAATATGTGTTAAAACAAGAAATATGTGTTAAAACAAGAAATATGTGTGTTAAAACAAGAAATATGTGTTAAAACAAGAAATATGTGTGTTAAAACAAGAAATATGTGTGTTAAAACAAGAAATATGTGTTAAAACAAGAAATGTGTGTTAAAACAAGAAATATGTGTTAAAACAAGAAATATGTGTTAAAACAAGAAATATGTGTGTTAAAACAAGAAATATGTGTTAAAACAAGAAATATGTGTTAAAACAAGAAATATGTGTTAAAACAAGAAATATGTGTTAAAACAAGAAATATGTGTGTTAAAACAAGAAATATGTGTTAAAACAAGAAATATGTGTTAAAACAAGAAATATGTGTTAAAACAAGAAATATGTGTTAAAACAAGAAATATGTGTGTTAAAACAAGAAATATGTGTGTTAAAACAAGAAATATGTGTTAAAACAAGAAATATGTGTTAAAACACACGTATTTCTTACTTCAAATCACCGTGCAGATCAGAACGGGAAAAGACACAGCTATTAAAAAGCGCCAATATTATAACAATTATACAGGTATTGGTAGCAAAAAAGGAGTCAGACAGGGTTGTGTTTTGTCACCAGATCTGTTTTCACTATATAGCGAAAACATCATGAGAAACCTAGAAGAAGACCCTGGATTAAAGGTTGGAGGGAAAATGATAAACAACATTCGGTACGCAGATGACACCGTGCTAATTGCAGAAAATGAAAGGGACCTACAAAACCTTGTGAATATACTAGAAATAGAAAGCAAAGGTAAGGGGTTGGAACTAAACAGCAGGAAGACTGAAGTCATGGTGATCAGTAAAAAAACCATGAAATCCTCTCATGCAAAATAACAGCAAATGGCACAACCTTGACACAGGTTAATAAGTTCAAATACCTGGGAACGGTCATTTCATCAGACGGCAGATGCACATCGAAATAGCTGGCAGAATCGGCCAAGCCAAAACAGCATTCAAGAAGATGACAAGCATTCTTACCAACAAATGCCTGTCAATCAACATCAGGAAGAGAGTCCTTGAATGTTATATAGAACCAATACTGTTATACGGATGCGAGGCGTGGACAGTCAACAAGCAAAGCCAGAGCAAGATTGAGGCAGCCGAGATGTGGTTTCTCAGAAGAATGTTGAGAGTTCCATGGACAGTAAAGAAAACAAACGAGACAGTCTTGATGGAGGCAGACACAAGTAGATCACTCATAAGGAAGATTAGGAAAAGACAAGCAACATTTATAGGCCATTTTATGAGGAAGGGGGATTTGGAGCACCTGGTCACAACGGGAAAGCTGGAGGAAAAGAGAGGACCAGGTAGACCCAGGGAGAGAATGCTGGACGGACTTGCAGAGTGGCTGGGGATGAGGAGGGTGGGGGAGATGCTAGGGGCAACGAGAGATAGAGATGGTTGGAAATCCATGGTCGCTAACGTCATGCGGCAGGGCACCTGATGATGATGATGATGTTGTATGAATCAACTATCTTCCTGTTCTCAATGCGTTGGGCTAAACACAACTTGTGAATGCAGTAGATTTCATTACTTTTACTTTTGTTTCTTGCCTAATATAGATGTGATCGGACTGACGGTGATGATATTATGTCACGACATTGTTTCTTTTTTACGTCACACACTGCTAAGTGAAAACAATAGCTGATGTTCTTTGTCAATGAATCAGTCTGTCTTTCCAAATCTATCTGTATTTAAGTTTATTTTGAGGATGGAAAAAAATTGATATCAACGTTTGTAGGAAGTGTTTATTGACACTCACAAAGCACATAAGTTCTTTGTGACAGTATTACCTAAGCTTTCCCCTTGATGTGCATTTAATATTATGTTTAATTTCATCATCATCATCATCAGGTGCCCTGCCGCATGGCGTTGGCGACCATGGACTTCCAACCATCTCTATCTCTTGTTGCTCCTAGCATCTCCCCCACCCTCCTCATCTCCAGCCACTCTGCAAGTCCGTCCAGCATTCTCTCCCTGGGTCTACCTGGTGCTCTCTTTCCCTACAGCTTCCCCATTGTGACCAGGTGCTCCAAATCCCCCTTCCTCATAAAATGACCTATAACTGTTGCTTGTCTTTTCCTAATCTTCCTTATGAGTGATCTACTTGTGTCTGCCTCCATCAAGACTGTCTCGTTTGTTTTCTTGTGTTTAATTTAGCTCCTTTAAAATCAGAAAACACTGAAAGCTACAGTTAAATTGTATTTTGATGGTATTTCTCTTGGCAGCTGAAGCCAAACTGTTCCAAATCAATAAACACAAAATGTAAGAACCAAAAAGAAAAGGAATTTACGGTTAACAACTTTTGTTCTTAAGCTTATGTAGAAAGCCATTTTTTCGATTCAGTGTGACCTTGAAGAATCTACAGATGTAATGAAACTTGACGCACAGAGAAGACGACTTTAGACTGCTACAATAGTGAAAACAATAGAAATATTATCAGAGGTTTCTGAGAAAGTACTTCACACAAGGAAGGCTGAATTGAGACATTCCATTCTTTCGTCTGTATGACCTTGACCTTGGAGCCTTATCTGCCAAACTTATCCTTGGGCAACTCTTCAGCACTGCACACCTTGGACCAAGATTCGGTGGGGTCCACTTGCAAAGAACTGAAAATTCGTGCCCACAAGCTCCTGTCTCAAACAGAGGCAAACGTCGTCGTCGGCCTCTTTACATCTCAGGAGATGATAGTCTGCACCAGGAGGCGTTGTGGTCATGACGTGCACTTTCTGCTGTGGCTGTGCAGGCCGATTCTTGAGTGGCAATCACTGGTCGAAGCTGTGTTACCATCGAAGCTGGAGTGACCTCTCCAGATGCAGGCCTGGGCAAGTGAATATGGAGGACGAGCTGTTGCCCATGCAGCAGATCCCCCCTCTCCTCGCCACTAGTAGAATCCAGGGGAAAGACGGAGGCCTGTACGCCTGGTACTAGGGGCGACGCAGGAGTTGCCAGAACGAGGTTGTAGACAACGGCGAACTGCCTTAGGGACTCCGACTCCGGATTTTTCCTCAGGGTTGACTCCCGAAGCCTTTCCTATGAGTGGGTATGGCCGCAAGGCAGCGGAGGTTTGAAATCAGAGTTTTCCTTCTCTTAGATGAGCTGTCTTCCCAGACTGATGGGCCCCATCTACCCAAAGCACTGGTTTTCAGGCGCCAGTAACCCGCCTTCACCCCTTCCCCCCTTCTCAGGCAAACGTAGACAGACATGAATACATACACACACACACACACACACCTCTGTGACCTGAGAGAAATAATGTCCCTATTTTTTTCTAAGGGAGATTAAGCAAGATTCCCTCTTAAGCCCTGTGGAGCCGGTAGCCGTGCCTTTGATTATCTGGCATTATCACACATGTGCTAAAAGGGAGAGAGAGAGAGAGAGAGAGAGAGAGAGAGAGAGAGAGAGAGAGAGAGAGAGAGAGAGAGAGAGAGAGAGAGAGAGAGAAGACTTCAGAATTTTTATTCAAGAAAGGCCATAGCCCCTACTGAAGGGGTGCTTATAAACATAATGAGATAATCAGATAATATATCATATAGGATTAACAATCAACAACAAAATAAATTGTGTATCACGATAAAGCAATTTCCCTGATTTTAACTGCTTTAAGCAAGAACAAACCAAAATTCTTAATATAATCAAAACGAGTTGAACACATTAACAAACACAGTTTAAGCATATTTGGGCATCTGAAATACTTTTGAGGGATAAACCTTGAACGGATTTCATCTAAAGCTGGACAACACAGGACAAAATGTATTTCGTCTTCTTCCGCTTGCATACATAAGGGACAGAGTAAATCAGACTCTCTGTGTTGCTTGTATCTCAGTTGATGGGTTTTTAAATTTGATAAACCAAGTCTGAATTTTGCTATTATTTTTTTCAAATTAATATCCAGATCAAGGCTTATGTACGGTTTAACACTGTGAGAATCTATGACAGTTCTGTAAAAATCATATCTTCCACTTGTTTGTATATGGTCATTCCACTTTTGCCATCTACAATCAATCAGTCTTTGTCGAAAAACACGAATAAACTGTCTCTCATCGCCAGCTCCTTGGAAAAACCAAACATTACCAAACCCGTATTCATTCAGACATATACGTATACTAGTAACCCAATTCTTCTTACCTTTACAATCTAGATCAAACAGCATCTTATATGATTTTTTCGGCAGTCTATTGTCTTCCATGTGCAATAGTTTTAACCAAAATTGAATACATCGTAGAACTGAATGAACAAACAATGGGTATCTGTTTGTTTCTCCATACACTAAATCATTAGATGTGCGCTTATCCAGTCCTAAAAATCCTTTCAAAGCAAATAAGTGTACAGCTTCACAATGCATAACTGCCTTATCTAATTCCCAAATTTCTGCTCCATACAGCAAAATTGGCTGTATTTGTGAATCAAATATTTTGACAAGTAAATCAAACGAATTATTATTTAACATATTCAATCTTTTCATCACACATAGCAATGCATTTTTTGCCCTGCTAGCAATATCTTTACAAGCCAGAGTAAAACTCAAACGTGTAGAAAAATAAATTCCTAGGTATTTATATGCATTTACAACAGGCATAACTGTATCATTGTACACCCATCTCTCTCTAGCAGCTAAGTGTCCTCCTTTTCTAAATACGACAACATTACTTTTGTTCAAATTTACCTTAAGATGCAAAGAAGTTGCTGCTCTGTGTAGAGTATTTAACTGCCTCTGTAAACCTACAACCGTTTCAGATAACAACAGCACATCATCTGCCAACAAAAGAATAAACAATTCTGACAAATCATGTGGAAATTTGGCCCCATGACGCCCATTGCTGATAACCTCCAGAGCAAGCTCATTAATAAACATAGAAAATAACACAGGGCTACAAACATCTCCTTGTTTAACTCCAGTTGTACACTGAATATAATCTGTAAAATGAAGCCCACAGCGGATTCGACATTTAACTTTTTGATACATTGCCTTTATACATTGAAACAATTTACCATTTACACCGTTCTTCAACAAAATTGGCCAAAGTAAATTTCTATCAATAGAATCAAATGCTTTTTCAAAATCGATAAAAGCAACATACAATTTCCTATTACAAGAAAACTGTTTCTGAACAAAGGAGAGGAGAGTAAACATGATCTATTGTAGAATATCCCTTCTTAAAGCCGGCTTGGTGATCTCCTGTAATATCATTACTTGTAACCCATTCCTGTAACCTCTTATTGATAATGGTGCTATATAATTTACTACTTATATTACAGAGAGAAATTCCTCTGTAATTATTTGGATTACTGGCGTCCCCTTTCTTAAATAATGGCAAAATTATTGATTCTGACCAACTTTCTGGAAATATGCCATCATCAAAAAGTTTATTGAATAGTTTCAGGAAAAACTGAATTGTATCATCTGTCCCATTTTTAAAAAATTCACCAATAATAAGATCAGGACCTGCAGCCTTATCATTCTTTAGTTTACGCATGGCGGACACAACTTCATCCACCGAAATAGGACGATCAAGATGGTCATCTGTTTCCTCGTTGACTTGCATAGTATACTCAGCCTCTTGCACAACATCTTTATCCAACAGAGAACGAAAATGTTCAAACCACGTGTTAACAGTAATGCAACGTTTTGACTGACTTTTTTTAAATGATGCCTTTTAAACGGATTTCCAAAATGCCTGTTGGTCATTCAATGTGGACACCAAGCTGTTCAATAATGCTAGATTAAAGAATCTTCTCTTTCTTTTCAGAAGATTTTTATATTCTCTTCTCGCAATAGTATACATACATCTGACCTCATTGCTTAAAGTTTTTCTAAATCTTTTTAACAATCTTCGGACATTCCGTTTGGCTGTTAAACATTCAAAATCGAACCAATCACTGTTTATGTTTGTCTTGTTACTATGCAAGTATCTTTTCATATTTTCAGCATTATCTTTAATACAGTCATTGAACACGTTCAAAGCATCATCTACATCTACATCAATCAAATTCATAGCAGATTGAAATTTCAAACGCGTCTCCTCTTTCTGTAAATTTGATCTATAAACATGACCATTTTCATCACTCCACACAAATTTTTCAATCACTGTGTCACTGTCACAAACATCCGTCCCAAATGTATTTTCATTTGGGAAAGTAATATGTAACTGAACAGGAAAATGGTCTGAATCAATGCGATCAAATATATATAAGGTACAATCATTACAAACAGAAGAAAAAAGATATTTAGAAATAAGAAAATAATCATTCACGCTGCACCCGTTCTCAGATACGTAAGTATAGCGACCCTGATGGTCGCCTTTACAAACTCCATTCAAAATATACAAACCAAATGCAGCACACAAATTCAACAACATTTTACCGTAATTATTTAAAACTGAATCTTCAGATCTGCGATCTGTACATGACGGTTGACTATTCGTCAACGAGTCAATACCAAAACAGTCGTAAATTTCTGGAGAAAAATTTGACGTTCTACTGTTCAGATCTCCACAAAGTAATATTTCAGCATCACCTAACGACAGTAAACAATCAACAAGACATTCTTCCAAAGCAGATATTCCGTTATCAATATCGAAATATGTATAGTAAGGTGAACCTTCTGGCTGAACATAAGCACAAATAAACAAAACATTTTTTGAAGTACCAAAAATATGTTTATCGATAACAAATGCACATACATTAGTTTGTTTAATATCAATCCATGTTACAAAAGGAACCAACTGGTTTTTTACCAAACAAACCAATCCCCAGATCGTCTCCCTTGGGACGAAAGCTTTACCGCTGGTTTGCAAAATACAGTATAGCCAACAAAAACATCTGTGTGACACTTTTCCAAAAATGTTTCTCCAAAGCATATGAAGTCAAACTCACACACATACGAAACAAAATCTTTTTCAGTAACTTTGGAAAATAAACCCGTTAACGTTCCATGAGAGAAAAGAGATCGTTTTACTCAAGCACGGGTACACATCTGAGTCCTTATTATGCACATGGTGATTATCATACATATGAAAACTTTCACTTATTTTCGATTCTGATTCTACATTCGATTTATATCTGTTGCGTACATCATTCAAAGAACACGTCTGCCAACCATGAAGGTCAGGAGTAACGCTTTCAATCAACTCTTCTCCACGTGAATTTTGCCCTTCACATGAGTGACAGTCGCCAATAGGCCTATGTTCGTCGTGCGTGGAGATGTGCACCGGTGTTAGTTTTTGTTCGTTCCCTCTGGAAAAGGACGCATACATTTTATCATGAACGGGCCGGCCAATGACCTATCTTAATTCCACTAATTGTTCTGTGGCATTAAGCCCGAACTTTTTCCCGTCGATGACGAGATGGTCAAACACCATTGCCACTCTCTTTCCCTCAGATCTGGCCTTTTTCAAATGTGGAGTCAATTTGCTTCTTAACTCACGCACCCTGCTGGAGAAATCTTCTCCGACAAAAATCTGACTCCCCTTCAACTTCATTTTGGCTTTGAGGATACGGATCTTGTCCTTATAAAAGGTGCATCTTGCAATGATAGGAGAGTCACGTTTTGCATTTAACCTGTGAACTCTATCAAAAGCCACCTCCCCTTCCACACCCATCTTTTTTTAAACAAGATCTTGCACTAATTTTTCACAGTCTTCATTTGTCTCCTTATCCTTTCGTTCCATTCCGTAAAAAATGACATTCTGTCGTTTAGATCGTCCTTCCAAATCATCAGACTTTTTTTCAAGATTGTTTAATTTATCCATGATTTCAGAGTTAGTTTTTTCAAGTTCTGCATTCTTGTTACGCAAATCATGTGCCTCTTCTCTAAGTTTTTGAACTTCCTCCTGTAATGAATTAAATTTGTCATTCAGGCCTCTCATCTCATTCTTTACATCATCCAACTTACAGTCCATGGTCTTATCATGTTTTTGCATATCTTGGAGCATGGCGATGACGTCGGCGGTCGTTGGTTCCCTGGTAGGAGAAGATGCATGTGTCCCAGAAGTAGAAGATGCAGAGGCAGCAGGACTTGCGCTGGAACTCAGTAGTGTTTGCCTTGTGCTCCCTGTCTTGCCGGCAGATCGTGGTCCAGGATTCATCTCGATGTCTCCACAGCGTTGCAATAAATGTCCGTAGTAAAAGAAGGTGAGGATCAACCCAACCACGACACCGGCTTGCATGTTGCACATCTTCAATGTCCGTACAAACAGAGCTTTTCTCTTCATAACTCTTTGATGCATAAACGCCAGGTATACACACTGAAAAGCACCACAAACGGCGCGGAAGCACAAAGTCACCTCTGGCATGCTACCGTCCGCCCTGTATTTTTGCACAGGTAAAGGCTCTGGAACTAGGAATAAGCGTTGTAAATCAGAGGACTCGTCACACGTTGTCAACACTTCACTGCCGGAAGTAGCCCCCCCGTGTCGAGAGAGAGAGGAGAGAGAGAGAGAGAGAGAGAGAAGGCTATCCGTTTGCCTTTCCCCCATTTTATGGCAAAGGTGAAACCACACGGTTCACTTGCTTTATATCGTGACTGTACGACTTTCTTTTTTTTTTATCCGGGGGAACATCAGGACTTTTCTCCTCCAGGGAGAGTGTATGTTGTCGTGTGCCGCACCATTACCTCATTTACAGTACCCTCTGAACTGGTGAACATTAAAGGGTTTTAAAACATTTTCTTTGAAAAACAAAATCCAAAACAAAAAGCCAAAATAACACAAAACAAAACAAAACAAAACAAACAAACAAAAAGACCTCACGAATCGCACAAAACCCCAACAAAAACAAACAGTTCTTGTTCGTAGTGGTGTTGCTTGATTGATTTTCTGATCTTTTGCTGTTTGACTTTCTTTCGGTTGTTGTTCTTCTTCTTCTCCTTTTTCTTCTTCTTTGTTGTTGTTGTTGCTGTTGCAATTGCTGTTGTTGTTATTGTTATTGTTGTTGTTGTTGTTGGTGGTGGTGGTGGTGGTGGTGGTAGTGGTTGTGGTGGTGGTTGTGGTGGTTAATCTCTCAAAACAAAACAAAAATGAAAGGCCAAATGTTCTCTCCCCTCCTCCCTATCCTCGTTTATGTCCGTTTCGCCCGTCCAGTCTACAAGATTATAAGTAGGTCTGTAATTATTGAACTGATTACGGTATTTGATCCACACACTTGTTCATTTGGTTTGATGTGGTATTCATTTTTGATGTGCAGGTGGAAGGAACGCCCCAGTTTCTAGAGTTACGGGACAGGTTCGGTAACCCACTGTACTTCAGCAACGCTGGCGATGTATTCTTCATGCCCTCCCCTCTCATCCCTGATGGGCGAACGCGATTGGACGAGGTCAAGCATACGACATTACGTCATGATGACATCGTCATCGCCGGCTTTATGAAGTCAGGTAAATGATGACTGAGGGTTGCTGCCGTGGCCAAGTGCCCAGGACGTCCAACTTCCAATCTGAGTGCGATCCTATTTTTTTCACGAAATATGTTTACTGTTTTTACAAGGTATGGAAAAGACAGTATGATCAGTGTCTTTATAAAACGTGTCCATTGTCGGTTTCAGGCAATTAGTATTTCCATATCATGTGTATTGAATGGCTGCTTATGATAATGCACAAATAAATTAAAGGCTGTACTTGTATATTTACAAGTAAGTATACGTTAATTGAATACCTCTTAGTTATCGTTTTTTATAATTTGTCTTTCTTTCTGACGTAACGCATTATTGATTTAATACATTATTTCACTTAATTGAGAAAGAAACAAGTTCATTGTATATAACTGTGTTTTTGTTGTTGCAATATATTGAAAAAGCAATGGGGATACTAAAATTTAAAAAAAAACCTGTAAAAAGTGTGCGTGTTGGTTCACAAAACGTGTTTCCTGTTTTGCTAGGTAGATAGGTTGCTTTACAAGTCTATCCATTTTGTTGTTTATAAAGTACATGTCATCATCATCATCATCAGATGCCTTGCCGCATGGCGTTGGCGATTATGGACTTCCATCTGTTTCTGTCTCTTGTTGCCTCAAACATCTCTTCCACAAACTACTTTTGTTTTGCATTTTATACCAAAATTCGCATCTTGTAATTTCCAAAACTGTGTTCCACGTTTCCAGTACTGCTACACTTGTATGTAACGATAAACATAAACTTCCTTTACAGTGTTTGAGCTGTATGAACCATGATTAAGTCATTGTACAGTGAGCTGTATGACCCATGATTACGTCATTGTACAGTGTTTGAGCTGTATGACCCATGATTACGTCATTGTACAGTGTTTGAGCTGTATGACCCATGATTAAGTCATTGTACAGTGTTTGAGCTGTATGACCCATGATTACGTCATTGTACAGTGTTTGAGCTGTATGACCCATGATTAAGTCATTGTACAGTGTTTGAGCTGTATGACCCATGATTACGTCATTGTACAGTGTTTGAGCTGTATGACCCATGATTACGTCATTGTACAGTGTTTGAGCTGTGTGACCCATGATTAAGTCATTGTACAGTGTTTGAGCTGTATGACCCATGATTAAGTCATTGTACAGTGTTTGAGCTGTGTGACCCATGATTAAGTCATTGTACAGTGTTTGAGCTGTATGACCCATGATTACGTCATTGTACAGTGTTTGAGCTGTATGACCCATTAAGTCATTGTACAGTGTTTGAGCTGTGTAACCCATGATTACGTCATTGTACAGTGTTTGAGCTGTATGACCCATGATTAAGTCATTGTACAGTGTTTGAGCTGTATGACCCATTAAGTCATTGTACAGTGTTTGAGCTGTGTGACCCATGATTACGTCATTGTACAGTGTTTGAGCTGTATGACTCATGATTAAGTCATTGTACAGTGTTTGAGCTGTATGACCCATGATTACGTCATTGTACAGTGTTTGAGCTGTATGACCCATGATTACGTCATTGTACAGTGTTTGAGCTGTATGACCCATGATTACGTCATTGTACAGTGTTTGAGCTGTGTGACACATGATTACGTCATTGTACAGTGTTTGAGCTGTGTGACCCATGATTACGTCATTGTACAGTGTTTGAGCTGTATGAACCATGATTACGTCATTGTACAGTGTTTGAGCTGTGTGACCCATGATTAGGTCATTGTACAGTGTTTGAGCTGTATGAACCATGATTAAGTCATTGTACAGTGTTTGAGCTGTATGAACCATGATTACGTCATTGTACAGTGTTTGAGCTGTATGACCCATGATTAAGTCATTGTACAGTGTTTGAGCTGTATGAACCATGATTACGTCATTGTACAGTGAGCTGTATGACCCATGATTACGTCATTGTACAGTGTTTGAGCTGTGTGACCCATGATTAAGTCATTGTACAGTGTTTGAGCTGTATGACTCATGATTAAGTCATTGTACAGTGTTTGAGCTGTATGACTCATGATTAAGTCATTGTACAGTGTTTGAGCTGTGTGACCCATGATTACGTCATTGTACAGTGTTTGAGCTGTGTGACTCATGATTAAGTCATTGTACAGTGTTTGAGCTGTGTGACCCATGATTAAGTCATTGTACAGTGTTTGAGCTGTGTGACCCATGATTACGTCATTGTACAGTGTTTGAGCTGTGTGACCCATGATTACGTCATTGTACAGTGTTTGAACTGTATGACCCATGATTAGGTCATTGTACAGTGTTTGAGCTGTATGAACCATGATTAGGTCATTGTACAGTGTTTGAGCTGTATGACCCATGATTAAGTCATTGTACAGTGTTTGAGCTGTGTGACCCATGATTACGTCATTGTACAGTGTTTGAGCTGTGTGACCCATGATTAGGTCATTGTACAGTGAGCTGTATGACCCATGATTACGTCATTGTACAGTGTTTGAGCTGTATGAACCATGATTACGTCATTGTACAGTGTTGAGCTGTATGAACCATGATTACGTCATTGTACAGTGTTTGAGCTGTATGAACCATGATTAAGTCATTGTACAGTGTTTGAGCTGTATGACCCATGATTAGGTCATTGTACAGTGTTTGAGCTGTATGAACCATGATTAAGTCATTGTACAGTGTTTGAGCTGTGTGACCCATGATTAGGTCATTGTACAGTGTTTGAGCTGTATGACCCATGATTACGTCATTGTACAGTGTTTGAGCTGTGTGACCCATGATTAGGTCATTGTACAGTGTTTGAGCTGTGTGACCCATGATTACGTCATTGTACAGTGTTTGAGCTGTGTGACCCATGATTACGTCATTGTACAGTGTTTGAGCTGTATGACCCATGATTAGGTCATTGTACAGTGTTTGAGCTGTGTGACCCATGATTACGTCATTGTACAGTGTTTGAGCTGTATGACCCATGATTAGGTCATTGTACAGTGTTTGAGCTGTGTGACCCATGATTAAGTCATTGTACAGTGTTTGAGCTGTGTGACCCATGATTACGTCATTGTACAGTGTTTGAGCTGTATGACCCATGATTAGGTCATTGTACAGTGTTTGAGCTGTTTGAACCATGATTAAGTCACAATGACCGATTAATTGTTTAATCCTTTAATTCCTACACCTTATCCACCAACTGCAAAAACTTAACCCTTTAACAACTCACCCTATCCATCAGCTTCCTGCAGGAATCAGGTGGATAGGATGAGGGAATCAAAGGGTTAAATTTTTTGCTTTGTTAGCATTGTTGACAATGTTGGATGCTGGTGTACAGGGTGCAAGAGTCAAAGGGTTAAAATGATCACACGTATCTACCTCACTCCCATGATTTTCTCTTTTTTAATCAGTCAGATTTCTTTCAAATATGTGAAAACGACCGAACAGAACCGATGTTTATATAAAAATATGATACTAGTGGTTTTTTAACAGTAGTGTTGTGTTAGTGTTTCGGCTGCATGGAGGTCTGCAACGAAAAAAAAGTGTGTGTTTGAAGCAGATATTCTTTGTTTTGTTTTAGTTTTGGTTGTTTGGTTGTTTGTTTGTTTTTCATCAATTTTTACACAAAGGGAGATAATAGAATGGCTTGACTGTCTAGTTTTCAATTCTAACGTTCAGTATACATGTTTTCAATTAAGTGTTCTACATGTATATAGACATACACGTAATTTTCCATTGCTTTTATTCTTCCTCCCCATTTATAGCCGTGTGCGTGTATGTGTGTGTGTGTGTGTGTGGTGTGTGGTGTGTGTGTGTGGTGTGTGTGTGTGTGTGTGTGTGTGTGTGTGTGCGTGTGTGTGCGTGCGTGCGTGTGTGTCTGTTTCAGCGCTTAGATTTGATTTTATTAAGATTTTGCGCTATATAAATATTGTAATTATTATTATTATTATTATTATTATTATTATTATTATTATTTATTATTATTATTATTATATTGTGCAGGAAACCACTGGGTGCAGCAGATCGTGCGAATGTTGGTACAGGACAATGTGGACTACCAGCCCAACACATTTTCCCTTGAGGTGTTTGAGTACATCCCTCCCGACATGATGACTCCCCCAGACAAGGCCAGGGTCTTCTTCACACATCTCCGTTTTCATCACTTACCTTTAGATGTCAGTGCTTGTCCTACCTTTTGTTAAGGTCAAACTTTTTTTTTTTTTTAAATGTCAATATGAAATAACCGCTCACCAAATTCACACTGCATTCCACAGTGCAACACCACCCGTTTTGTTTTGTTTTTTGTTTGTTTTTGTTTTTCTCTCTGTGTGTGTATTCCTGTTTACCCTATGACAGTGGATTGTTTTTTTTTCTGCTGAATTTTTTTACTCCTGTGTTGCCGAGGGATCTTTAACGTTTGCTGATTGCTTGGTTTACGCGGGACTCTGTTTTATCATATCGGCCTAAGGATTAGCGCCAGGTATATTTATGCTAGCATGGTTGAACTGCGTGTTGCTGCAACACAGAGAGACAGAGATGGAGGATTCTGTCTGCTGCTGCCTCCCATCAGTTCCCCATGCCCCATCTCCATTCCCTACGCCCCATCTCCATTCCCCATGCCCCATCTCCATTCCCCATGCCCTACTCCCATTCCTACGCCCCATCTCCATTCCTACGCCCCATCTCCATTCCTCATGCCCCATCTCCATTCCTACGCCCCATCTCCATTCCCCATGCCCCATCTCCATCTACGCCCCTATCTCCATTCCTACGCCCCATCTCCATTCCTACGCCCCATCTCCATTCCTCATGCCCATCTCCATTCCTACCCCCATCTCCATTCCCACCATGCCCAATCTCCATTCAACATGCCCTATCTCCATTCCCCTCCGCCCCATTCCTCCATTCACCCATGCCCATCTCCATTCCCATGCCCCATCTCCATTCCCCATGCCATGTCCCATCTCCATTCCCAATCTCCATTCTCCATGCCCATCTTCTTCCCCATACCCATCTCCATTCCCCATTCTCCCCATGCCCATCTCCATTCCAGCCATCCCATTCCATGCTTCCATTCCCAATCCCATCTCCATTCCCCATGCCCATCCCATTCCCCATCTCATTCCCATGCCCATCTCCATTCCCATCCCATCTCCATTCCCATGCCCCATCTCCATTCCACATATCCCATCTCCATTCCCCATGCCTCATCTCCTGCCATTCATTCCCCATGCCCCATTCCCATCCATTCCCCATCTCCATTCTCCATGCCCATCTCCATTCCCATGCCCATCTCCATTCTCCATGCCCCATTTCCATTCCCCATCCCCATCTCCATCCCTCCATGCCCACCCATCTCCATTCCCATCCCATCTCCATTTCCCCATCCCATTCCCCATGCTCATTCCCATCTCCATTCCATCTCCATGCCCCATCTCCATTCCCATCCCCCATGCCCATCTCCATTCCCCATCTCCATTCCCCATCTCCATTATCCATGCCCCATCTCCATTCCCCATCCCCATTCCCCATCTCCATCCCCATCTCCATTCCCCATCTCCATTCCCCATGCCCCATCCTCCATCTCCATTCTCCCATCTCCATTCCCCACTCCATTCCCCATCCCATCTCCATTCCCCATCCCCATCCCCATCTCCATTCCCATCCATTCTCCATGCCCATCTCCATTCCCCATGCCCATCTCCATTCCCCATGCCCCATCTCCATTCCCCATCTCCATGCCCCATCCCCATCTCCATGCCCCATCCTCCATTCCTCCATCCCCATCTCCATTCCCTCCATCCCCATCTCCATTCCCCATCCCCCATCATCCATTCCCCATCCTCCCATCTCCATGCCCCATCCCCATCTCCATGTCCCATCTCCATGCCCACCATCTCCATTCCCCATCCCCATTCATCCCATCTCCCCATCCCACATATCCATGCCAACATCTCCATTCCCCATATCCCCATCTCCATGCCCCATCCCCATCTCCATTCCCCCATCTCCATTCCCCTCCCCATCTCCATTCCCCCATCCCCATCTCCATTCCCCATCCCCATCTCCATTCCCCATCCCCATTCCCATCCCCATCTCCATTCCCCATCCCCATCTCCATTCCCCATCCCCCATCCCCATCTCCATTCCCCATCCCCATCTCCATCCCATCTCCATGCCCCATCTCCATCCCCATCCTCCATGCCCCATCCTCATCTCCATTCCCCATCCCCATCCCCATCTCCATGCCCCATTCCCCATCCTCCATCCCATCTCCATCCCCATCCCCATCTCCATGCCCCATCCCATCTCCATGCCCCATCTCCATCCCCATCTCCATGCCTATCCCCATCTCCATTCCCCATCCCCATCCCATCTCCATGCCCCATCCCCATCTCCATGCCCCATCCCATCTCCATTCCCCATCCCCATCTCCATCTCCCCTCCATCCCATCCATCTCCATGCCCATCCCCATCTCCATGCCCCATCCCCATCTCCATTCCCCATCTCCATGCCCCATCCCCATCTCCATTCCCCATCCCCATCTCCATTGCCCCATCCCCATCTCCATTCCCCATCCCCATCTCCATTCCCCATCTCCATGCCCCATCCCCATCTCCATTCCCCATCCCCATCTCCATTCCCCATCTCCATCCCCATCTCCATTCCCCATCCCCATCTCCATGCCCATCCCCATCTCCATTCTCCATCCCCATCCCCATCTCCATTCACCATCCCCATCCCCATCTCCATTCCCCATCCCCATCTCCATTCCCCATCCCCATCTCCATCTCCATTCCCCATCCCATCTCCATTCCCATCCCCATCTCCATCTCCATGCCCATCCCATCTCCATTCCCATCCCATCTCCATTCCCATCCCCATCTCCATGCCCATCCACCATCCCATCCATCCCATCCCCATCCCATCTCCACCATCCCATCTCCATTCCCCATCCCCATCTCCCATCTCCATTCCCCATCCCATTCCATCCTCATCCATCTCCATTCCCCATCCCATCTCCATCTCCCTCCCCATCTCCATTCCCCATGCCCCATCCTTCCTTTCCCCATCCCCATCTCCATTCCCATGCCCATCTCCATTCCCCATTCCCCATCCCATCTCCTTCCATGCCCATGCCCATCCCATTCCCATTCCCATCCCATTCCATGCCCCATTCCCATTCCCCATCCCCATCTCCATTCCCTATCCCTCCATCTCCATGCCCCATCCCCATTCTCCATGCCCCATCCCCATCTCCATGCCCCATCCCCATCTCCATTTCCCCATCCCCATCTCCATTCCCCATTCCATCCCCATCTCCATGCCCATCCCCATCTCCATCTCCCATCTCCATTCCCCATCCCCATCCCCATCTCCATGCCCCATCCCATCCCCATCTCCATTCCCCCATCCCCATCTCCATGCCCCATCCCCATCTCCATGCCCATCCCCATCTCCATGCCCATCCCCATCCATGCCCCATCCCCATCATCCCCATCCTCCATGCCCCATCCCCATCTCCATTCCCCATCCCCATCTCCATGCCCCATCCCCATCTCCATTCCCCATCCCCATTTCCATGCCCCATCCCCATCTCCATTCCCCATCCCCATCTCCATGCCCCATCTCCATTCCCCATCTCCAGTCCCATCCCCATCTCCATCCCCATCTCCATGCCCATCCCCATCCCCATTTCCATGCCCATCCCCATCTCCATTCCCCATCCCCATCTCCATGCCCCATCTCCATTCCCCATCTCCATTCCCCATCCCCATCCCCATCCCCTATGCCCCATCCCCATCCCCATCCCCATCTCCATTCCCCATCCCCATCTCCCATTCCCCATCCCCATCTCCATGCCCCATCCCCATCTCCATGCCCCATCTCCATTCCCCATCCCCATCTCCATTCCCCATCCCCATCTCCATTCCCCATGTCCCACCATTCCCCATCCCATCTCCATCCCCATTGCCCCATCTTCATTCCCCATCCCCATCTCCATTCCCCATGCTCCATCCCCATTCCCCATGCCCATCCCCATCTCCATTCCCTATGCCCCATCTCCATTCCCCATGCTCCATCCCCATTCCCAATGCCTCATCTCCATTCCCCATGCTCCATCCCCATTCCCCATGCCCCATCTCCATTCCCCATGTCCCATCCCCATCCCCATCTCCATTCCCCATGCCCCATTCCATTCCCATCTCCATTCCCCATTCCCAATGCCTCATCTCCATTCCCTATGCCCCGTCTCCATTCCCCACTCCCCATTCCCCATGCCCCATTCCCGGTCTCCACACCTAATCCCCAACGAATACGCTGGGATTGCATGTAGAAGAACAAAGACAATTCGTATTTTTGACAGAACCATTATTCGCTCATAAGTTTAACTGTTATGCCATCCTGAAGTTGGGTTACAGTTTAGTCACATATGTCAAAATGAAATGTAAATAATGCAGTCAGTGTTGACCTGGGAGATGGGAACAGTGCCCACCCGCTATCAACCAGCTTTAACCCAGACAGTGTCAATTAACATGTTGTAGTAGGAAGTCATAGGTCGTAACCACTTGCCACAGACTGTGCACATACAAGGGGGGGGGGGGGGTGCAAAAGTAGGTATACAGTATCACATCATTATTATGATGCTTATTTCATTAAAATTATTAGCACATTAAGTTAGTTCGCCTGATCTAACCCCTATGGACTTCTCTTTTGGGGGATATGTAAAGGAAAGGGTTTTCGCACGCAAGCAGCGCACTGTTAATGACATGATTCAGTTCATCTTGCAGGCTTGTCAAGAAATTGATGCTGATAAAGATCTTTGTGCTAGAGTGTGCATGAGTGTCCGCTCTCGATTAGAGGAGTGTGTGAATACCGACGGCAAGCGGTTTGAGTATCTGGGGGATTAAGGTTTGTACTTGTTATTACATGTATACGCAATATTGATTTGTTTGTATTATAAATGCAGTGAGTATTGTACGTGTTTTCTTTTTTTCATAACTGTATACCTACTTTTGCACCCCCCCTGTATATTGACCACTCAGTCAACTTGTGGTCTGTGACAGCCTTAGCATCCATTCCCATTTGTGTTGTGTTTTAACACCTTTGTCCAACCCGTCGATCTTGTGGCAGGAAGTGCAAACAGTCTAGCTGGCCAGTAGGACTCTGGTGAAAGTATGTCGGGTCTAACAAGCCGAAAGTGGATTTTCAATTGTTCAAGGAAATCACTGAAGAAAGACATGGACAGATGAAGACGGAAAATGAACTGGAAATGGAAAAGGACAACGAGAAAGGTTAAGCAAACGGAACATATGTGGACTCTGGAACAAAAAGCTTGAGATGGTAGAACTCATGTAAAGGTGGAGAACACTGCTGACAGGAGTCTGACTGCAGACTGAAAGGAACTGGGAGAAGACAAGTACATGGAAATCATGTAATAACCTGGAGTGGTGTAGTCATAAGATCAAGAACTATTCATGGAGTAGGACTGATCATATACCATGACACAACAAAGAACCTGCTAGAAACAGACTCTGCCCAGAAAATAATTGTGACCTCCCACCACGAAATTAGTCTTAACTAGCATTTTGGGCATTTTGAGATATACATATCATTGGAAAATGTACATTCTGCTGATTATTTTGGCTCTTGAATAAAGCTTGTACTCTAAAAACTGTAGAAGTTATGTATGTTTAAAGTCATTAAGTTGTATGACGGACATTTTGAGAAAACGGCCTCTAAAGGTTTTGTGTACTCTCCTACACATTTTCCTTAAATTTTTTGTTTGGTGGCTTTGACCCAGTTTGTTTCTAAGTTTCACTGTCATTATCTGAAAGGTGCACCAAAGAGCTTTCCATCAGTACATTACATGTGCGGGTACTGTACAGGTTTGAGTTCATAATAAGAGACAAAAATAGGTACTTTTGGTAGGAAATTGGGTTATTTCTGCTGCGATCAGTGCATTAAAATACCATTTTTAATTGATTAACATTATTTTTTCAAGAAAAAATTTCTGTGGGGGATAGATTATAGTCTACAGAAATCAATTTTGAGAAAAAGTCGAAACACCCCAAATAGACCCTCAGTCACCTTTTCACCTCCCAGTGCTGTTTGACTGACTGCGAGTTAAGACTGATTTTGTGGTGGGAGGTCACAATTATCAAGATCCGACCAAAACACGAATAGAAGACCGTGACCTTTATCCAAGTCTATGCGCTACCTATTCAGAAGAAATCACAATTCTTGACACATTTATTTTAGACATCACTGACACCGTCCCATAAGAGAAGAGGTCACCGTCATGGCAGGCTTCAATGGACGAATACACCCGACAAAACGCTATGCGCAGTCTACCTTGGCCCCATCACGACACCACCACATCACCACACTGTACAATTACAATGGGGAGCAGCTACTCGTGTCTGCAGAATACGGTCTGTGGATCACTCAACACATTCTACAAACACAGGCCTGGCCACACACACACTTGATGCAGGTGGAACAACCTGAACAAGTCATCACATGACTTCATGTCAACAAATAGACATCATCATCATCATCATCAGGTGCCCTGCGCATGGCATTGGCGACCATGGACTTCCAACCATCTCTATCTCTCGTTGCCCCCAGCATCTTCCCCACCCTCTTCATCCCCAGCCACTCTGCAAGTCCGTCAAGCATTCTCTCTCTGGGTCTACCCGGTGCTCTCTTTCTCTCCAGCTTTCCCATTGTGACCAGGTGCTCCAAATCCCCCTTCCTCATAAAATGGCCTATAAATGTTGCTTGTCTTTTCCTAATCTTCCCTATGAGTGATCTACAAATAGACAACAGGAGAAATAACATCGACGTCAACCCGGACACAGATATCGCCAAGTGACGATAACGTCAAGGCAGCAGAAAGAAAAACCTCAGTTCAGGAAATGATCAGTCTCAGGAAACTTCAAGAAGACGAAATAAAACACGAAATATAGATTGAGGTTACGAATATACTGGTAGATACACACACACCTCGTCACATTGTCCACCAAGGAAACTTTGTTTATCATCATCTGTTTTGCTAGGAACAGAACTGTGCAACACAACTGAAATGAAAGTGGCAGAAAGACAAGGCCACATCATCTAACCGTCAATGCTCACCAACTGTGTGGCATAGACAGGTGATCATATCAGTAGTACTAATTCCCCGTTTGTTTTTGTTTTTAACCACTCTTTCTCCTTCCACCAGTCACGGTGCACAAATCTGAGACACTTTAGTTGGCAACTTTTTGGTTCTACCCTGCCGGCTATTAATAGTGCGTATCTTTCCCCTTCCATTCCACTCTCCACACCACTTTCACGCATCCCGTGGCGAGGCACAGGCGCGCGTGGAAGTATAGGCCTGCAGATTGACCTAGATTCGAGTAGTCTGTGTCAATCTCAGTCATTTCCTACATTCAGTCCCTCTTGAAACAACGCAGCAGTTACAAAGTAATGCTGTAGCACAGGACGCCCTTCAGTGATGGACTTTGGTCAAACCTGCCTGGCTAAAAATAGCACTCGCAGGCGATGCCGGCTGGCAGAAAGGTACCAACTGAAGGGTGTCAAAATGGCTGGGAAAATGCAGCCGTGCAGTATGCTGTTCTGATTATGTTTCTACTGTCTGTTGTAATTGTTAGGGGTTGACATGTATTTGCCTTACATGTGCCTGCCTATGTATCTCATGCTTTCGTACAGCGGTTAACCAGTTGATACATTAAAGTCAGGCAGAATGGCAAGGACCGGCTGTAAGACAGGTCCAGTGAGACCTAATGCTACTATCCTTGAGTAATAAAGTTTGAAGGCTGAACTTCTCTCTCCTTCAACAAAAAATGATATAAAACTATGAAAAAAGAATAATAGCGTTCTGCAATTTCTGGGATGCATGCATGCTCACTGTTTTGCCCACTCTGTGCATGCAGTGTTTTGCCGCACAGTCTGCATTTTCCGTCTTCAGTAGACATTCAGGCTGGTTGTTTTCTTGTCTCCATAAGCCACCAGGCATTGACATGACCTACAAGATCTTTAAGGTACCTATTTGATGTTCCTTTGTCCATGGTTTTTGATGGAGTTTTATGTTATAGCTTTAAGATTCTTTTGAGATTGACAATAAACCACGTGCCAGAGCCAAGTGGCAGAGGTCTGCATTGAATGAGAGTGGTGAAAGGCGTAGTGGTCAAGTCGGTGAGATGTTGGACTTCCAGTTGCAAGGTGTGGGTTTGATCCTGGTGGGTACCTGCCACCTGGTGACTAGAGGGTGGAGATTTTTTATGCCTATTTGATGTTCTATTCAAGAAGATGACAAGCATCATTACCAACAAATGCCTATCAATTAACATCAGAAAGAGAGTCCTTGAATGTTATATAGAACCAATACTGTTGTACGGATGCGAGGCATGGACAGTCAGCAAGCAAAGCCAGAGCAAGATTTGAGGCAGCCGAGATGTGGTTTCTCAGAAGAATGTTGAGAGTTCCATGGACAGCAAAGAAAACAAACGAGACAGTCCTGATGGAGGTAGACACAAGTAGATCACTCATAAGGAAAATTAGGAGAAGACAGGCGACATTTATAGGCCATTTTATGAGGAAGGGGATTTGGAGCACCTGGTCACAACGGGAAAGCTGGAGGGAAAGAGAGCACCAGGTAGACCCAGGGAGAGAAATGCTGGACGGACTTGCAGAGTGGCTGGGGATGAGGAGGGTGGGGGAGATGCTAGGGGCAACGAGAGATAGAGATGGTTGGAAGTTCATGGTCTCCAACGCCATGCGGCAAGGCACCTGATGATGATGATGATCATCATCATCATCATCATCATCATGATTTGATGTTCTGGATGCATGTACACATGCAGGAGTAGTGGGCACCAGCAGGTCTGCACACATCTTGACCTGGGAGATGGGGAAAATCTCCACCCTCTGGTCACCAGGCGGCAGGTACCCACCAGGATCAAACCCACACCTTGCAACTGGAAGTCCAACGTCTCACTGACTTGACCACCACGCCTTTCACCACTCTCGTTCAGTACAGGACCTCTGCTACTTGGCTCTGGCACCTGGTTTATTGTCCATCTCAAAAGAATCTTAAAGCTATAACATAAAACTCCTCGTATTGATCACGTTTATTTTGTCTGATGCTCTTGCAGATAGCAAAGAAGAAGGTGAAGGTCATTCACTTGCTACGTAATCCCAAGGACACCTTCGTGTCCCTGTACTGTCACGTGAGCAAAACGAAAGGGGTGATGGGATACCGAGGGCAGTGGAATCACTTCTTTTCCACCATGATGGAAATGGGACGTGAGTGTCAGAGGTCATGCTATTGTAACATCGTTACAGGTACAGAACACACGCACGTCACAGGGGGGGGGGGGGGGGGGGGGGGGGGAGACAGGAGGGGTGTGTGGAGAAGGGGTGGGCACGTAAAGGGGACAATCACGACTGGACTGAAAGGGGTCATCAAGTTATATCACCACTGGACAGAAAGGGGTCATGAACAAGTTATATCACCACTGGACTGAAAGGGGTCATCAAGTTATATCACCACTGGACTGAAAGGGGTCATCAAGTTATATCACCACTGGACTGAAAGGGGTCATCAAGTTATATCACCACTGGACTGAAAGGGGTCATCAAGTTATATCACCACTGGACTGAAAGGGGTCATCAAGTTATATCACCACAGGACTGAAAGGGGTCATCAAGTTATATCACCACTGGACTGAAGGGGTCATCAAGTTATATCACCACTGGACTGAAAGGGGTCATCAATTATATCACCACTGGACTGAAAGGGGTCATCAATGTTATATCACCACTGGACTGAAAGGGTCATCAGTTATATCACCACGGACTGAAGGTCATCAAGTTATATCACCACTGGACTGAAAGGGGTCATCAAGTTATATCACCACTGGACTGAAAGGGGTCATCAAGTTATATCACCACTGGACTGAAAGGGGTCATCAAGTTATATCACCACTGGACTGAAAGGGGTCATCAAGTTATATCACCACTGGACTGAAAGGGGTCATCAAGTTATATCACCACTGGACTGAAAGAGGTCATCAAGTTATATCACCACTGGACTGAAAGGGGTCATCAAGTTATATCACCACTGAACTGAAAGGGTCATCAAGTTATATCACCACTGGACTGAAAGGGGTCTCAAGTTATATCACCACTGGACTGAAAGGGGTCATCAAGTTATATCACCACTGACTGAAAGGGTCTACAAGTTGGTCTTGAAGGAAGATGGTGTGTGACTGTCAAAGAGACTGTGGAAGCTCACTCCAGTTGTGTGACCAGGCACAGAAAATGAGCGGTGGCCGAATGTAGAACATTCGTGTGGAGGAATTTATAAACAATTAGTGGGACAGGGGTGTGCATTCACAGGTGGTCACACTGATAAGTTATGCAATACCATTGATACAATTGTAGCATAATGTATCGATTTGATATGAAATTCTTTGAGAAATAGGCAACCAGTGGAGAAAATGAAGCAGTGTAGTGACATAATCAGACCTCTTTTAACAAAAAAAAAGGAAGACGGGCCAAAGAATTCCCAGCACATTGGAGGCATGCGAAGGAAGAAGCGGGCAAAAGCCAGAGAGCAGAGATTTACAATACTGGATACGAGATATGATAAGAGAAATGGCGAGTTTAGATGCTGCTTAAGTTGAAAGATATGACGAACATAACCGAGACGCCTCAGCTGATCGCAAGAGGACTACAAGACTTGGGTGATGTACTTCTGCATACAGAGTTGAGGATAAAGAACAACACCAAGGTTGTTAACTGAAACAGAAACTGCAGAGGAGTGTTCTGAGCTTTCGGTTTTTGCGCTTTGTAGCTGCTTCTATGCTAGCTGAATGGGTAGCGCAAACTGTGTTAGATTTGAGTTCTACAACATGGGAGATAATTCCTACGTGACTTCAAGAGTTAAGTTCTTTGATTGATATAAGAAACTACGATAGTTTGTCTCCTACAACAATATTATGGCAGTCTCCTAGAATAAACTTTTACAGTGGAAAACGTGTTTGGTCCAGTGAGCATTGCGGCAGCCTTGTTTGGTGGTGGTGGTGGTGGTGGTGGTGGTGTGTGGTGGTGGTGGTGGTGTGGTGGTTTGTTTTGTTCTTGTGTTAGTTGTGCTGGTTGTCTCTCATTGCATGCCTGGACTTGCTCCATGTGAGACATAAGCACTACACAGCCGATTCTTTGAAGAATCTCTTCACAGTTGTTCCTCCAGATGCAATTTTCAAGTTTTTACAAGAGATCAGTAGGTTTTACCTTATATGATTATACGTATTGGAAACATTTTAAGTGCATTTTTTAGACTTGAAAGGATAATCACGAGCTTAGTTTTTAAATGTTTTTTTTTTTCATTACAGTTGGAATAATTTTTACATGATGTTAATGTTAGTCCTAATATGGCTCTTGTAGTCTGCTGGGCTATAAGCAATATGAAACTTAACTTCAACTGGCAGTGTCTTCATTGTCTGGTATGTATATGATGCTTTTGGCAGTGTCTCCATCGTGCAATGTGTGTATAATGTTTTCAGTGTGGCATGGAGACTGGTTTGATCATGCGTTGGACTGGGAAAAAGAAATTGACTCACATCCAGAGCTGCCCATCTTTGTCCTCCATTATGAAGACCTATTAAGGGTAAGTGGATTTCTTTACGGGCTGTTTGCTTTACTTTTAAGTTGAATATGTTTGTGTTATTTTGCTGCCCTATTTTCAGCGCCTTTCCTGTGTTAGTATCCCCATTACCGCCCATTTCAAACCTCAAACACTCCTCAACACTCAGAGAAAATGAAATCAGCGTGAGAGGAGGTCATAAAGGGCCACAGAGTCTGGGGCAATGTTCACAAAGCTATGATGATAAAAATGGGGATGGTTGTGATAATACTAATGGAGATCCTTTTTCAGATAGAGACTGCGTGACAAAGACGTCTCAACGCTGACTTTGGTAATATAATCTGGCGTATTTCAGGCCCAAGGGACACAGACACCTGTGTCAGTGTCGGGAAATGTTAGTGTACTTTCAGTGACGCACCGTAAAGTGAGCACACATACCTCGCTCAAATCAAGTCTTTGAGAGAGAGAGAGAGAGAGAGAGAGAGAGAGAGAGAGAGAGAGAGAGAGAGAGAGAGAGAGAGAGAGAAGAGAGAGAGAGAGTGAGAAGACTGGAACCACACGAGCGCGTTGCAAGACTCGTCCTTAAGGGGGCATATCTACCCAGATCTGGGTACCAAGATTGTGATGTTTAGTGTTTCAGTTCTAATTAACCAATCACCATGATATTTGGCAAGAAGATACCTCAGACAGTATTCTTTGGATTGAATATCTTTGTTGGGGTCTGTGATTATGAAAAGTTGACAAAATTAATTAATTAAAAATGTTCTCGCAAAAATGAAAAAATATAGTACATACTGTGACATTTATAACTACACATATATTCATGCTAGGAATTTGATATTTAGTGAGCAAACACATCTGTATAGTATGTATGGCATGTAGTAAAATCTTAGCTCTACTTTCATTAGTTTCTGTACAATCATCACAACAATTTTTAGAATAATTTTAATAAAATGTATAATACAACTTTTGATAAAAATGTTTCTTTCAAGCTGAACTGCAAGATTTTACTACCAGCTATAGGTACCTGTCCCTGCTATGTGTGCCAAGTATCAAGGAAATCGGATGAAAACTTTTGAACATATTATGTCTGATGTATACAATCTCGCGAAAAATCGCAAACTTTCGCAGACTAAAACATAAACTCAATTTCCTACTCACAGACCCCAACAAAGATATTCAATCCAAAGAATACTGTCTGAGGTACCTTCTTGCCAAACATCATGGTGATTGGTTAATTAGAACTGAAACACTGAACATCACAATCCTGGTACCCAAATCTGGGTAGGTCTGCCCCCTTAAAGCTTTTCGCTATGAGAGTTCAACATCTTTGTACGCTCCCCTGATCTAAGGAGATATATGGCGGTTTGTCTGTGATGCGGTGTCATCTCTGGTACTGTACTGTATTGCTCCTGCGTGTATCTCTGAATTGCTCCATGTCTGTTTTCTTACCGTACTCTTCGTTCTTCTTCGGACACTCAGCTGTTCTAAATCCCTTGACACCAACACAAAATTCATGCTTTGTGATCTTTTGCACATTTTGGGCCTTTTATGAAGAATAATCTGCCCTTTGATCGGTGAAATTTTGGAAACTTTTCCTCCTTTAATTAAAACCCAGATTAAACCTATCTTTTCTGTGAATCCTATGTTCGATTTTGTTTATACTGACCCTACGACCTCCATCTCTGCTAAAGCGCGTTCCTGTAGTATGTTGTATATGGATGTTATTGACAGTGTGTGTGCATTTGTTAATGGGTCAAAAATAATATGTTACATGTATACTTCATTCACCTGTTTTTGTACTGTAGAATTGTAAGCGCCCAGAGCAATGTTAGGCGAACTATTAATGTACAATGTCATCATCTAAATTATTCAAATGGCAGTCCGTTTTGCCCTAGTTTCACGTCAAGTTTTATTTCGTTTCATGCTTCTTCAAGGTCATGGTGACCTTGAGAAGTATCAAATCTGGATTTTCTGTCACAATTTTTGTATAAAAAGGGACACTGCTTGAAAATATATCCTGCCGGCTGTGTTAAATGGCAGTCCGTATTGTGTAATAGGCCATAAGTATTGTGTGATATGGCAGTAAGTATTGTGTAATATCGCAGTAAGTATGTGAATTATAGCAGTATCTATTAAGTAATATGGCAGTATGTATTGTGTAATATGGCAGTCTGTGTTGATGTTGTGTAATATGGCATTCTGTACTGTTGTTGTGTAATATGGCAGTCTGTATTGTTTATTGTGTAATATGGCAGTCTGTATTGTTGTTGTTGTGTAATATGGCAGTCTCTGTTGTTGTTGTGTAATATGGCAGTCTGTGTTGTTGTTGTGTAATATGGCAGTGTGTGTTATTGTGTAACAAGGCAGTCTGTATTGGTGTTGTGTAATATGGCAGTCTGTGTTGTTGTTGTGTAATGTGGCAGTCTGTACTGTTGTTGTTGTGTAATGTGGCAGTCTGTGTTGTTGTTGTGTAATATGGCAGTCTGTATTGTTGTTGTGTAATATGGTAGTCTGTATTGTTGTTGTGTAATATGGCAGTCTGTATTGTTGTTGTGTAATATGGCAGTCTGTATTGTTGTTGTGTAATATGGCAGTCTGTGTTGTTGTTGTGTAATATGGCAGTCTGTATTGTTGTTGTGTAATATGGCAGTCTGTGTTGTGTTGTTGTGTAATATGGCAGTCTGTTGTTGTTGTGTAATATGGCAGTCTGTGTTGTTGTAAATGCATTGTAGTTGTGTTAATATGGCAGTCTGTGTTGTTGTTGTGTAATATGGCAGCTGGTTGTTGTTGTGTGTAATATGGCAGTCTGTATTGTTGTTGTGGTAATATGGCAGTCTGTTTGTTGTTGTGTTAAATGGCATGATGCATTGTTATGTATTGTATGTTGTGTAATATGGCATCTGTATGTTGTTGTGTAATATGGCAGTCTGTTTGTGTTGTGTAATATGGCACTGTATGTTGTTATATGTTGTGTTGTTAATATGGCAATCTGTTTGTTGTGTAATGCAGTCTGTGTTGTTGTGTAATATGGCATCTGTGTTGTTGTTGTTGTGTAATATGGCATCTGTTGTTGTGTGTAATATGGCAGTCTGTGTTGTTGTTGTGTAATATGGCAGTCTGTATTGTGTTGTGTAATATGCATTTTGTATTGTTGTTGTGTAATATGGCAGTCTGTTTGTTGTTGTGTAATATGCATTTGGTTGTTGTAATATGGCAGTCGTGTATTGTTGTTGTGTAATATGGCATCTGTGTTGTTGTTGTGTATATTGGCAGTCTGTGTTGTTGTGTAATATGCATTGTATTTTGTGTAATATGGCAGTGTCTGTTTGTATGTTGTTGTGTAATATGGCAGTCTGTGTTGTTTTGTGTAATATGGCAGTCTGTTTGTTTGTTGTGTAATATGGCATCTGTGTTGTTGTTGTAATATGCAGTCTGTATTGTTGTTGTGTAATATGGCAGTCTGTGTTGTTGTTGTGTAATATGGCAGTCGTGGTGTGTATATGCAGTTGTGTTGTTTGTGTAATATGGCAGTCTGTGTTGTTGTTGTGTAATATGGCAGTCTGTATGTTGTTGTTGTGTAATATGGCAGTCTGTTTGTTTTGTGTAATATGGCAGTCTGTGTTGTTGTTGTGTAATATGGCAGTCTGTGTTGTTGTTGTGTAATATGGCATCTGTTTGTTGTTGTGTAATATGGCAGTCTGTAGTTGTTGTTGTGTAATATGGCAGTCTGTGTTGTTGTTGTGTAATATGGCAGTCTGTTGTGTTGTTGATGTTGTTGTTATATGGCAGTCTGTGTTGTTGTTGTGTAATATGGCAGTCTGTATTGTTGTTGTGTAATATGGCAGTCTGTGTTGTTGTTGTGTAATATGGCAGTCTGTATGTGTTGTGTGTTGTATGTTGGTATATGCAGTCTGTGTTGTTGTTGTGTAATATGGCAGTCTGTATTGTTGTTGTGTAATATGGCAGTCTGTATGTGGTGTGTTTTGTGTAATATGGCAGTCTGTTGTTGTTGTGTAATATGGCAGTCTGTATTTGTTGTTGTGTAATATGGCAGTCTGTTTGTTGTTGTGTAATATGGCAGTCTGGTGATTGTTGTTGTGTGTAAATGCAGTCTGTATTGTTGTTGTGTAATATGGCAGTCTGTTGTTGTTGTGTGAATATGGCAGTCTGTTTGTTGTTGTGTAATATGGCAGTCTGATGTTGTTGTTGTGAATATGGCAGTTGTTTGTTGTTGTGTAATATGGCAGTCTGTGTTGTTGTTGTGTGAATATGGCAGTCTGTGTTGTTGTTGTGTAATATGGCAGTCTGTGTTGTTGTTGTGTAATATGGAAGTCTGTATTGTTGTTGTTGTTGTTGTAATATGGCAGTCTGTGTTGTTGTTGTGTAATATGGCAGTCTGTATTGTTGTTTGTGTAATATGGCAGTCTGTGTTGTTGTTGTGTAATATGGCAGTCTGTATTGTTGTTGTGTAATATGGCAGTCTGTACTGTTGTTGTTGTGTAATATGGCAGTCTGTGTTGTTGTTGTGTAATATGGCAGTCTGTATTGTTGTTGTTGTTGTGTAATATGGCAGTCTGTATTGTTGTTGTGTAATATGGCAGTCTGTATTGTTGTTGTGTAATATGGCAGTCTGTGTATGTGTTGTTGTGTAATATGGCAGTCTGTATTGTTGTTGTGTAATATGGCAGTCTGTATTGTTGTTGTGTAATATGGCAGTCTGTGTTGTTGTTGTGTAATATGGCAGTCTGTATGTTGTTGTTGTGTAATATGGCAGTCTGTATTGTTGTTGTTGTGTAATATGGCAGTTCTGTTTGTTAGGTTTTGTTGTTAATATGGCAGTCTGTGTTGTTGTTGTGTAATATGGCAGTCTGTTGTTGTTTGTTGTGTAATATGGAAGTCTGTATTGTTGTTGTTGTGTAATATGGCAGTCTGTGTTGTTGTTGTGTAATATGAGTCTGTGTTGTTGTTGTATATGGAGTCTGTTTGTTGTTGTGTAATATGGAAGTCTGTATTTGTTGTATATGGAGTGTTTGTTGTTGTGTAATATGGCAGTCTGTATTGTTGTTGTTTGTGTGATATGGCAGTCTGTATTGTTGTTGTGTATATGGCAGTCTGTGTTTTGTATATGCAGTTGTATTGTTTTTGTGTAATATGGCAGTCTGTACTGTTGTTGTTGTGTGATATGGCTGTTTGTGTTGTTGTTGTGTGATATGGCAGTCTTGTTGTTGTGTGTATATGGCAGTGTGTACTGTGTTGTTGTGTAATATGGCAGTCTGTGTTGTTGTTGTGTAATATGGAAGTCTGTATTGTTGTGTTGTTGTTGTTGTGTAATATGGCAGTCTGTACTGTTGTTGTTGTGTAACATGGCAGTCTGTATTGTTGTTGTGTAATATGGCAGTCTGTATTGTTGTTGTGTAATATGGCAGTCTGTACTGTTGTTGTTGTGTAATATGGCAGTCTGTGTTGTTGTTGTGTAATATGGAAGTCTGTATTGTTGTTGTTGTTGTGTAATATGGCAGTCTGTATTGTTGTTGTGTAATATGGCAGTCTGTATTGTTGTTGTGTAATATGGCAGTCTGTATTGTTGTTGTGTAATATGGCAAGTCTGTATTGTTGTTGTGTAATATGGAAGTCTGTGTTGTTGTTGTTGTGTAATATGGCAGTCTGTATTGTTGTTGTGTAATATGGCAGTCTGTATTGTTGTTGTGTAATATGGCAGTGTGTGTTGTTGTTGTGTAATATGGCAGTGTATGTTGTTGTTGTGTAATATTGCAGTCTGTATTGTTGTGTAATATGGCAGTCTGTATTGTTGTGTCATATGGCAATCTGTGTTGTTGTGTCATATGGCAGTCTGTATTGTTGTGTAACATGTCAATCTGTGTTGTTGTATAATGTGGCAGTCTGAAACTTGATCCAATTAGTTTTGTAGATATGAATGTAGATGGACAGAACAGAACTCAGAACACATTCACTTGCCATAGATAAATCCAGGATAAGGTTTGTAAAACACACACTGGTTGTAATGAGTGGTCATAGCAAGTCAATGATTTTAACAGTTATGGATTTCATATTTCACTTTACCATTATCGTCGTTATTATCATCATCATGTCATCATTGTTCACTTTACCATTATCGTCGTTATCATTATCATCAATGTCATCATTGGAAGCATTTTTCAGTTTTCCCAAGTGCAGGGCAGGCATTGGTACAATCTGGTAATACGTTTTTTTGTAAATCATCTTCCTCGAGTAAGAAGGAAATCTCTTGAATGTAAATTGGCGAATGTCTGTGGCAGGAACCTCTACAGCACGTGCAGAAGCTGAACAAGTTCCTGGGTTGGAAAGGAGCGATGAGCTGTGTCAGGCAATAGTGGACACGTGTCGCCTGGACTCCATGAGGAAGAAAGAGGAAGCCTTGCTTAGAAATCTGGACATTTTCACCAAAGACTCACCAGGCATCTATAGAAAAGGTGTGTGTGTGTGTGTGTGTGTGTGTGTGTGTGTGTTGTGTGTGTGTGTGTGTGTGTGTGTGTGTGTGTGTGAGTGTGAGAGTGTGTGTGTGTGTGTGTTTATGTGTGTGTATATATATATATATATATATATATGTATATATATTATATATATATACATATGTAATAATATATATATATATATATATTGTGTGTGTGAGTGTGTGTGTGTGAGTGTGTGTGTGAGTGTGTGTGTGTGAGTGTGTGTGTGTATGTGTGTGTGTGTGAGTGTGTGTGTCTGTGTGTGAGTGTGTGTAGTGTGTGGTGTGTGTGTGTGTGAGTGTGTGTTTGATTGTGTATGAGTGTTTGTGTGTGTGAGTGTGTGTGTGTGTGTGTGTGTGAGTGTGTGTTTGTGTGTGTGAGTGTTGTGTGTGTGGTGTATGTATGTGTGTGTTTGTGTGTGTGTTTGTGTGTGTGTGTGTGTATTGGGCTTTCTATGTTGTGTCATGTGTGTGTGTTTATGTGTGTGTGTGTGTGTTTGTGTGTGTGTATTGACTTCTAGTCTGTGTCAGTGTGTGTGTGTGTGTGTGTGTGTGTGTGTGTGTGTGTGTGTGGTGTGTGTGTGTTGTGTTGTGTGTCTGTGTGTGTGTTGACTTCTATGTCTGTCAGTGTGTGTGTGCTAATGTGAATGTGTATTGACCGGTGTCCCGGAGAGAAAACAAGGACAAGAAAATATTTTATTCATCATGTACACATTTGTTGACATTATATAAATGATAAACAAACATGTCCGATATTAATGGCCAACTCTAATGCTTCATAATTTCAAGTAGAAATCAAAACCATGGAAATCAAGGGGAGAGAGAGAGAGACAGAGATGAGAGAGAGAGAGAGAGAGAGAGAGAGATACAGAGAGAGAGATATACAGAAGAGAGAGAGATACAGAGAGAGAGAGACAATGACAATGACAATGATGCTTTATATATATATATATATATATATATATATATATATAATAATAATATATATATATATATATATACACAGAGAGAGAGAGAGAGATACAGAGACAGAGAGAGAGATCCAGAGAGAGACAATGACAATGACAATGATGCTTTATTTTCCAACGGTAAAAGCTATTGGCTAGAAGCCATTTTTCAAACTTGCCGTTGCTATTCTATACACATGACATTTGTTTACAGTAACAAGTACAGCTTAAGGAAAATACATGTTGAATACTAAAATTAAGATAACATTACAATGAAATCAAGAAACGTACACAGTCAGCACTTAGAGATAGATAGATAGATAGATAGATAGATAGATAGAGAGAGAGAGAGAGAGAGAGAGAGAGAGAGAGAGAGAGAGAGAGAGAGAGAGAGAGAGAGAGAGAGAGCATTGGTGAGAATGATAAACATTGCTGTATCATCTGTTCCAGGTCAAATCGGGGACTGGAAGAACTGGTTCACGAACACACAGAACAAAATTTTTGACCAGACTTTCCAGCGGCGAATGGTCAACAGCAAGTTAAAGTTTACCTTCGAATGACGGACACTGTCTTGCTTTAGATTGTGAACTGTCCTCCGGGCAACACGCTGGATGGACATAATTATAACGGAGCAACCTCAAACAACAGATTTAATAAGTTGCAAAAGACTCTGCTGCATATTATATTTGATATATTCCGGACCTCCCTACTAAGAGAAAAAGACTGTTATGTGTTGTATACCATACGGAACTTCCCAACAAAAGCCAAAATGCTTTATTGCGTACTTTATGTGCATATATATATGCAGATATATATATATTATATATATATATATATATATATATATATATATGTATATATATATATGTGTGTGTGTACATAATATATATATATATGTATATATATATGTACATATATAAAACATATATATATGTATATGTATATGTACATATATATATATATACATGTGTATATATGTGTATACATTTTATATATATATGTATATATATATCTGCATATATATGTATGGTTTTTCAACATTCTAACAAGGCCAGTTGTACCACTTAAAAGACAATGTGCCTCTTAACCGAAAGGACCAAAAGTGCTTTGATGTGTCCATTTCTGTTTGAAAGGAGAGCAATACAGACCTTCCTTTCTCAGCTGAAGACTGGTCTGGTGTGACTGATATTGGCGCTTCATGGAAACAAAGCAGCGTATGTCGACGCCAAAGACCTTTATGTAACAAAAAGATTTATGATGTGATTTTCAGTTGTTGTTTTTTTTTATCACAAAATTCTTGGGCTTGGAAGTAGCAGGCACATAACAGATGACAATGGTAATATGGTTTGCATGATCCTCAGGACTCTGTAAGGAAAAGTGTACACTAAACAGATGTAGGCCTACGTTGTGAGACTGCTGTATGCTGTTTACAATCTTTCTTTAAAAAACAAAAGGAGGAGAGCGAGTGGGGTTTACTCACTGACTTTGGAACCATGAAGATACTCTGGAATCATGAAAGTACTCTGGAATCATAAAGGTACTCTGGAATCATGAAAGTACTCTGGAATCATAAAGGTACTCTGGAACCATGAAGATACTCTGGAATCATGAAAGTACTCTGGAATCATAAAGGTACTCTGGAATCATGAAAGTAGTCTAGAATCATAAAGATACTCTGGAATCATAAATGTACTCTGGAATCATGAAAGTAGTCTAGAATCATACAGATACTCTGGAATCATGAAAGTACTCTGGAATCATAAAGGTACTCTGGAATCGTAAAGGTACTCTGGAATCATGAAAGTACTCTGGAATCATAAATGTACTCTGGAATCATAAAGGTACCCTA
>JAPXFY010000022.1:65083671-65086171 GCA_030674185.1 Monoplex corrugatus
CAGGGGGGCTGCCCATGCACCGCTCGTCATAGGGGGGGGGCTGCCCATGCACCGCACAACACAGGGGGGGGGCTGCCCATGCACCACACAACACAGGGGGGGGGGCTGCCCATGCACCACACAACACAGGGGGGTTGCCCATGCACCACACAACACAGGGGGGGGGGGGCTGCCCATGCACCACACAACACAGGGGGGGGGGCTGCCAATGCACCACACAACACAGGGGGGGGGGCTACCCATGCACCACACAACACAGGGGGGGGGGCTGCCCATGCACCACACAACACAGGGGGGCTACCCATGCACCACACAACATAGGGGGGGTGCCCATGCACCACACATCACAGGGGGGTGGCTGCCCATGCACCACACAACATAGGGGGGGTGCCCATGCACCACACAACACAGGGGGGTGGCTGCCCATGCACCGCACAACACAGGTGGGTGGCTGCCCATGCACCGCACAACACAGAGGGGTGGCTGCCTATTCACCGCACGACCCGGGGGGGGGGGGGCTGCCCATGCGCCGCATGATCCGGGGGGCTTCCCATGCACTGCATGACCCGGGGGGGGCTGCCTATGCACCGCACGACCCGGGGGGGGGGGGGGAGGCTGCCCATGCACCGCATGACCCGGGGGGCTGTCCATGCACCGCACGACCCGGGGGGGTGCCCATGCACCGCACAACACAAGGGGGGCTGCCATGCACCGCACAACCCTGGGGGGTGCCCATGCACCGCACAACCCAGGGGGAGCCTATGCACCACACGACCCACTCGGACCCAGCCATCAGCCACTCCATCACTCACAAAGCGAATGGTAAGGTGGGGATGTGGCTAACCCCGGGTCACAGCCACACAGCGTGTACACACTAGGCCCAGCCCCCGGACCAAGAGAGAATGGAAGACCCCTCTCTCTCTCCCCATTCTGGTCTTTATTTATCCCTCGGGCAGCCTGCACTACCACATCATGTATCATACCTGCACGATCATCTTTCAATCCACGATCGAAGGAGAACCGAAAAAAGCATCGGTATCTCACAATGCTACTAACATTTTTAAAGACTTCTTTGAGCAATTTTTTTGCCAGTCCTTGTATACTCTGAGAGTGCTAGGATTTAAAAACCTACAGAACAGAACAGAACTCCCTACCACAGCTTGCATATCGCCAGCTCCCCTCCATCCACCACAGAAACTAAGAACTATGCTTATAAGTGTATCATAAAATAGGTGAATGTTTTATTGGCCAATTGTTAAGTCGTGTAAGCCTTGATACTGCGGTCACTCAATTCAAAAACTTTGTATAAAAACCTTGGCAGCTTTCTCAAGAACGGTTCGCTACGACTGGCCATGGTGCTGATATAGCTTGCGTTTCTAACAGGTAGGCGTATCTCCCATAATCTTTGGTCTTAATGTACCATATTTACGGCATTTTTAAGATCATATGTGAGGAAGGGGGATTTGGAGCACCTGGTCACAACAGGAAAGCTGGAGGGAAAGAGAGCACCAGGTAGACCCAGGGAGAGAATGCTGGACGGACTTGCAGAGTGGCTGCGGATGAGGAGGGTGGGGGAGATGCTGGGGGCAACGAGAGATAGAAATGGTTGGAAGTCCATGGTCGCCAACGCCATGCGGCAGGGCACCTGATGATGATGATAATGATGTGATTCTTTTTCTTCCAAGATGAGTCCAAATGGACAGTCGTTACTGACTTTAAGAGTTTATTAGCATATTGGATTTTAGAGACTTTGAGAGCGCTGATGCCAAACCCAACACTGACAAAGATGTGTTGAAACACTTCTGTTGTACAGAATTAAGATACGTTTCAGGAATATATGAAGACTTAACTACACACTGAAGCGATGGCTTCTTCAGTACTTGCCATCCACCCCTGAACATCATCATCAGGTGCCCTGCCGCATGGCGTTGGCGACCATGGACTTCCAACCATCTCTATCTCTCGTTGCCCCCAGCATCTCCCCCACCCTCTTCATCCCCAGCCACTCTGCAAGACCGTCCAGCATTCTCTCCCTGGGTCTACCTGGTGCTCTCTTTCCCTCCAGCTTTCCCGATGTGACCAGGTGCTCCAAATCCCCCTTCCTCATAAAATGGCCTATAAATGTTGCTTGTCTTTTCCTAATCTTCCTTATGAGTGATCTACTTGTGTCTGAGCATACTTAGCATAATTCTCTTTTGTTAAATCGCAGGAAACATTTCTCATGCACACTCCTTGAGGTAGCCGCACACACCCAAATACATGTCTGCAGTGAACCCCTGAATTCCCCATGCCCCATCTACTTTACCAATCTCTCCCAGGTTTAAGACATTTTGTATGTTTGTTTGTTATGGCAACCGCACATCGTCAATTTGCAATAAACAGAACCTGTATTATTGGAACGAATAATACGATGAGTTTTTTTAAGGGAACCCTCCTGGTGTCACCATAAACATTTTCTTTGGAGTGCGTCCTGATATGCTGACAACTAACTATTTTACAA
>JAPXFY010000022.1:65093671-65096171 GCA_030674185.1 Monoplex corrugatus
GTGTTAACATTGTAATACATTGTGTTAACATTGTACATACATTGTACATACATTGTGTTAACATTGTACATACATTGTGTTAACATTGTACATACATTGTGTTAGAATTGTACATATATCGTGTTAACATTGTACATACATTGTGTTAGCATTGTAAATACATTGTGTTAACATTGTACATACATTGTGTTAACATTGTACATACATTGTGTTAACATTGTACATACATTGTGTTAACATTGTACATACATCGTGTTAACATTGAACATACATCGTGTTAACATTGTACATACATTGTGTTAGCATTGTACATACATTGTGTTAGCATTGTACATACATTGTATTAACATCGTACATACATTGTGTTAACATTGTACATACATCGTGTTAACATTGTACATACTTCATGTTAACATTGTACATACATTGTGTTAGCATTGTACATACATCGTGTTAACATTGTACATACATTGTGTTAGCATTGTACATACATCGTGTTAACATTATACATACATCGTGTTAACATTGTACATGCATCGTGTTAACATTGTACATATATCGTGTTAACATTATACATACATCGTGTTAACATTGCGCATAAATTGTGTTAGCATTGTACATACATCGTGTTAGCATTGTACATACATTGTGTTAGCATTGTACATACATTGTGTTAGCATTGTACATACATCGTGTTAGCATTGTACATATATTGTGCTAGCATTGTATATATATCGTGTTAGCATTGTACATACATCGTGTTAGCATTGTACATACATTGTGTTAGCATTGTACATACATTGTGTTAGCATTGTACATACATCATATTAACATTGTACATACATCGTGTTAACATTGTACATACATCGTGTTAGCATTGTACATACATCGTGTTAACATTGTACATACATCGTGTTAACATTGTACATACATCGTGTTAACATTGTACATACATCGTGTTAACATTGTGCATACAGTGTTAACATTGTACATACATTGTGTTAACATTGTACATACATCGTATTAACATTGTACATACATTGTGTTAACAGTGTACATACATCGTGTTAACATTGTACATACATCGTGTTAACATTGTACATACATTGTGTTAGCATTATACATATATCGTGTTAATATCGTACATACAGTGTGTTAACATTGTACATACATTGTGTTAGCATTGTACATACATTGTGTTAACATTGTACATACATCGTGTTAGCATTGTACATACATCGTGTTAGCATTGTACATACATCATGTTAGCATTGTACATACATCGTGTTAGCATTGTACATACATCATGTTAGCATTGTACATACATAGTGTTAGCATTGTACATACATCGTGTTAGCATTGTACATACATCATGTTAGCATTGTACATACATTGTGTTGGCATTGTATATACATCGTGTTAGCATTGTATATACATCGTGTTAACATTGTACATACATCGTGTTAACATTGTACATACATTGTGTTAACATTGTACATACATTGTGTTAACATTGTACATACATCGTGTTAGCATTGTACAAAGTGCTAAGCGGCACTCGGGTACACGAAGACCTTCTAATTGCAACGAGTGAATTATTACTTATACTGCCACGAATATTTCTTTTTCTCCTTCTTATATCTTTCTTCTTCCTTTCATTCTCTCCCCCCCCCCTCCTCCTCCTCTTTTTTCTTTTTCTTCTTAAGTTTATTTTATGGCTTCATGCTACTGTCATGGAGTAATTATTTTTTTCAAGCTTCAATTGATTTCAGCTTGCTTTTACGTTGTCTAATGCCAAAGACAAAGGCGACAGAATCAAACTTTTCAAAGATTCCTTTTTTTGTGTTGTTCGATTTTACAGTACGATGCAAACTAGAAACTAGCTGAGGGTTTGGGTGAGCCATGCTATAAATGTAGCGCTAGTCTGCATTCTGTGTGTATAGGACTACTGCCTGTGTTGGTGGCACACACGTTTGTAAAGAAGCACACATGATTATAATCTTTTAAAACGAAAGGTTTGTAGTGTGATGAAACTTTGTTTTGCCCTGCCCAAGATCGTAAAAAAAAAACCCTAAGAAATCTGTGCTGTTTTCACTAATACAGTGATAAGCTCAATTTGCTCTGTGTGCGTGTGTGTGTGTGTGTGTGTGTGTGTGTATGTGTTCGTGTGTGTGTGTTCGTGTGTGTGTGTGTGTGTGTGTGTGTGTTCGTATGTGTGTGTGTGTGTGTTCGTGTGTATGTGTGTGTGTGTGTGTGTGTGTGTGTGTGTGTGTGTGTGTGTGTGTGTGTGTTTCAGAGAACTGACTTTCGACATAAGCTTAAGAACAATAATTCTTTTCTTAAATCTAGCTTTGTTGTTCAATGTGTCTCTTGATGTGCAGTGACACAGACGATATCACCACGGAACAACAAAAATGTGGTTTAGAGCATTTTCTACTTCCAACAAATTAATGTACCGTAAAGCGCTTCCTGAAACTGGTCATAAATTTATTCCAAGATC
>JAPXFY010000022.1:65101171-65123671 GCA_030674185.1 Monoplex corrugatus
TGAAATCGGTAGGTGCATTTTTTCTTGTTTTTTCTGTAAAACAGCTGGCCCTGAGGACTTTAACATTCTAGAATCACTGGCGGTGAAGGGGTTAAAACAACTCCCAAGTTAGTTAGGAAGGCAACAGTTAAAACAAAGTTCACGATTTTCCTTTCGTCTAAAATGTATTTAAAATCTTTCCCATATGTATGATATTATAAATGAAATTCATTGATCGCTTGCAGATACATGAAAATTGTATCTGGAGGAACATTTCTGAAGATGTTCTTTAAGGAATCTGCTGCATAGCGTTTATGTCTCACATGGTGCAAGTTGAAACATTCAGTAAGATGTTTGATGCTCAGTGGCTTGCCACACGGCCTACATCACCCAACTTCTTCATTTTTTTAAAAGATACAAGTCAGTGTAGAATGTGTGACCAGTGTGTAACCTGTATAACTCCGTCTCTTTCCTGCGGTATCCAGAACAGACGTGGCTGATTTGGAAAAGTTTGTTTTGCCCCATGTTGTAAGCAACCTTAATGGGCACAGAATCTGGCACACTTTTGACACTATGATGATGATAAAATTAATAATCAAGAAGATGACAAGCATTCTTACCAACAAATGCCCATCAATTAACATCAGGAAGAGAGTCCTTGAATGTTATATAGAACCAATAATGTTGAATGGATGTGAGGCGTGGACAGTCAGCAAGCAAAGCCAGAACAGGATTGAGGCAGCCGAGATGTGGTTTCTCAGAAGAATGTTGAGAGTTTCCTGGACGGCAAAGAAAACAAACGAGACAGTCTTGATAGAGGCAGATACAAGTAGATCACTCATAAGGAAGATTAGGAAAAGACAGGCAACATTTATAGGCCATTTTATGAGGAAGGGGGATTTGGAGCACCTGGTCACAATGGGAAAGCTGGAGGGAAAGACAGCACCAGGTAGACCCAGGGAGAAAATGCTAGACGGACTTGCGGAGTGGCTGAAGACGAGGAGGGTGGAGGAGATGCTTGGGGCAACAAGAGATAAAGACAGATAGAAGTCCATGATCGCCAACGCCATGCGGCAGGACACCTGATGATGATGATGATAATGCTATGGAATTCCGTCCAGGATTGAGACTGTGTGACAGGGCTGTAGTCAACGCTTACTATCATATATCTTGATGTCAACCAGGCCCAAAATATACAGACATCGGAAGTATTCGTCAGAAGAGATGAGCAACAACCTCTTACGTATCCGTGACGTGCATAAGACTCCATTGTGTGGTCCCAGTCTTCCCAATGAGCCCATAGCACGCCCAACTCTGGGTAGGAGCCTGTAGCCTGTAGGAGCTAAAAAAAAATCCCCACAATGATGGGGATTCGAACCCACAATCTTCCAGTTGATAGAATTTGGGAAAAGTTTGTAGTCTGTTTGGTTGTTCCAATGCTCCTGCCAGAGATTTTCCTCATAAGTGTGTACGATGGATTTCAGATCTGTGAAAGGGATGGAAGATTTAGACATCTTTTCCGTTCCGGCATTCTTGGCAAGGAAGTCAGCTTTTGCGTTGCCTCAAATACCAACGTGGCCAGGACTCCATGCAGAAACGATGTTGTATCCAGCAGTGTTTAGAGACGAAAGCAGTGTTTAGAGACGAAAGCAGTGTTTAGAGACGAGAAAGAGTGTTTAGAGACGAAAGCAGTGTTTAGAGACGAGAAAGAGTGTTTAGAGACGAAAGCAGTGTTTAGAGACGAGAAAGAGTGTTTACAGACGAAAGCAGTGTTTAGAAACGAAAGCAGTGTTTAGAGACGAGAAAGAGGTTTACAGACGAAAGCAGTGTTTAGAAACGAAAGCAGTGTTTACAGACGAAAGCAGTGTTTAGAAACGAAAGCAGTGTTTAGAGACGAAAGCAGTGTTTAGAAACGAAAGCAGTGTTTACAGACGAAAGCAGTGTTTAGAAACGAAAGCAGTGTTTACAGACGAAAGCAGTGTTTACAGACGAAAGCAGTGTTTACAGACGAAAGCAGTATTTAGAAACGAAAGCAGTGTTTACAGACGAAAGCAGTGTTTAGAAACGAAAGCAGTGTTTACAGACGAAAGCAGTGTTTACAGACGAAAGCAGTATTTAGAAACGAAAGCAGTGTTTACAGACGAAAGCAGTGTTTAGAAACGAAAGCAGTGTTTACAGACGAAAGCAGTGTTTACAGACGAAATCAGTGTTTACAGACGAAAGCAGCGTTTACAGACGAAATCAGCGTTTACAGACGAAATCAGCGTTTACAGACGAAATCAGTGTTTACAGACGAAAGCAGTGTTTACAGACGAAAGCAGCGTTTACAGACGAAATCAGTGTTTACAGACGAAAGCAGTGTTTACAGACGAAAGCAGTGTTTACAGACGAAAGCAGTGTTTACAGACGAAAGCAGTGTTTACAGACGAAAACAGTGTTTACAGACGAAAGCAGTGTTTAGAGACGAAAGCAGTGTTTACAGACGAAAACAGTGTTTACAGACGAAAGCAGTGTTTACAGACGAAAGCAGTGTTTAGAGACGAAAGCTCAAACAATTTCAGAAACTGTGATTGGCTGATGGTATGGTCAGCAATTATCATTGAGCGAAAGAGAGTCTGGAAAGATGAGAAAGTTTTTATATTTGGATTGGGACACCATATCTAATGTAAAACACAGCAGTCAGTTCGGCGATATAGACAAAAATGTCAAAGGGAATGCGTTTTGAAATTGCTGTGTTGGGAATAGTAGAGCAAAAGGCACCAATATCAAGACCATCATCAGATTGTAGTCATTCTACGAATATTTCGTGAACTGACGGAAAATGTTAACGGGGTTCTGCATTGAAGGACTTGTATGCCCATAAACTGCTACAGTCTGCAACGTACATATCAAAAATGAAATAAAAAGTCACAGAGAACCGTAACAAAGAAATGCCCGGCAGACGTGAAGCTTTCCATCAATTTATTTTGCACAGAGAATCCGTTGAAATGAGATATACCGTTTATCTTCTTTTTTGTGTCAGTGTGCAATGGGATATTGTTGTACATTTTGTATTGTATGCATATATACATATATACACTATATGAAGTTTTTGTATGTGTGACTTGGAGTGTTTGTTTTGATTTGGTTTTTACTTATTTACTTACTTATTTCTTTCTTTATGGAGGAGGGGTGTATGTTGTAAAATAACAAAATATTACCGCATCAGTCTTATAAGCTCGCGTGCACACACACATTGTTAGCCACTGCAGCAGGGGAGATCAGTGAATGTCTTCTTTCCTGTTTCATGGTCGCTCAATGTTGCTGAGGCTGAACAGTTCCATATCAACAGAACTACACCAGTAAGTAGAGGACTGAGAACAGTACATTTCACACATTCATCTATTTCAAACTATGTCATATGACGAGTTACTGAAATATAACAATTTGGTATTAATGTGACGAGTACTGAAATATTAACGATTTATATTAATGTGACGAGTACTGAAATATTAATGATTTGATATTAATGTGACGAGTACTGAAATATTAACGATTTGATATTAATATGTCTCTAATATATATATATATATATATAATATATATATATATATATATATATATATATATATATATATATGCACATCAGAAATAGCCGGCTTTTCGCTTTCCACGCACTAAGCTCAATACCTATGGTCCACGAGCCTTCTCTGTTTCTGGTCCACTCTCCTGGAACAAACTTCCTCTCTCAGTCCGTCAGCAACCTACGTTTGTCTCCTTCAAGTCCGCTCTCAAAACTCACCTTTTCTCCTCTGCATAAAATTCTGACCTCACTCAACCCCCTCTGCAGCCTGTCTCCACTCGGAGGGGAATCGCATTGTAATATATAATTGGATATAATATGCTCTCTATAATTTTACATTGCTTATATTCTTTCTCCCCATTTATAGCCGTGTGTGTGTGTGTGTGTGTGTGTGTGTGTGTGTGTGTGTGTGTGTGGTGTGTGTGTGTGTGTGTGTGTGTGCGCGTGCGTGCGTGTGTGTCTGTTTCAGCGCTTAGATTTGATTTTAACAAGATTTTGCGCTATATAAATATTGTAATTATTATTATTATTATTATTATGTAAAACTCTGGTAAGAGGGCTACAACAACGAAACAGACAAAAACAAACAAACAAACAAAAACTTTTCCTCATCCACATCTCCCACCTGTCCTTTGGATTTGCAGGAAAAAGACACACACGTGTCACACATTCTACACACAAACCTTTTTCCATGTGAAGAAATACAATGGGGCTCACTTTGTAATGAACCACTCTCCATCAAACACCTTATTGAATATTTTGTATTTGCACGATGTGAAATATAAGCACTGTGTACCAGGCTCCTTAAAGAACCTCTCCAGAGATATTCTTCTGAGAGTAGAAATTTACAAAAGATGGATAGAATTCACATTATTTGGCCATGCGTACAGACCAGATTTTTAATACATTTTAGGTTTGAATGGCTAATCACGTAGTTTTGTGTGTGTGTGTGTGTGTGTGTGTGTGTGTGTGTGTGTGTGTGTGTGTGTTGTGTGTGTGTGTGTGTGTGTGTGTGTGTGTGTGTTTGTGTGTGTATATATGTGTGTGTGTTTGTGTGTGTGTGTGTGTCTGTGTCTGTGTCTGTGTGTGTGCGTGTGTGTGTAGTTTTTTTTGTTTTTTAGTTAGGTTTGGAGTTGTTGATAACGGGATTTTAGCCCTGATCTGACCCTAGTGGTCAGCTAGGCCATAAGCGACATGAACTGAACCAAACTGAACTGTCTTATTTTCAACATATGTTTTTACGTATGTGTATATGTGTGTGTGTGTGCATACCTGTGTAAGTACATTGACGTGTGTGTGTATTTACACATGCATCTAATTTTTAATCTAAAACGTGGATATCTTTTATATTCTAGACTTAATACTGTTGTCTGTGTACGTGTACACTGTAAACTACGTGTTACGTGGTCAGTAAATGGGAAACTTTGACTACTGGGACACCATCGATGATGGGAGGCGTCCCCTCAGTCACACGGATGGCACATAAGAAGCTGCCGTCCCTGTTTTTGAGTCTGATTGCAAAGCTTACACTTGGATTTCTTTTTGCGATGTCGTCCTCGGAAAGATGTTGAGACAGTCCTTTGATTATGTTATCCATATTGACGATATGTGGAACAGTGCATATGATATGGATGCCCACAAGATCAGTTAGATTTTTCAGTGTTGACTGTTGATCTGCCGACGTGCATTCAATCAACCATTTTCCAGAAGACAGTTAATGGTTTGGCCACATCCAGACTAAATGCAAAATGAAAAAAAACATTTGTTTGTTCTAAGTATGGTCATTCTGATTTCGTGACTGAAAAATGCCAGATTCACCAAAGTGTATGAATTGTGGAGATACTCACACTGCTGCTGTTCGTGTTGGCTGTGAATTTACAGTTGGGTTTGTTGCCAACAAAGTAAAAGCTTCTTGTTTCATGTCATATACAGAGGTATTTGTGCTGGCTAGATCTCATAGTGATAAAAAAACTGTAAGGGAATGGAATGGAATCTTTATTTAATGTCTGTTCACAATAGTGATTTTAGACACACATACACACACACACACATACACACACACACACACACACACATACACACACACACACACACACACACACACACACACACACACACACACACACACACACACACACACACACACACACACACCTACACAGGGAGAAAAAAAAAAGGGTGGGGGACGGGGATGGGAAGGGGTAGTGATAGTTTGAATGTAAGAAGGGGAACAATAACAATTAAAGAATTCAGAACATTAAGTTAACAGTGTCAATCAATAACAGACAACAATCAATTAACTCTTCATAACAATCTGCCAACAGGGGATCTGAGAATCAGCTGGACTACCGAAATAATATCATTATTTTTGTTGTAAAGGATATCTCTAGAGTCAGTACATGAAAAATCGAGATTGTTATTTCTATATGTCGTAAGTAAAATAGGACATTTAAAGAGCAGATGGTGGACAGATAATGCTTTTGAACAAATACATACATTCTGTGTATATTTTGTTTTCCAAGAGTTAAGCCTTAGTTTGTATATCAAGGACGCTAGCTGTCTGGGGCAGTTTGGTATCAGGTACCTGTAAGGGAGATAAATGCAAAATTTCATTGAAAAACACATGAAACTCTTGAATGCCAAGTTTTAGACAGGCTTTTTGTGTACGTCGTAAGATCGGTTCAATAAAATGACACCACATTTACGGGTATTGACATGACAAGCACAACAGAAGAAAAAACACTCATAGGACGAAACACAGTCAAATCCAATCAATCGAGCACCTTCTGTGAATGTTTTACATACACCTGATCAAGAAACTTAACGAACCATCAGAAGTGTATATTCGAGAAAACATTTCGAGTCAGTTGTTCAGAAATATCACGAAAAAGTCACCATTTTTATTTTCAATAATCAAAAAAGCATCCATGAAATTGTTTTTACACATTTGAAAGATCTTCAACAGTGTTTAGCCAATAGTCACCACCCAGATATGTACCCAGGTCTTGTTAATTTGTTTGTTTGTTTGTTTGTTTATTTAGAAAAGAGGTTTTATTGACCATAAAAGTTCAGCTCGGTGTGCCTTTCATCTTCTTTGTTGATCCTTGGAAATGTCAAGTGCTGTTACCCAGGTGATGTTTCCAAGGGTGACGCGAATTGGCCAGAAAGCTTTGATGTAAGAAATATTGGTCCTGTTTTGGAAATGTGTATTCCCATCACTCATTATGGTCAGCTGATGACAGACATATTTCTACCAACACATATCTTGCTGACATAGTATTCAAAACTGATTTGAATATTTTCAATGAAGTGGAAAGAAATATTTTGTCTTTTAAGGGGCGCCTCAGTCTTTACAGTGGAACTTGTGGCACTTAATGTTGTACGAGTGTATCTGGTCTACCATGTCCTGCTTTTCAATGAGCTGTTATGTCTGACTCGGTATTGGTAATTGTGGCTTTAAAGTCAGGTCAAAGTTAAAGTGGACAGGAAATCAGTATAAAATATTACTATTTGTTCACCATTTTAATCTTCAGAGGAGTAGACATTTCACTGGTTTGGATTCCTGTGCATACTAGCATTTATGGAAATGAATTGGCAAAAACATACGCTCAACAAGCTTCAAAAAAAGAAAATTCTGCTTTTGTACATATTTTTTTCTATGTCTGAAGCCATTCAAGTATTAACAAAAGTAGATTGGGACAAAGTTTGCAATGTTTTTTATTTCTGAATCTACAGAGAAGGACAGAGGGGATATAACTGCTCCATCCGAGCATCAATACTGCCCTCCTGGTTGCCTGGCAATGAAAAGTCACGTTCACAGACTGCGGGTTGATGCTTAGCTGGTCGTTTCCCATCTCCAACAACTGAACATTATGTGGCATCTCCCAATACTTCATATTTCAATGTTCAGAAAGCAGAACATATTTCAAACCCTTCTTTGAAAAAACTCTGATAAAATTATTATTTAAATGATGAAAATAACCACCTTTATATCATTTTCAAACAGTGGCTGTGATTTTGCTTTCTCATTGAGTAAATTGACTATATTGCATTTATTTCACGACTGTTCTAATTGTTCCTACGAAAATCACACTTGCATCTGTTAAAATAGACAGTCACCTTTAAGTCGACAATCCATCCCTCACAACATCTCTAGAATGTGTGTTGTGATGTGTGTGTTGTGTTGTGCTGTGTTGTGTTGTGCTGTGTTGTGTTGTGTTGTGTTGTGTTGTGTTGTGTGGTGTTGTGTTGTGTTGTGTTGAGATGGTGTGTGTGTGTGTGTGTGTGTGTGTGTGTGTGTGTGTGTGTGTGTAAGTGTGTGTGTGTGTATGTGTGTGTGTGTTTGTGTGTGTGTAAGTGTGTGTGTGTGTAAGTGTGTATGTGTGTGTGTGTATGTGTGTGTGTATGTGTGTGTGTGTGTAAGTGTGTAAGTGTGTGTGTGTATGTGTGTGTGTAAGTGTGTGTGTGTATGTGTGTGTGTATGTGTGTGTGTGTGTGTGTAAGTGTGTATGTGTGTGTATGTATGTAAGTGTGTAAGTGTGTGTGTGTGTGTGTGTGTGTAAGTGTGTGTGTGTGTGTGTGTAAGTGTGTGTGTGTGTGTGTAAGTGTGTATGTGTATGTGTGTGTGTATGTGTATGTGTGTAAGTGTGTGTGTATGTGTGTGTGTATGTGTATGTGTGTATATGTGGGCGCGCGCGAGTGTGTGTATGTGTGAATAATTCATGTACTTTGTCAAAAGATTGTGCAGGACATAGCCATGATGTTCACTACGTTATGATCATCCCTCTGATTCTTACACAAGACGTCAAAATATGCAGTTATTCACATAATGTTTTAGTAATTAAGTGGAAGTAATGTGTATGTGTGTGTGTATGTGTGTGTGTGTATGTGTGTGTGTATGTGTGTGTATGTGTTGTGTGTAGTTGTGTGTATGTGTGTGTATGTGTGGTGTATGTGTGTGTATGTGTGTGTGTATGTGTATGTGTATCTGTGTTGTATGTGTGTGTATTGTGTGTGTATGTGATGTGTATGTGTGTGTATGTGTGTGTATGTGTGTGTATGTGTTGTATGTGTGTGTATGTGTATGTATGTGTGTGTATGTGTGTATGTGTGTGTGTGTATGTGTGTGTATGTGTGTATGTGTGTGTATGTGTGTATGTGTGTGTATGTGTGTGTATGTGTGTGTATGTGTATGTGTGTATGTGTGTGTATGTGTGTGTATGTGTGTGTATGTGTGTGTATGTGTGTGTATGTGTGTGTGTGTGTGTGGTGTGTGTGTGTGTGTGTGTGTGTGTGTGCGTGCGTGCGCGCCGCCCGCGTGTGTGTATGTGTGTGTGTGCACGTATGAGGGTTTTTTTCCTCATATAATTTGTTGGATAACTGTTTGCACTTAGAACTTACGTGCCTGAATACTTAAACTTTATTGATGAGAATTCTTCTTTTTGTTTTCTTCATCACCATTGTCATCATCATCATCATCATCATCTTCTTCTTCTTCTTCTTCGCATTCTTCTTCTTCTTCTTCGCATTCTTCTTCTTCTTCTTCGCATTTCGCATTCTTTCTTCTTCTTCTTCTTCTTCTTCTTCTCTCTTCTTCTTCTTCTTCTTCTTCTTCTTCTTCTTCTTCTTCTTCTTCTTCTTCTCCTTCTTTTTTCTTCTTCTCCTTCTTCTTCATCCTCTTTTTCTTCCCTCCCTTAAATCCGTGAAGAGTCATTAGGGCGCCGCACTTTAAATCTACTCACCATATTCCTCCAGCTCTCTTGGTTCTGTACCGAAGCCTGGGTCTCTGCAAATGGTTTCTCTGTCAATTGGGCAATGTTGTCAGTCCACCTTTATTCAGTGTTCCCTTCTGTTTCACTCCCTGAACAGTTTCCCGGATGTTGATTCAGCAAGGCCATTTAATTCTGTTACAAGGTCATACAACCCCCCTGAAATCAGCAGACTTCTCATATGGTTGAGTGCACTGCTTAATGGTTTGGTGCACTTGTTCAACGGTGATATGTTCAGTATATCTTATGTTCATTATCTTCTGGGTTACACCTTATCTCCATGGCTTGCATTCGTCTTTCCAAATGTACTGTGAGGATTCAAGTCTCGTATGCACACAGGAACATTCATAGGCCATTTTATGAGGAAAGGGGAATTGGAGCACCTGGTCACAACGGGAAAGCTGAAGGGAAGGCGAGCACCGGGTAGACCCAGAGAGAAGATACTAGACGGACTTGCAGAGTGGCTGGGGCCAAGGAGGGTGGAAGAGATGCTTGAGGCAACAAGAGATAGAGACAGATGGAAGTCCATAATCGCCAACGCCATGCGGCAAGCCACCTGATGATGATGATAATGCATACAGGAAGATGCAGTATACCAGTGCACGCAAGAGCCTGATCCTGTGTTTCATGGAGATGTTCTTGTCTTTCAGTGAGGTTTCATCCTGAATATTGCTGATGTTGTCTTTGCTGCCTTCGATAAGGTTCCTGGTTTGGATTCCTCATTGCGATGGATGGATCACAGACAAGTGAATTGACAAAAGTTAGCTTCAGTCCATGAACTGTTATATCAGTAGTGATAGTTGCTTTGAGTCTGAATATCAACTTAGTATTCTTGGCGTTGATTTCCATGTCACATCATGTCGATGGTTCATCAAGTCTTTTAACAAGCTTAGCGAGGTCTTTTTCACTGCCTCCCAGGTCATCTGTGGTATCTGCAAAGCGAACATTTGTGATGGCTTTTCATCCAATGATGACTGTGCTGATATGAATAGTTGAACAGTGTGAGAGACAGAAGACAACCATGACCATTTCCAACAGGAATTTGGAACCACTGTCCAGTGGAGCCCTGTGTAAGTACCACACTGGTTGGTCTGAAGCATGATTACTGGGTGTGTTGTCCACAGTGGCCCACACAGTGCCTCCTGCCCAAATATCTCTTCGTTCCTTCCAGCCTCTGTCAAACGTCTTCTTGAAGTCTATGAAGACCTGGTAGAATTCCCTCTGATGTTCGAGATATTTTTCGCAAAGTTTACACGGATCTAAGATCTGTTTGACAGTTGGTACTCCTGCCTTTCCGGAAAGCGGTCTGTTCTTCAGCAGTAATGGTGTCTGCTTGCAGCCATAATCTATTCAGAATGATTTTGAGCATTACTTTGCCGGCATGTCTGATCAAACTTTATAGGTCAGTAATTCTAGCAGTTTTGGGAGATTTCTGTTGTTAGGAAATGTGGCAATAAGTGTGCGGGTCTTTGGCTTGGGCAACATCGTGTGTTTGCAAAATTCTCTTACATAGGGCAGTAAGGATATTGTAGCGCTTATCTAATGACATAACGTCGCATGCGATTTGGGTTTTTAGTCACTTGTAGTTGGGGAACCGGAAGCGTTGCTATGACCACGTCGTTCAACGACTGGGTTAGCGAAGTTGATCCGACAATGTTTGAGTTACGTTAATAAACGTTTAAAACTTTGTCTGGTGTCTGTGAATGCTTCATTGGTGACCCCGACGGGAGTGAGTAGAACCTAGTAGTGACCAGCTATTACCAGCTATATCCACTTCTACGCTCACAGACTCATAGAATCATGTCAATAACAACAGAAGCAATAACAGAACTTGCAGACGCCATACGGCAACAAACTATATCTCAGACAGCAAAATTCCATCCTCAACAATCAGTGGCAGCTGTCGCCTTCAAAGCACCCCCCTTTTGGACAACCAACGCATCAGCATGGTTTCTTCGTTTGGAGGCTGTTTTCGCTACCCACACACCTCCCATTACGAATGACTTGACAAAATTTCATCATGTAGTACAACTTCTCGACTCGGATACATCCAGACGTGTACAAGCAGTAGTTGAACGCCCCCCAAACACCCAAAAGTATGAAACACTCAAGGCAGCTCTACTCAAAGCTTTTGAGTACACACAACTACAGAAAGATACCGCCCTTCTGCAAATGCGAGGTCTGGGAGACAAACGACCATCAGAATTATTGCAGTACATGCAAACGATGAATTCCAACCCAGAAACCCTCTTCAGAGCTCTTTTTTTTAAAATCAAATGCCACCAGAAGTCCGAAAGATTCTTGCCCAGTCTCCAAACGAAGAGCTTGAGGTTCTGGCCGAAAAGGCTGACCACATCTTAGAAGTGGATCTCCCAACCCCTGCATTTGTGGCAGCTGCATCAAACCGACCATCAAAAAATGTTTCTAACACTGCTTCAAACCCTTTCACTTTGTGCAAGTACCACGCACGATTCGGAACTGAAGCGAGACGCTGCGAAAACAAAGTCAATGGACGACCGTGTGCAATGGCTCCACAACAACCTAAGTGGAAACGAGATCATAACCAGGCCACCAACATTAACTCCACTGAATCTCATGACGTTCATGCAGCTACCTCAGTCAACATTAGCACAATCACGGTAGCTGATGTTTTGTCAGGACGCAATTTTCTAGTTGACACGGGGGCTGAAGAATCCGTTTTTCCTGCAAGTGTCGCAGAACGTAAAAAAGCTCGAGGACCCAGTCTGGTTGCTGCCAATGGCTCAGCTATTCCTACTTATGGAACAAGGAATATCCCATTGCAGCTAGGCCATGATGCATCATTTGTTCAAAAGTTTTGGATTGCAGATGTGACTCAGCCAATCCTAGGCGCAGATTTTTTTGCTACCCAAAGACTAGCAATTGACCTCGCTAACAGACGTCTGGTGTCCCTGGATGGAAGTTTGGTAATTCCCGGACAACCGACACGATCGCAAGCAGAAAGAGGCATACACAAGATTCATTCCCGCTACGAAGCAATTGTAGAGGAGTTTCCTGAACTTCTAGTACCTTCTTTCACAGAAAACAAGCATGGTGTATTTCACCACATTCCTACTACGGGTCCCCCTGTACATGCACGTGCACGTCGCCTCGACCATGAGAAATTGACAGCTGCTAAGGCAGAGTTTGACGAAATGGAGCACCTAGATATCGTACGCCGTTCATCTTCCCCTTGGTCATCACCACTGCACATGGTGAAGAAAAGCAATGGCAGCTGGCGTCCCTGTGGAGATTATCGTCGACTAAATGATATAACCAGAGATGACCGCTACCCCCTCCCTCACATCCAGGACCTGAATGCCAACCTTGCTGGAAAAACGATTTTTTCCAAAGTTGATCTTGTTCGCGGCTACAACCAAATCCCAGTTGCACCTGAGGATATTCCAAAAACAGCAGTCATCACCCCATTTGGCCTGTATGAGTTCCTGAAAATGCCGTTTGGTCTGAAAAATGCAGCTCAGGCATTTCAACGCCTCATGGACGGCGTTTTGAAGGACCTGGACTGCGGCTTTGTATATCTCGATGACATTCTTGTTGCAAGCGCTTCACCTGAACAACATGAGGCCGATCTGCGTACCATTTTCAGCCTGCTGACCTCCAACGGTTTAGTGATCAATATCAAGAAATGCGTTTTCGGTCAATCTTCCCTACATTTCCTTGGACATTTAGTCTCAGCAGCCGGAATTGAACCCCTGCCAGAGAAAGTGCGTGCAATAATAGATCTTCCCACTCCTTCTGATAAAAAAGCTCTTGAACGTTTCCTGGGAATGATTAACTTCTACCACAGATTTCTCCCAGGCATCGCGAAGCGTCTTACACCTCTGACTGAGGCTGTCAAAGGCAAACTCAAGAAATTAATATGGACACCTGAATGTCACGCTGCATTCCAGAAGGCCAAATCAGCACTAGCTTCTGCTGTCATGCTTCATCACCCCAACCCGCAATCTCAAACAAAACTTTCTGTGGATGCATCAGACACTGCCATGGGAGCCGAACTGTCACAACAGCAGAATGGTGCCTGGAAATCCATTGCATTCTTCTCCAGGAAACTCACACCAACCCAACAACGTTACTCAACGTTTGATCGTGAACTGTTGGCCATCTACAGCTCAATCCAGCATTTCCGCTACTTCCTGGAAGGAAGAACATTTACGGTGTTCACAGACCACAAACCACTAACTCATGCACTGACAAGCAACACTGACAGATCCCCTCGCCAGGAACGTCAGCTTTGCTACATAGCCGAGTTCACAACAGACATCAGACATATCAGTGGATCAGACCTGACACACTCTCCAGGGCACCTGTACCTGACCAGGAGCCACTGATTGCTAGTACATCACCAGTCCCTACTGTAGATCTTGCTCAAATGGCAACGGCACAGCAAACCGATCCCAACGTTGCGGACCTACGCTCCAAACCAGGATCCCTACAACTAAAGGACGTCACTCTAGATGGCACCCAAATTCTGTGTGACATTTCTACTGGCCGCCCTCGGCCAGTGGTACCTCCAGCATGGACAAAAACTGTATTTGATGTGTTGCACAACCTATGTCACCCTGGACCCAAACCCACCACTCGCGCTATCTCAGCACGCTACATCTGGCCTGGACTTAAAAAAGATGTGAAGAACATGGTCAGGGCTTGTCATGAATGTCAGGCTAGCAAAATTGGACGCCACACCAAAGCTCCACTCTCCCCTTTTGACCCCCCTGATAGACGCTTTGGTAACATACACATAGACCTTGTGGGACCCCTCCCTTCATCAGAAGACTGCACTTATCTGCTTACCATTGTAGACAGATTTACAAGATGGCCAGAAGCTATTCCTCTCCCCAACGCAGAAGCTGTTACATGTGCCAAGGCCTTATTGCGTACTTGGATCGCGCGATTTGGGGTCCCAGACACAATTACTTCAGACCAAGGCCGTCAGTTCACCAGCGCGCTGTGGCGGGAGCTGAACATGGTGCTCGGAGTTAAACCTCAAACTACTACAGCGTACCATCCCCAGGCCAACGGCATGGTGGAAAGGTTTCATCGCAGCCTCAAAGCTGCTCTCAAAGCTCGCCTTGACGGACCACGCTGGATGGATGAACTACCAGTCGTGATGCTTGGCATCCGGACAACGTGGAAAGAAGACCTTAACACTACTCCTGTCCTCCTCACCTATGGCACAAACCTCCGAGTGCCTGGCGATTTCCTTCCACCCCCATGTGCAGACAAGGTGTTCCCTTCCAGCGTCTTCGTCCAAGAACTACAGGAAAAACTTAGAAAGCTTTCCCCTTTCACCCCTTCCCATCATGGATCACCAGCGCCATACGTTCCCAAGAACCTGCAGTCTGCGGATCAGGTGTACCTTCGTCACGACGCCCACAAGGGCCCCTTGGTGAGGCCTTACGATGGACCTTTTCCTGTGTTGACCCGTGCTGAAAAACACTTTGACATTTGCAAAAATGGGAAGGCTGTTCGCGTGTCACTGGATCGACTCAAACCTGCTTATGTCCCACAAATTTTTCCCAGACCCGGTCGGGATCCCTGTGTGTCTGAACCACTGGACCCTCATGTTCCTCAAGAGGATCGCACTGCCAAAACGGGTGATGCAGCCGGACCAGATCACACTACCAGATCTGATGATACCCAAGGCAACGCTCGAGCACCTGCCCAGTATCCTTCATCAGATGCTCCAGCACCACAAGTTACAACTCGCACTGGGAGACTAGTGCAGAAGCCCAAGAAGTATCGAACATTTTACCGAGTCCGTCGAATCTGAAATTACAATATAGAAGAGGTCGTCGAACAGACATTTTCTTTACCCTCTTATTATTGATTGATACCTCAAAGACTCCATCAAGCTCATACTTTCCAAATGATATTGGACAGTTGTTAACGAGTCTGTTGATTATACTATTTGTTTTACTTTTGTAGTTTTGCATGCAACACATTGCGCCGTTCTGGGGGGAGCCCTGTAGCGCTTATCTAATGACATAACGTCGCATGCGATTTGGGTTTTTAGTCACTTGTAGTTGGGGAACCGGAAGCGTTGCTATGACCACGTCGTTCAACGACTGGGTTAGCGAAGTTGATCCGACAATGTTTGAGTTACGTTAATAAACGTTTAAAACTTTGTCTGGTGTCTGTGAATGCTTCAATATCAATACCGACTCTTCGCCATGTTTTATGAGCTGTGCAGTAATATTGTCGATGCCGGGTGCCTTAGCAACACCTCCGCGACTTCACTGCTGCTCCAACTTCTTCACGGAGTATTGGGAAGTCATTCATGTTTGATGGATCTCGTACTTTAAGCACACCTGGATTTTTTGTTGTTTTATTATTTACTGATTTGATTCATGTGCAGTTCAGTGCAGCACTCAGTCCACCTTTTGGTCATTCTTTTTGTCGTCTTTGTCCTGAATGATGCTGACTTGACTTTGCTTTTGTTTTGTCGTCTATTACAATTATCAAAGCTTTCTTTGTGTCGTTGATGTCAAAGTTTTTCTCAATATCTTCACACGGTTGTTCGATCCACCGTTTCCATGCAATCTTCATTTTTTGACTGATTCTATTGTCCACACAACGCTGTATTTCTCCTTTCCTGTTGTGATTTTAAGCTCTTTCTTGTGTCATACATTGTCAAGATACTGTGAACCATGGCTTTGATATCCATGGGCTTGTCCCTCTAAGACTTTACTCTCAACCTGCATACCTGACCTGTGGTGTTCCACAAGGATCTGTCCTTGGCCCTGTTCTTTTCACTCTTTACACCTCCCCCCTGTCCACCATCATCAACTCCCACTCTATAAAACACCACTTCTATGCTGATGACACCCAACTTCAAGACAGTGACTCACCTGACATATACAGCGCCTCTTGACTCGCACCACTGAGTGTTACTCGGACATTAAAATTGGATGACATACAACAAACTTCAGCTAAATAATGACAAGACAGAAGCTATCCTCATTGGCACCCGTCAGAAACTTTCTCAGCTGCCTCCTCTTTCTCTCCCATTATGTAACACATCAGTCCCAGTTTCTGATTCAGCTAAAAACCTTTGTGTCTGCATTGACTCTACCCTCTCCATGAACAACTTTGTTTCTCAAACTGCCAGATCTTGCTACTATCACCTCCATCGTAAAGCCTGATCAGAAGTATCTCTCTGTGGAAACAACTGCAAAACTCGTTTTCTCTCCTCATAATGTCACGCATTGACTATTGCAATTCACTCCTGTCCGGTCTTCCTGCCTCACCACTCACATCATACAGCGCATTCAAAACAAAGCTGCACGCCTTGTACTCAAAAAGAAAAAAGCTGACCACATATCTCCTCTCCTGGCACAACTTCACTGGCTCCCTGTATCAAAGCGCATACAGTACAAACTAGACACCATGTGCTACAAAAGCCTCAATAACGCAGCCCCCGATTACCTGTCAAGCCTGCTTGAGATCTATGTTCCCTCACGTATCCTCCGCTCTGCCTCCGATCCTCTGACTTTTCGCTTTCCACGCACTAAGCTCAATACCTATGGTCCACGAGCCTTCTCTGTTTCTGGTCCACTCTCCTGGAACAAACTTCCTCTCTCAGTCTGTCAGCAGCCTACTTTTGTCTCCTTCAAGTCCGCTCTCAAAACTCACCTTTTCTCCTCTGCATAAAATCCTGACCTCACTCAATCCCTTCTGCAGCCTGTCTCCACTCGGAGGGGAATCACATTGCAATATATAATTGTATATAATATGCTCTCTATAATTTTCCATTGCTTTTCTTCTTTTTCCCCATTTATAGCCATGTGTGTGTGTGTGTGTGTGTGTGTGTGTGTGTGGTGTGTGTGTGTGTGTGTGTGTGTGTGTGTGTATGTGTGTGTGTGTGTCTATGTGTGTGTGTGTGTGTGTGTGTGTGCGTGCGTGTGTGTGCGTGCGTGCGTATGTGTCTGTTCAGCGCTTAGATTTGATTTTTATCAAGATTTTGCGCTATATAAATATTGTAATTATTATTATTATTATTATTATTATTATATTAATGATGGAAGCTATTTTGTTTTTTAGGCGATCCACAATGAATTTTACTGACAACACGATGACAGACAACTCGTCCATTCTCACCAGCTCCTCCAACACGCACATCATTGGCAGCAGACATCCTCTGATCAGTTTATCAACAGTGAAAATGGTGGAAGTTGTCCTGCAGGCCGGTGTGTCTGCCAGTCTTGGTGCTCTCTGGTGTCTTTTGCAACACCATCAACATGATAGTGTTTGGGTACCAGGGACTGGCAGATCGCATTAACGTCTGTCTCTTCTGGTTAGTGGTGTGGTGTGGTGTGGGTGTGGTGTGGTGTGGTGTGGTGTGGTGTGGTGTGGTGTGTTATGATGTTGTGGAGTGTGGTGTGGTGTGGTGTGGTGTTGTGTTATGATGTTGTGGAGTGTGGTGTGGTGTGGTGTGGTGTGGTGTGGTGTGGTGTGGTGTGGTGTGTTATGATGTTGTGGAGTGTGGTGTGGTGTGGTGTGGTGTGGTGTGGTGTGGTGTGTTATGATGTTGTGGAGTGTGGTGTGGTGTTGTATGGTGTGGTGTAGTATGGGTGGTGATGTAGTGTGGTGTGGTGTGTGTGTTGTATGGTGTGGTGTGTAGTGTGGTATGGTGTGAGGTGGTGTTGTATGCTGTGGTCTGGTGTTGTATGGTCTGGTGTGGTGTTGTAGAGTGTGGTGTGGTGTGTGGATGTAGTGTGGTATGGTGAGTGTGGTGTGGTGTGGTGTGGTGTTGTATGATGTGGTGTGGTATGGTGTGATGTAGTGTGGTATGGTGTGAGGTGGTGTTATATGGTGTGTTATGTAGTGTGGTATGGTGTGATGTAGTGTGGTATGGTGAGTGTGGTGTGTTATAATATTGTGTGATGTTGTATGGTGTGGTATGTAGTGTGGTATGGTGTGATGTAGTGTGGTATGGTGTGAGGTGGTGTTGTATGGTGTGGTATGTAGTGTGGTATGGTGTGATGTAGTGTGGTATGGTGAGTGTGGTGTGTTATAATATGGTGTGGTGTGGTGTTGTAGGGTGGTATGTAGTGTGGTATGGTGTGAGGTGTTGTTGTATGTTGTGGTATGTAGTGTGGTATGGTGTGGTGTGGTGTTGGTGTGGTGTGGTGTGGTATGGTATGGTATGGTATGGTATGGTATGGCGTGGTGTGGTGTGGTGTGGTGAGTGTGGTGTGTTATAAAGTGGTGTGGTGAAATGTGGTATGGCAATGTGATATGTGGTGTGGTGTGGTGTGGTGTGTTATGATGTTATATGGTGTGGTGTGGTGTTGTATGGTGTGGTGTGGTGTGTTATGTTGTGGAGTGTGTGTGGTGGTGTGGTGTGGTGTGGGTGGTGTGATGTGATGTGGTGTGATGTGGTGTGGTGTGGTGTGTTATGATGTTATGTGGTGTGGTGTTGTATGGTGTGGCGTGGTGTGGTGTTATGTTGTGGAGTGTGGTGTGGTGTTGTATGGTGTGGTGTGGTGTGGTGTTATGTTGTGGAGTGTGGTGTGGGTGTGGTGTGATGTGGTGTGGTTGTGGTGTGTGTGTTTATGATGTTGTGAGTGTGGTGTGGTGTGGTTGGTGTGATGTGGTGTGGTGAAATGTGGTATGCCATTATGATGTGTGGTGTGGTGTTGGGTATGATGTGATGTGGTGTGGTGTGGTGTAGTGTAGTGAGGTATGGTGTGATGTGGTGTGGTAGGGTGCGGTGCGGTGTGGTGTGGTGTGGTTTGGTGTGGTGTGATGTGGTGTGGTGTTGTATGGTGTGGTGTGATATGGTGCGTGAAGTGTGGTTTTGTTGTGCGGAATGGTGTGGTGTGGTATGGTGTCGTCTGCCCGGAAAATATGGTTTGGAGTGGTGTGATGTGATACAGCGATGTGTGTCATATCACTTTGATGTGGTATAGTGTCTAGTGTTGTGTTTTGATGTGGTATAGTGTCTAGTGTTGTGTTTTGATGTGGTATAGTGTCTAGTGTTGTGTTTTGATGTGGTATAGTGTCTAGTGTTGTGTTTTGATGTGGTATAGTGTCTAGTGTTGTGTTTTGATGTGGTATAGTGTCTAGTGTTGTGTTTTGATGTGGTATAGTGTCTAGTGTTGTGTTTTGATGTGGTATAGTGTCTAGTGTTGTGTTTTGATGTGGTATAGTGTCTAGTGTTGTGTTTTGATGTGGTATAGTGTCTAGTGCTGTGTTTTACACTGTTATATTATACAATATTTTGTACAATGCTTTGCAGATTCAGATATTTTATGTTGTACCATATTATGTATTCATTTCCATCGTCTTCTGTACTGTATTGTATATTAATAATGTAATGGACGTTGTATACTGTATTGTGTACTTTGTTGTATTCTATATTGTATATCAGATGTATATTATGTGTTGTGTTTCAGGTAAGCCCCGTGTGTCACTCGCCTTTTGGATTTTATGTTTTTCCTCCTTTTTTGTTTGTTTGGATTTTTGTTGTTGTTGTTTGTTGTTGTTGTTGTTGTTTTTATTTTATGATTTATTTATTTGTTGTTCTACATTTTGAATTTGTTGTAACTGTACTTTTTCGTTATATTTGTTGAGATACATTGTGTTTTTGGGTGGGGGCTACATAGTTGCCATTGTTGCCGATGTGCTGACTTATTTTGTATGGATGTTCATGAGCACATCAAAAGCTATGCTTACTGTTGGTCAGTACGTGATGCCATACTACTGTAACTACAGACATTCATTCAGGTGTGTCTTCCTTTCAGTCTGGCACTGTGTGACACGGGATACCTGGCTTTCATGATGGCCGGCAGGTTCCACACCATTCTCTCCATCATCAGCGACACTCTGGGAGAGTACTGGAAGGTCAGCTGACAGTTCTTTATTTTTTTCTTCTCTCCCATCAAAAAATAAACAATTATGAACTGAGTTGAAGTTTTTCAAGATTATTTCATTGCGCTCGGACATTCCCATATGCTCTCCATCCATATGTACCTGTAATGATCTGGAAGACTCCTGAGCCTGCGAAAAAAAACACAACGCGTAGGCAGGATTTATTTATTTATTCATTTATTTATTTTTGTGTGTGTGCAGATCAGATTTTCCCAGTGTTATCTACAGTGCGTGTTTGCTCTGTAGAATGGGAGGGAATCTTAGCTCTTTCTTTTAATGTACCTTAGATGGACACAAATGGTGCATGCATTATACTATTCATTGCATTCTCTCTCTCTCTCTCTCTCTCTCTCTTTCTCTCTCTCGCTCTGTCGTCTTTGGCGCTGTATTTACAGTGGACTCTTCCCTTTGTTTCCTTTTGTCTCCTTTCCTTTTTCTTTCATGGGCTGCTCTGGGCATCTGATTCTGCTTCAGGAGTCTGGGTCCAACTTTGCTTCTGCGATGGGATGTGTTGGGTCCTTTTTCTGTCTCCCTTCCCTGAGCTCTTCATGTTTCTGGTTCATCCTTTTTGTGGGCTGTCTGTTGGTTTCGGTGAATGTTGCTACGGGTGATGTGTGGTCAGTAACTGCACGCTGGTCATTCAAGCTTTCCATACATTCATTCATTTTCTTGAGGTGCGTAGGCAAGATGTTAAAATGAAAGCAGATAGGGGAGGGTTTTTTGGACAATGAAACAAAAATTAGACACCACCAGACTGATCGAGTACTTAGATGAGCAGCCAACAGGCCACAGGCCAACAGGCCAACAAGCCAACAGGTCAACAGGCCAACAGGCCACAGACCAACAAACCAACAGGCCAACAGGCCACAGGCCAACAGGCCAACAGGCCACAGGCCAACAGGCTACAGGCCAACAGGCTAACAAGCCAACAGGCCACAGGCCGACAGGCCAACAAGCCAACAGGCCACAGGTCAGCAGGTCAACAGGCTAACAGGCCAACAGGCCACAGGCCAACAGGCCAACAGGCCACAGGCCAACAGGCTAACAGGTCAACAGGCCAACAAACCACAGGCCAACAGGCCACAGGCCACATGCCAACAGCCAACAGCCCAACAGGCCAACAGCAAACAGCCAAACAGTCCAACAAGCCACAGGCCAACAGGCCAACAGGCCACAGGCCAACAGGCCAACAGGTCAACAGGCCAACAGGCCAACAGGCCAACAGGCCAACAGGCCAGTTTTTATAGTACGGGCTGGAATTGAACTCGAGACATGGGATCTGGAGTTCACCACTCTGTCCATCAAACCTGTATAGTTCACCACTCTGTCCATCAAACCTGTATAGTTCACCACTCTATCCATCAGACCTGTATAGTTCACCACTCTATCCATCAGACCTGTATAGTTCACAGCCTATACAGTCAAACAGCCAACCAACACCACTCACGCCATCAGCCAACAGGTCACACTCAACATGCAAACCTGTTTATAGTACGGGCTTGTCATTAAACCAGCCAACCTGGTATTGATTCACCACTCTGTCCATCAAACCTGATAGTTCACCCACTGTCCATCAAACTGTATAGTTCACCACTCTATCCATCAAACCTGTATAGTTCACCACTCTATCCATCAAACCTGTATAGTTCACCACATCTTCCATCAAACCTGTATAGTTCACCACCTGTCCATCAAACCTGTATAGTTCACCACACTGTCCATCAAACCTGTATAGTTCACCACACTATCCATCAAACACTGTATAGTTCACCACTCTGTCCATCAAACCTGTATAGTTCACCACTCTTCCATCAAACCTGTATAGTTCACCACTTGTCCATCAAACACCCTGTATAGTTCACCACACTGTCCATCAAACCTGTATAGTTCACCACTCTGTCCATCAAACCTGTATAGTTCACCACTCTGTCCATCAACACACCTGTATAGTTCACCACTTTGTCCATCAAACCTGTATAGTTCACCACTTTGTCCATCAAACCTGTATAGTTCACCACTTGTCCATCAAACCTGTATAGTTCACCACTTGTCCATCAAACCTGTATAGTTCACCACTTTGTCCATCAAACCTGTATAGTTCACCACTCTGTCCATCAAACCTGTATAGTTCACCACTTGTCCATCAAACCTGTATAGTTCACCACTCTGTCCATCAAACCTGTATAGTTCACCACTTGTCCATCGAACAACCCTGTATAGTTCACCACTTTGTCCATCAAACAAGCCAACCTTATAGTTCACCACTCTGTCCATTCTTAG
>JAPXFY010000022.1:65128671-65151171 GCA_030674185.1 Monoplex corrugatus
TTGTGTATGTATGTATGTATGTAATGTATGTATGTATGTATGTATGTATGTATGTGTGTTATGTATGTTATGTATGTTATGTATTATGGGATGTATGTGTGTGGTGATGTTATGTATGTATGTTGTGTATGTATGTTGTAGTATGTATGTATGTTATGTATGTTGTATGTAGTGTATGTATGTATGTATGTATGTTGTATGTATGTTGTATGTATGTATGATATGTATGTAGTATGTTGTATGTATGTATGTATGGTATGTGGTGTATGTTATGTATGTTGTATGAGTATGTAGTGATGTATGTATGTATATGTTGTATGGTATGTATGATGAGATGTTGTATGTATGTTTATGTTGTTGTATGTGTGTGTGTATGTTGTATGTATGGTATGTATGTGTGTGTATGTGTTGTATGTATTAGTATGTATGTTGTATGTATGTTGTATTATGTAGTATGTATGTATGTATATGTTGTTGTTGTATGTATGTATGTTGTATGTAGTAGTGTTGTATGTATGTATGTATGTAGATGTTGTATGTAGTGTGATGATTATGTGTATGTATGTATGTATGATATTGTTATGTATGTTGTATGTAGTGTTGTATGTGTATGTATGTATATGTATGTAGTGTGTGTATGTGTGTGTTGATATGTATGTATGTATGTATGTGTATTGGTATGTATGTGTATGTATGTATGTATTAGTATGTTTATGATGTATTTGATGTATGTATGTATGTATGTTGTATGTATGTATGTATGATGTATGTATGTATGTGTGATGTAGTGTTATGTATGTATGTATTATGTGTGTATGATGTGTATGTATGTAGTGTAGTTGTTATGTTGTAGTGTAATGTATTATGTGTATGATGTGTTATGTATGTTGATGTGTGTTGTATGTATGTATGTATGTATGTTTTTTATGTGTATGTATGTATGTATGTGGTATGTTGTATGTTATGTATGTGTGTATGTATGTTGTATTATGTATGTATGTATGTATGTATGTGTATGTGTGTATTGTGTATGTGTAGTATGTGTGGATGCGGTAGTAATGTAGTAATTGTATGTGTTGTATGTTAGTATGATGTAGTTGATTTTGGTAATGAAGATAGATGAGGCTGTAGTATAGTTGTGGGAGAATGTGTTATATGATTATTATGGTAATATGTATGTATTATTATGTATGTAGTAATGTATTTATTGTATGTTGTATGTATATGTGTGTATGATTATTATGTATTATATGTTGATTATGTATATGTAAAATGTATAATGGTATGTATGTTTATTGTAGTGGTATTATGTATGTGTATGTATGTAATGTATGTATGTATTTGTATGTGTGTTATGTTGTGTGTATGTTATTGTATGTATAATAGGTATTATTTTTATTGATGTTGCAGTTTTAGAATGAATATATTTGATTTGTTGTAGATTATGAGATGTGAATATTGTTTTAGTAAAATTTTAGTTTGTATATTTGTGTGTATGTGATGTTATGATTGATGCTGTATGGTTTTGCTGGGAGGAACAAGGTATAATTTTATTATTGTATGTAATGTATGTATTATGTTATGTGTATGTTGTATGTATGTATGTATGTATTATGTATGTATGTATTTATGTTGTATGTTGTATTATGTATGTATGTGTATTGGTATTATGTATGTGTATTATGTATGTATTGTATGGTATGTGTGTATGTATGTATGTATGTGTGTATTTATATGTATGTATGTATGTATGTATGTGTGTATGTATGTGTGTATGTTGTATGTATTGTGTGGTATGTATGTATGTATGTATGTATGTTGTATGTATGTATTATGTTTTTGTATGTATGTAGTATGGTAGTTGTATGTATGTATGTATGTATGTATGTATATGTTGATGTAGTATGTATGATGTATGTATGTGTTGTATGTATGTTGTATGTTATGTGTGTATGTTGTATGTATTTGTGTATGTATGTATATGTATGTATGTATGTATGTATGTATGTATGTATGTATGTATGTATGTATGTATGTATGTATGTATGTGTGTATGTATGTATATATGTATTATGTATGTATGTAGTGTGATGTGGTATGTAGTATGTATGTAGTATGTAGTGTGTATGTTTTTGTATGTATGTGTGTATTATGTATGTATATATGTATGTATGATGTGTATTTGATGTATGTGTGTATGTATGTATGTATGTATGTATGTTGTATGTATGTTGTGTATGTATGTTATGTGTATTTGTATGTGTTGTATGTATGTATGTATGTATGTATGTTTATGTATGTATGTATGTTATGTATTTTAGTATGTATGTATGTATAGATGTATGTATGTATGTATGTATGTTGTGTATGATGTATGTGTTGATGTGTGTGTTGTATGTTGTATGTATGTATGTATGTAATGTATGTGTGTATGTATGTGTGTATGTAGTTATGTATATGTTATGTATGATATGTATGTATGTATGTGTGTATGATTGTTTATGTGATGTATGTATGTATGTATGTAATATGTATGTATGTGTGTATGTATGTATGTTGTATGTGTATGTTTATGTATGTATGTAGTATGATGTGTATGTATTATGTATGTATGTGTATGTATGTATGTTGATGATGTATTATGTATATATGTATGTATGTATGTTGTAGTATGTTATGTGTATGTTATGTATGTATGTATATATGTATGTATGTGTGAATATGTAGTATGATGTATGTATGATATGTATGTATGTGTATGTATGTATGTATGTATGTATGATTTGTATGTATGTATTATGTATGTATGTGTGTATTATGTATGTAGTGTGTGTATGTATGTATGTATGTATTATGTATTATGTAGTATGTGTAGTATGTATGTATGTATGTATGTATGTTGTTGTATTATGTATGTAGTGTATGTATGTATGTATGTATGTGTAGTTATGTATTTGTGTGTATGTATGTGTGTATTGGGTTTATGGTTGTTTGTATGTTATGTATTGTGTGTATGTAGTGTGTGTATATTATGTATGTATGTAGTATTATGTATATTATGTATGTATTTATTATTATTATGTGTATGTGTATGTATGTATGTATGTATTTTTTATGTTGTATGTAGATGATGTATGTAGTATGTATGTATGTATATGTAGATGTATGTGTGTATGTGTGTATGATGTATTATGTATGTATGTATGTATGTTTATGTATGTATGTATGTTGTATGTTGTGTAGTATGATATGTATGTTTGTATGTGTTTGTATGTATATATATAATATATTATTTATATTATTATTATTATATATATATGTATGTATGTATGTATGTATTATGTATTGTGTATGGTGTGTGTATGTGGTATGTATATATGTATTATGTGTATGTATGATGTATGTATTGATGTGTGTATGTGTATGTTATGTGTATGTAGTATGTATGTATGTATATGTATGATGTGTGTATGTATGTATGTATGTATGTATGTATGGTATGTATGTATGTATGTATGTGTATGTGTTGTTGTATGTTGTGTAGTGTGTAGTATGTTGTATGTAATGTATTGTATGTATGTATGTATGTATGTATGTATGTAGTGTGTATGTGTATGTGTGTGTATGATGTAGTATGTGTGTATGTATGTTATTAGTATGTATGTATGTATGTATGTGTATGTAATTTTGTATGTATGTATGTTAATGTATGTATGTATGATATGTATGTATTATGTATATGTATGTAGGGTATGTATATGTATGTAGTTGTATGTATGTATGTAGTATGTATGTGTTTATGTTGTATGTATGTGATGTATGTATTGTATGTATGATTATGTATGTATTATGTATGTATGTATGTATGTATTATGTATGTATGTATATTATGTATGTATGTATGTATGTATGTATGTATTCATTATTATGTTATGTATGTATGATGTATGTATGTATATGATTATGTATATATGTATATGTATGTATGTATTATGTATTATGTATGTATGTATGTCATAGGCATGATGGGGACGGGTCAGGTTGGCCATCGTGATTGTCTCTCTGTCTGACTGTCTCTTGCTCTGCACATCCGTAGTGACTGACATCGTCAATTCAGTGTTCAGTATGAAAGTAACTGCAGACATCGTGGGAGCACAGGAAGTGCTCAGTACAGCCTTCAAAGAACCACATCGGTAGGAAAACATGTTGTAGAGACAATACATCCGGGATGAAGACAATACAGGATGAAGACAATACAGGATGAAGACAATACAGGATGAAGACAATACAGGATGAAGACAATACAGGATGAAGACAATACAGGATGAAGACAATACAGGATGAAGACAATACAGGATGAAGACAATACAGGATGAAGACAATACGGGATGAAGACAATACAGGATGAAGACAATACAGGATGAAGACAATACGGGATGAAGACAATACAAGATGAAGACAATACAGGATGAAGGCAATTCGGGATGAAAGCAATACGGGATGAAGACAATACAGGATGAAGACAATACAGGATGAAGACAATACAGGATGAAGACAATACAGGATGAAGACAATACAGGATGAAGACAATACAGGATGAAGACAATACAGGATGAAGACAATACGGGATGAAGACAATACAGGATGAAGACAATACAGGATGAAGACAATACAAGATGAAGACAATACAGGATGAAGGCAATTCGGGATGAAAGCAATACGGGATGAAGACAATACAGGATGAAGACAATACAGGATGAAGACAATACGGATGAAGACAATACAGGATGAAGACAATACAGGATGAAGACAATACAGGATGAAGACAATACAGGATGAAGACAATACAGGATGAAGACAATACAGGATGAAGACAATACAGGATGAAGACAATATGGGATAAAGACAATACGGGTTGAAGACAATACGGGATGAATACGGGATGAAGGCAATACGTGATGAAGGCAATACAGGATGAAGACAATACAGGATGAAGACAATACAGGATGAAGACAATACAGGATGAAGACAATATAGGATGAAGACAATACAGGATGAAGACAATACAGGATGAAGACAATACAGGATGAAGACAATACGGGATGAAGACAATACAGAATGAAGGCAATACAGGATCAAGACAATACAGGATGAAGACAATACAGGATGAAGACAATACATGATGAAGACAATACAGGATCAAGACAATACAGGATCAAGACAATACGGGATGAAGACAATACGGGATGAAGACAATACAGGATGAAGACAATACAGGATGAAGACAATACAGGATGAAGACAATACAGGATCAAGACAATACGGGATGAAGACAATACGGGATGAAGACAATACAGGATGAAGACAATACGGGATGAAGACAATACAGGATGAAGACAATACAGGATGAAGGCAATACAGGATGAAGACAATACAGGATGAAGGCAATACGGGATGAAGACAATACATGATGAAGACAATACAGGATGAAGACAATACAGGATGAAGACAATACAGGATGAAGACAGTACAGGATGAAGACAATACAGGATGAAGACAATACAGGATGAAGACAATACAGGATGAAGACAATACAGGATGAAGACAATACAGGATGAAGGCAATACAGGATGAAGACAATACGGGATGAAGACAATACAGGATGAAGGCAATACAGGATGAAGGCAATACAGGATGAAGACAATACAGGATGAAGACAATACAGGATGAAGACAATACAGGATGAAGACAATACAGGATGAAGACAATACAGGATGAAGGCAGGATACAATGCAACCGAACACTAAAGAATGTCACCATGACACAGCAGCACTTGTCCTCAGTCACTGAAGTCAGTGATAGTAGTCTCCTTAGGAAAGCACAACGTGTATTGAAGAAAGTCATGCAGAGGCTTCATGAACAAAAGTGTAATCCTAAATCATCAGCGCTATATATAATTACTCAACAAGCGTATGATATGAGCCATTAATGAGCACAAAAAGGCAGATTGTTGTCATGGAATTACCTCTTGTGGAATAAATAAAATTTGATTGACACACAGAAGGATGGATGGATAGATGGACACTTTATATAGTCTTTCGTTAATATTATACCTCTTGTGGAATAAATGAAGTTTGATTGACACACAGAAGGAAGGATGGATGGATGGATGGACACTTTATACAGTCATTCATTATATCATCATTATTCATTTGGTGACTGATTTCTGACAGACTGACTGAATAACCAGTTTATTCAGTGATACATCAATGGATCTGGATCAGTTGCTTGACACACAGAAAGATAGCACAAGAAACTCATTACACATAATGTTTGGGTCGTTTCAGTTTGGTGGTGGCAGTGACATATCCGCAAGCAAGGAACGACGTGAGGCGTCAGTAACCCGCATGTTGGTTGTCGTGTGCTGTGTCTACACTGTGTGCAGCGTGCCCATGGTCACACACGCTCTCTTTCGCTTCATGGAGCCAGACTTTGGGTCTGCAGGTGCCTACAGAAACACCTTCTTTGTCACCGTGGCCATTTTTTCACACATTCACGTCCATCAACAGCTCCTGCAATTTCTGGGTCTATATCACCATGAGTTCACGCTTCAAGAAGTCGCTCAAAGACATTATGAGGATGAAGATGAAGTCGAGTCATGAGAACAAGATCATGTAGTTTGTGTAGTTAGCAGGGGAACGGGTGGAAGTCATACTGATGAAAGGACACTTAGTTAAGGAACTGGACTCACTCCTACTGTTCATCCCCTCTGGACAATAGGCATAAACACAGACATGATCACATCACTCCCGTGGTTCACCTTTTCCACTGGGTCTGTTACTCAAAGATATTTTTTATTATGGAATTATTCGAGTGCGATAAATCCCTCTTGTATTAATTAATTCAAAAATAAACTCCAGGCGACGAATGGATTTCTGTTCTTGGACTTGACTTTCTTGACAAGTTCTTCATTTCCTCCACAACACTTGGCTGCCATGTTAGTTTGTGCCCTGGATTCTCTCTGTACTGTCTTGCACTCTTGCCCCTTCATATTTTTTTGTTGGTTATTTGTTTTGATTTATAATAATATTAATAATAATTACAATATTTATATTATAATTACAATATTTGTATAGCGCAAATCTTGATAAAATCAAATCTAAGCGCTGAAACAGACACACACACACACGCACGCACAACCTTATTGAAAATTAAATTAAGCGAACGAACACCAACACACACACACACACACACCACACACACACACACACACACACACACACCACACACACACACACACACGCACACACACACACACACACACACACACACACACACACACACACACACACACAGCACGCACACGGCTATAAATGGGGAGAAAGAATAAAGCAATGGAAAATTATAGAGCATATTATATACAATTATATATTACAATGTGATTCCCCTCCGAGTGGAGACAGGCTACAGAGGGGATTGAGTGAGGTCAGGATTTTATGCAGAGGAGAAAAGGTCGAGTTTTTAGAGCGGACTTGAAGGAGAACAAAAGTAGGTTGCTGACGGACTGAGAGAGGAAGTTTGTTCCAGGAGAGTGGACCAGAAACAGAGAAGGCTCGTGGACCATAGGTATTGAGCTTAGTGCGTGGAAAGCGAAACGTCAGAGGATCGGAGGCAGAGCGGAGGGTACGTGAGGAAACATAGATCTCAAGTAGGCTTGACAGGTAATCAGGGGCTGCGTTATTGAGGCTTTTGTAGCACATGGTGTCTAGTTTGTACTGTATGCGCTTTGATACAGGGAGCCAGTGAAGTTGTGCCAGGAGAGGAGATATGTGGTCAGCTTTTTTCTTTTTGAGTACAAGGCGTGCAGCATTGTTTTGAATGCGCTGTAGGATGTGAATGGTGGAGGCAGGAAGACCAGACAGGAGTGAACTGCAATAGTCAATACGAGACATTATGAAGGAGAGAACGAGTTTTGTAGTTGTTTCCGACAGAGAGATACTTCCTGATCAGGCTTATACGATGGAGGTGATAGTAGCAAGATCTGGCAGTTTGAGAAACAAAGTTGTTCATGGAGAGGGTAGAGTCAATGCAGACACCAAGGTTTTTAGCTGAATCAGAAATTGGGACTGATGTGTTACATAATGGGAGAGAAAGAGGAGGCAGCTGAGAAAGTTTCTGACGGTGCCAATGAGGATAACTTCTGTCTTGTCGTCATTAAGCTGAAGATTAGCTGTTTCCAAGGCAAAAGAATTGATTGTTACCTGAACGCCGAGTCGACTTGTGATATTACATAATTTGAACTGCAACCATTTCCAAAGAAGAGTACAGACAGCTGTCTTAAGCCATGCGCAAGTTTGGAAAATGAGAGAATGTTAGCAAGTTGTTTTCCCCAACTGGAAAAAATATAAGTGGAAAGAAAAGCAATATTTCATGTAATTGATAAATCAAACACGCGTGCGGGCATGTGCTCACCACACACACACACAACACACACACACACACACACACACACACACACACACACACAACACACACACACAGCATGACGCACTCACGCAACCATGCACACCACACACACACACACAGACATACACACACACACACACAGACATACACACACACAACACACACACACACACACACACAACACAAACACAACACACACAACACACACACACACACACACACACACACACACACACACACACACACCAACACACACACACACACAACACACAACACACAACACAACACACACACACACACACACACACACACACACACACACACACACAACACAACACACACAACACACACACACACACACACACACACACACACACACACACACACACACACACACACATCACACAAATGATCAAAAACAGCACTAAAACTATCTAGCGTTAGTTTCATGATGTGAACAATTATGTCCCTTCTCCTTCTTTCCCCCTTACATGTATCATAATCTTTACATTGGTAGTGGGACGTATGTCTGTGTGTGTGTGTCTTTACATGTACCATAACCTTTACATTGGTAGTGGGGTGTGTGTGTTGTGTGTCTTTACATGTACCATAACCTTTACATTGGTAGTGGGACGTGTGTGTGTGTGGTGGTGTGTGTGTGTGTCTTTACATGTATCATAACCTTTACATTGGTAGTGGGGTGTGGTGTCTGTGTGTCTTACATGTATCATAACATTTACATTGGTAGTGGGGGTGTGTGTGTCTGTGTGTGTCCTTTACATGTATCATAACCTTTACATTGGTAGTGGGGTGTGTGTGTCTATGTGTGTCCCATTACATGTATCATAACCTTTACATTGGTAGTGGGGGTGTGTGTTTTGTGTCCCCTTACATGTATCATAACATTTACATTGGTAGTGGGGGTGTGTGTCTTGTGTCCTTACATGTATCATAACCTTTACATTGGTAGTGGGGTGTGTGTGTCTGTGTGTCCCTTACATGTATCATAACCTTTACATTGGTAGTGGGGTGTGTGTGTCTGTGTGTCCTCTTACATGATCATAACCTTTACATTGGTAGTGGGGGTGTGTGTCTGTGTGTCCTCTTACATGGATCATAACCTTTACATTGGTAGTGGGGTGTGTGTCTTGTGTCCTTTACATGGATCTAACCTTTACATTGGTAGTGGGGTGTGTGTTCTGTGTGTCCTCTTACATGGATCATAACCTTTACATTTGGTAGTGGGGGTGTGTGTCTGTGTGTCCCTTACATGATCATAACCTTTACATTGGTAGTGGGGTGTGTGTGTCTGTGTGTCCCTTACATGGATCATAACCTTTACATTGGTAGTGGGGGTGTGTGTGTCTGTGTGTCCCTTACATGATCATAACCTTTACATTGGTAGTGGGGCGTGTGTGTCTGTGTGTCCCCTTACATGGATCATAACCTTTACATTGGTAGTGGGGTGTGTGTGTCTTGTGTCCCTTACATGATCATAACCTTTACATTGGTAGTGGGGGTGTGTGTCTGTGTGTCCTTACATGGATCATAACCTTTACATTGGTAGTGGGGGTGTGGTGTGTCTGTGTGTCCTTACATGGATCATAACCTTTACATTGGTAGTGGGGGTGTGTGTGTCTGTGTCTCTTACATGGATCTAACCTTTACATTGGTAGTGGGGGTGTGTGTGTCTGTGTGTGCCTTACATGATCATAACCTTTACATTGGTAGTGGGGTGTGTGTGTCTGTGTGTGCCTTACATGGTCATAACCTTTACATTGGTAGTGGGTGTGTGTGTTCTGTGTGTCCTTACATGTATCATAACCTTTACATTGTAGTGGGGTGTGTGTGTCTGTGTGTCCCTTACAGTATCATAACCTTTGTAGGGGTGTGTCTGGTTTTCATGTAATTTACATTGTGGGGGGGTGGGTGGCTGGTCATTGTCTGTGTGTTCCCTCTACATGGATCATAACCTTTACATTGTAGTGGGGCGTGTGTGTCTGTGTGTCCCCTTACATGTTCATAACCTTTACATTGTAGTGGGTGTGGTTGTGTTTACATGTTTTTGTGGGTGTTTTGTCTGTGTGTTCATAACCTGACAAGCTTGTGCTGGTCAAGTACATAACCTTTACATTGGTAGTGGGGCGTTTGTGTCTATGTGTCCCAGAGAACTATGCTGGTAAGAACATAACCTTTACATTGGTAGTGGGGTGTGTGTGTCTGTGTATCCCAGAGAACTACGCTGGTAAGAGCCTCGTGTTCTTGGTAGGGTCACACAAGCCAGATAAGTCAAAGGATGGAGTCCACTTGAAGATAAAGTATGCAGACAGCGCAGTAACACTTGTTGCCTGCTCAATGGTACCACCATAAAATGTATGTGCACATCCCAGATAACGTGAGTGTCTTACAGGAATAATTATGTTTGAATCAAAAAAGAATATCCTTCTATGTTCCTACTATTGATTCATGGCAGCGTATTCATTTTGAAGATTTTGTCTCCATTTTCACTTTACCGTCTTCTCCCCAATCATGTCCACCATGCACCACCCATGATATCCCTGACAGAGAAAGAGAGGAAAGAGAAGACAGAGACCAAACTTTATAAACTTTGATCCAAAACAAGTGCGACTGCCCGCGCCCAAGCAAACAGGAACCAGAAGAACAAGAAAACCAATGTAAGCGCGTATTCAACAAAACAAGCGCAAATTTTCGACCAACCGGCCTTTGTCAAGCGCGAACGCACGGTCACAAACGGATCACAGACACCAAACAATGGATAATAAAAACGGGACTAAAAACTTCCCTGCCGCCTCGTCCAGTGGATAAAAAGGGGACCAAATGCTTGTATGTGTATGTGTGTATGTGTATATGTGTGTATGTGTATATGTGTATGTGTGTGTATGTGTATTGTGTGTATGTGTATGTGTATGTGTATGTGTGTGTGTGTGTAGCTGTCCCCTTTTTATCCACTGGACGAGGCGGCAGGGAAGTTTTTAGTCCTGTTTTTATTATCCATTGTTTGGTGTTTGTGATCTGTTTGTGACCGTGCGTTCGCGCTTGACAAAGGCCGGTTGGCCGAAAATTTGCGCTTCTTTTGTCTTGTTTTGTTAAATACGCGCTTACATTGGTTTTCTTGTTCTTCTGGTTCCTTTTATAAACTTTGCCAAAACTCTACCAAAAAAAAACAACAACTACAGGTATGAAGCAACATTAAGGAAAATTAAAAGGCATGAATATTTTGATAACATTACATAAAGTTAATATTTCTGATGGCTTTGTTGTTAAAAGTAATCTGAAAAGGTGTGCACAGGCTAAAAAAAAAAATAAAAAAAAGAAAGTTTTCTGACTCATTGAAATTCGCTTCCATAACATACTTAATCCTTTTTACACAAGTTCAGGACCGCATTATTCAACTGTTATGCTCCGCTGAGAATTTGGTCATGGTCAAAACACAAAAGAAGCCACAAATTCACACAAAACGACGCAGCAGCAGGAAGTTTCAGTCTTTTTCTCCTAATGTTTGTATCTGATATTTGTTTCTTTGTGATCTTACGCCTGACAAAGGCCAGTTGGCCGAAAATTTGCGCCTGTCTTGTCTTGTTGTATTAAATACGCGTACTTAGTCTTTTTGTGTGTGTGTGTGTTTTTTCTGGTTCCTGTTTGCTTGAAAAGCAGGCAGTCACACTTGTTTTGGATTTCACCTGTGAGTGGAAATGGCGAAACACGTGATTTTAGGAACTTGCATTTGGTCAATTCAAACTGGTACAGAAATGCTTATACGTACAATGATATAAAATAATGGTCGAGAGGGGAAAGAACTGCTACAAACTATCTGAATTGTCTCAGCACACATGGCCGTGTTCTCTCACAAGAAATTGAGTAGGGGACAGAACTGCTACACAACTATGCAATGTCCCAGCACTCAAGGTTAGTCCCCTTAAACTAATTTTCGGTACGTATGAAAGCCGCAATGTACACGGAACTGTTCAGCTTCTGCGCTAACTTCGTGCTCTGCGTAGATGTACGTGTAACAGTTGGATTGACGTTTTTAATGTCTGTGTATCACATAGCCCTGTCTTTTTCCTACCGGTAAATCATATATGCATTTCCAGGATAAAAAAACAGCATTCATGTGCTCTCTCTCTCTCTCTCTCTCTCTCTCTCTCTCTCTCTCTCTCTCTCTCTCTCTCTCTCTCTCTCTCCCCCCCTCTCTCTCTCTCTCTGTCCGTCTGTCTCTATCTGTCTGTCTATCTGTCTGTCTGTCTCTGTCTATCTGTCTCTCTCTGTCTATCTCTCTGTCTGTCTGTCTATCTGTCTGTCTATCTGTCTGTCTGTCTATCTGTCTCTGTCTGTCTGTCTGTCTATCTCTCTGTCTGTCTGTCTTTTCTGTCTATCTGTCTGTCTATCTGTCTGTCTCTTTATCTGTCTGTCTCTGTGTGTCTGTCTGTCTATCTCTCTGTCATACCTATCAAACAGAAAACAAACTGTTCTCATCAATGGCACTTACTCTCAACCTGCATACCTGACCTGTGGTGTTCCACAAGGATCTGTCCTTGGCCCTGTTCTTTTCACTCTTTACACCTCCCCCCTGTCCACCATCATCAACTCCCACTCTATAAAACACCACTTCTATGCTGATGACACCCAACTTCAAGACAGTGACTCACCTGATAATATACGGTGCCTGTTGACTCGCACCACTGAGTGTTACTCGGACATTAAGAACTGGATGACGTTCAACAAACTTCAGTCTTAATGACGACAAGGCAGAAGCTATCCTCATTCGCACCCGTCAGAAACTTTCTCAGCTGCCTCCTCTTTCTCTCCCATTATGTAACACATCAGTCCCAATTTCTGATTCAGCTAAAAACCTTGGTCTCTGCATTGACTCTACCCTCTCCATGAACAACTTTGTTTCTCAAACTGCCAGATCTTGCTACTATCATCTCCATCGTATAAGGCTGATCAGGAAGTATCTCTCTGTCGAAACAACTGCAAAACTCGTTCTCTCCTTCATAATGTCTCGCATTGACTATTGCAATTCACTCCTGTCTGGTCTTCCTGCCTCCACCATTCACATACTACAGCGCATTCAAAACAATGCTGTACGCCTTGTACTCAAAAAGAAAAAAAGCTGACCACATATCTCCTCTCCTGGCACAACTTCACTGGCTCCCTGTATCAAAGCGCATACAGTACAAACTAGACACCATGTGCTACAAAAGCCTCAATAACGCAGCCCCCGATTACCTGTCAAGCCTACTTGAGATCTATGTTCCCTCACGTACCCTCCGCTCTGCCTCCGATCCTCTGACTTTTCGCTTTCCACGCACTAAGCTCAATACCTATGGTCCACGAGCCTTCTCTGTTTCTGGTCCACTCTCCTGGAACAAACTTCCTCTCTCAGTCCGTCAGCAACCTACTTTTGTCTCCTTCAAGTCCGCTCTCAAAACTCACCTTTTCTCCTCCGCATAAAATCCTAACCTCACTCAACCCCCCCCCCCCCTCCCTCTGCAGCCTGTCTCCGCTCGGAGGGGAATCACATGGTTATAATATATAATTGTATATGCTATGCTCTCTATAATTTTCCATTGCTTTTATTCTTGCTTTTATTGCTTTTATTCTTTCTCCCCATTTATAGCCATGCGTGTGTGTGTGTGTGTGTGTGGTGTGTGTGTGTGTGTGTGGTGTGTGTGTGTGTGTGTCGTGCGTGTTGTTTCGTGCGTGCGGTGCGTGCGTGCGTGCTGTTGCGTGCGTGCGTTGTGTGTCTGTTTCAGCGCTTAGATTTGATTTTATCAAGATTTTGCGCTATATAAATATTGTAATTATTATTAATTATTATTATTATTCTGTCTGTCTGTCTGCCTGTCTGTCTGCCTGTCAGTCTGTCTGTCTATGTCTGTCTGTCTGTCTGTCTGTCTATCTCTCTGTCTGTCTGTCTGTCTCTCTTGTCCTCTCTGTTAAATGTGTGCCAGTGTATGTGCCATTCAAATCAATAGAAAAATCAGACGCAACACCCATTCGTCATTTATTTTTAAAACTAGCACAGTGACATTTCATGCGTTGGTATACAATAGCCAGAAAGCGAATCAAAAGTGTGATGTGCGTTTGGAATCTAAACGAGTCACTACTGAAGATAGGCAATAAATGGCCACATAGACAATCGTCATTGGCATCACAGAAACTTAAGTTGAAAAATGCAGAGCAATCATCTCTAAAAAGTAGTGGTAAGAGGCACAAAAAAAAAAAAAAATGCTATGAAAGTATTACCAAAGAAATAAGAGGGAAGCAGGGAGAATTTTTATGATATTAAATCAAAGAACATAACTCTTGCGAGTCACGTAGAAATTATCTCCAATATTGCAGAACTTCTCAAATCCAACACAGTTTGCGCTACCCATTCAACTAGCGTAGAAGCAGATACATGTACAAAGCACAAACACCGTAAGCTCAGAACATCCCTCTGAGTTTACGGTTTTTGTGCTTTGTATCTGCTTCTATGCTAGCTGAATGGGTATCGCAAACTGTGTTGGATTTGAGAAGTTCTGCAATATGGGAGATAATTTCTATGAAAGTATGTCGGTGATCAAAGTTTTATTTAATTATTTCAAGAAACGAAATGTTATGAATATGTTGATGACATACTTTAATGACTACTATACATGACAAGAACACTGTGAGAACAATACTGCTGGAGCGGAAGATGCGGCAACTGAAAATGGCGAGAAAATATAGATTTCATGAAAGTAGGAGGGAGAGAGAGAGAGAGAGAGAGAGAGAGAGAGAGAGAGAAGAGAGAGAGAGAGAGAGAGAGAGAGAGAGAGAGATAGATGTCAGACATCAGACTTCAGAATTCAGAATTCAGAATTTTGTTCAAGAAAGGCCATAGCCAATACGGATATAAGATAAAACAATGAGACAACATATCATATCAGATTAACAATCAACATCAAAATACATTGTATATTACGAGAAAGCATTTTCCGTGATTTTAGCTGCTTTAACAAACCAAATTCTTAGTATAATCAAAATGAATTGAACACATTAACAAACACAATTTAAACATATTTGGGCATCTATAATACTCTTGAGAAATAAACAATGATCGGATATCATCTAAAGCTGGACAACACAGGACAAAATGTATTTCGTCTTCTTCAGCTTGCATACATAAGGGACAGAGTAATTTAGACTCTTTGTGTTGCTTGTATCTCAACTGATGGGCAGCCTTCAAAGTCGAAAAACCAAGTTTAAATTTTGCTGTTGCTTTTTCAAATTAATATCCAAATCAAAGCTTATGTACGGTTTAACACTGTTAGAATCTATACGTATGGTCTTCCACTCTTGCCATGTGCGGTCTGTTAGTCTTTGCCGAAAATCACATTAAGTTTTCTCACTGCCAACTTTAAACCAAAATCACTAAACTATATTCATTTAGACACATACGTACACTAGTTTACCTAATTCTTCTTTCCTTTAAAGTCTAGCTCAAGTAGCATCTTACAGGATTTTTTTTGGGTAGTGTAGTGTCTTCCATGTACAATAGTGTTAACCAGAATTGAGTGTATAGTACAATTGAATAAACAAACAATGGATATCTGTTCGTTTCTCCATATAGTATATCATTGGATGTGAGCTTCTCCAGTCCTAAAAATCTGTTCAGAGCAGTTTGTACTATTTTCCTCACAAACTGTTGATTTCAGGCACGTTTTTTTGGTCCATGCAGCCTTGATCCTGAAGCAGTGCTGTCCACACTTGCATTTTTACGACACCTCAAGGGATCACAGCTTTCACTAAAACTGGTAAAGATCTACCCATTAGGAGGTGAGAAAGTCTTGTTCACTCATACATTTTTGTTACACACACACACACACACACACACACACACTACACACACACACACACACACACACACACACACACACACACACACACACATACGCTACACACACTACACACACACATACACCACACACACATACACGACCACGCACCACGCACGCACGCACCACCACATACACACACAATAACACACAAACAACACACACACCCCGCATCGATATGAAATATATTCCCCATCACCGTCCTTATAACGATGTACGTTGAATCATTGTCATGTTTTATCTTTGATTTATTGTTGCATGTTTGATATCGTCATGTTTTCGTATAAAAACAAAAGAACATTTACTGCAAGGATGAAAACAAACAACGGTGATGACAAAAAACAACAGACAGGTTGGACAATTGGAGACAAAGAAAAGCTTGAAATATGTAATGGTGGTCATCAGTGTGACGTGTCGTTCATGACTTTCCACCATTCTGGTATTTTGTACTGCATAGTTATAGCTTGTCACAACAGATTAGTGTATGTGAAATACGGGCTGCTCTACGCAGAAAGAGCGCGTTGACGTATTATCATTCTGTCTTTTTTTAATTCTGTGTATTCCTATAAAAGCAAAGCCAGGCTTATCCGTGTCTTATCCGTACCCACACTGACATGCCGGTGCCAGACTTGGAAAGAAAGATCACAGTATTTGGAACGACATGTTTCATAAGAACAGCAGGCAAGACCGACAGATTAGAAACGAAGAGATCTAAGAGATGGTTGGAACAACACCTGTCATCAAACAACAGTCCATCAATGTTTTGGCTAGCTGACCACGATGCTAGTCAACTGTCCAACACTTCCAGCTATGTTTTGGCTAGCTGACCACGATGCTAGTCAACTACCCAACACTTCCAGCTATGTTTTGGCTAGCTGACCACGATGCTAGTCAACTACCCAACACTTCCAGCTATGTTTTGGCTAGCTGACCACGATGCTAGTCAACTGTCCAACACTTCCAGCTATGTTTTGGCTAGCTGACCACGATGCTAGTCAACTGTCCAACACTTCCAGCTATGTTTTGGCTAGCTGACCACGATGCTAGTCAACTACCCAACACTTCCAGCTATGTTTTGGCTAGCTGACCACGATGCTAGTCAACTGTCCAACACTTCCAGCTATGTTTTGGCTAGCTGACCACGATGCTAGTCATCTACCCAACAATTCCAGCTATGTTTTGGCTAGCTGACCACATCACGTCAAAGGGCATCAGAGTCAGAAGAAAGCCAACAATGTGCTGGACAGTAGACAGACAGACACACTCTATATCCAGGACAGTAGACAGACAAACACTCTATATCCAGGACAGTAGACAGACAGACACACTCTATATCCAGGACTGTAGACAGACAACACACTCTATATCCAGGACAGTAGACAGACAGACACACTCTATATCCAGGACAGTAGACAGACAGACACACTCTATATCCAGGACAGTAGACAGACAGACACACTCTATATCCAGGACAGTAGACAGACAGACACACTCTATATCCAGGACAGTAGACAGACAGACACACTCTATATCCAGGACAGTAGACAGACAGACACACTCTATATCCAGGACAGTAGACAGACAGACACACTCTATATCCAGGACAGTAGACAGACAGACACACTCTATATCCAGGACAGTAGACAGGCAGACACACTCTATATCCAGGACATGACATTCAATCCGGCTTCCTGAGCAGCTTCAGATCGTCAGCTTTATCTCTCTGTCACACCTGTCAGTACCAGCAGAAGGGTGGACGAGTACATGTAAGTTTCCCACTGAAACATATTTCTTCTAAAATTCTCTGTATAATTTTTCCAGGGACAACTTCATTGGCTGATTTCATGTTTTCTAAAACAAGTGTGACTGTCCGCATTCAAGCAAACAGGAACCAGAAAAAAAAAAAGAATCAGAACGCGTATTTAATACTTACAGACAAGACAGGCCAGTTGGCCGAAAAATTGCACCTGTCTTGTCTCGTATTAAATACGCGTTCTGATTCTTTTTTCGCGTTTTTTTTTTCTGATTCTAATTTTATATTCAGTAGGAACATACTGCACGTAGTGGAGCTCAATTCATTGGGGCATCTGAGACACTGGCACCCAACCCACCATTCAAGGTCTAGTGCAGATGGGAAGAGAATCCTTTTTTCTTTGACTTTGAAATAAACCGTACCTGAGATGTCGATAAATCAAGGGAACATCCAGCAAAAAGACTCCACTCACAGCAGTCAACAGAAGCACAATGCACACAGTGGAAATGTAGACAGATGATGCACGTGGGTCATCAGCACTCTCCTTCTTACGACGGCTGGACGACAAGTTGCGAACATCGAGAGTTAGTTCCTCTTTAATATCCATGAGCAGTGAGGCTGAAGTCCTGACTGCTGACCACCGTTGTACCACACATCTACAATCCCTGTCTGAGGACTGATCTGATGCCGGAGTAGAGGACTGATCTGATGCCGGAGTAGAGGACTGATCTGATGCCGGAGTAGAGGACTGATTGGATGCCGGAGTAGAGGACTGATCTGATGATGGAGTAGAGGATTGAATTGATGTAACAGTAGAGGATTGAACTGATGATACAATAGAGGATTGATTTAATAACGCAGCAGAGGACTCTTTTGATGTTGAAGTAGGAGTCGTGTCATTGGTTTGCTGGGTGATGGGCGTGACGGACCAAGAGGAAACGGTACCTCCAGACAGTCCATCATCCAGATTTGAAGACGTTGTCGTGGTGTAGGCAGTGACGTTAGTTGTGGTTTTGTCTGATGACGTTATCGTCATGGTCTCAGGCGTGCCGTGTTGTGCACTGTACGTGGTCTGCTGTGCTGTGGACGTGTAAACGGTGGTCGTCGCCAGTTCTGTCGAAGTCTGTTCTGTGTGTGTAGTAGTAACACTTCCTGATGTCGTCGTTTCGTGCTCTTAACAACAAGGAAAAGAACAAATAACAAGATTCTCAGCTTCAGGATTATTTGTTAAATGATCGAGCATTCTCACATTCAAAGTCGTTTACCTAAATAAAGACATTAATCATTCGGAGATCAGTAGATTTCATCTTGTCCGATCATACGTACGGGAAGACTTTTCAGGCATGAAGCCTTAAATGGATAAAATCATGTGCTTGGTTTTTTAATTGTTGTCTTTTTAATTAAACTTGGAGATTATTTAACCCTTAGTTGTTCACAAAGCTGGTAACCGCCCTGCGGAAGAATGTGCCGATCCGTTCGTAGCAGTTGAGATCGCCCGACCTTTTCCGGCACATGTGTGGGGAATTTCCATCACTACTGGCCTTGCTGTCTTATCGCGCGTGTGGTTAGAATCTTGGTCAGTCTCGCGTTGAATGTTCTAAAAAATAGTACGAGCATTCTGGGATGCAAGGAACTTTCCATTCCTGCTGAAAGCCTTTGTACTGACGCTGTGCTACATTCGAATGCGAATACTAGGAGCGAGCTTTACATCTAGCAGTGCAAATGCGATGAAGGTGTGATGTGGCTCTTGTGGTTGGCTGAACTGAACTGAATTCCCAAGTACTAATTATCAGTTCCTAAAGGAGTAAGAGGAACTACAAACAGTTACGTGTCAGGTTATGCTACTTGCATGTTTCATGATTTGTCAGCGAGCCTGCGTCAGTGCTTTCTATGTGCGTTAGGCTGCATGAATTCCTGTGACACTCATCATCATCATCATCAGGTGCCCTGCCATGGCGTTGGCAACCATGGACTTCCAACCATCTCTATCTCTCGTTGCCCCCAGCATCTCCCCCACCCTCTTCATCCCCAGCCACTCTGCAAGTCCATCCAGCATTCTCTCCCTGGGTCTACCTGGTGCTCTCTTTCCCTCCAGCTTTCCCGTTGTGACCAGGTGCTCCAAATCCCCCTTCCTCATAAAATGGCCTATAAATGTTGCTTGTCTTTTCCTAATCTTCCTTATGAGTGATCTATTTATGTCTGCCTCCATCAAGACTGTCTCGTTTGTTTTCTTTGCTGTCCATGGAACTCTCAACATTCTTCTGAGAAACCACATCTCGGCTGCCTCGATCCTGCTCTGGCTTTGCTTGCTGACTGTCCACGCCTCGCATCCGTACAACAGTATTCCTGTGACACTAACTGTCCTAATATTAATCAAAGAACATAACTCTTGAGAGTCACGTAGGAATTCTCTCCCATGTTGTAGGAATTCCTGTGACAGTAACTTTCCTAGAAGTTCGACAACATGGGAGATAATTCCTATGTGACTCTCAAGAGTTATGTTCTTTGATTAATATTATAAACAATTCTCCCTGCTTCCCTCTTATTTCTTTGGTAGTTACTTTCCTGTTTACGTATTGCGTATGCGTACGTCCTTACGTATGTGCCTGTGAGCGCGTATGCCTGTGTGTGTGTGTGTGTGTGTGGTGTGTGTGTGTGTGTGCATGCGTGTGAATGTGTGTGTGTGTGCGTGCGTGTGTGTGTGTGTGTGTATTGTATTTGTGTGTGTATGTGTGCGTGTGCGTGTGTGTGTGTGTGTGTGTGTGTGTGTGTGTGTGTGTGTGTGTGTGTGTGTGTGTGTGTGTGTGTGTGTGTGTGTGTGTTGGCGTACTGCTTACGTGTCTGCACATGTATGAGTCTGCCCGTGTCTGCCTGTGCGTATGCATGTCTGTTCACAGAATGCCGATTTTTCTTATACAACGTCATTGTGCGTATGTTATTGTTGATCTGCCTCCTTCTTCTTTGTTATATAGTACTTATGTTATCATTGATTTATCGTTGATTTACACGTCTATCTTTACATTGAATGTAAAATGCAAGGCACTTACTAGCTTGCTTTCTAGGATACTGTTACAGAAATACCATCACCATCATCATCACCATCATCATCATCATCATATCATCATCATCATCACCACCATCATCATCATCATCATAAGCAGCAGCAGCAGCATTGTTATTATTATTATTAGTGGCGGTGGTAAAAGTAGTAGTAGTACTACTGGTTGTAGTAGTAGTAGTATAATATAGTAGTGGTAGTAGCTGTGTAGTAGTAGTAGTAGTAGTAGTAGTAGTAACAACGGCAGCAGCTGAAATGACAATGACAAAGTCCAAAGTACCTATTAGTAGGAGGCGGTTGGGGGGGGGGGGGCGACAGTGCACCCAAAGCACTCATTTCTGAAGACTTAAATTAAATCGTGATGGGCGTATCTGCCAAACAGAGAGGTGAACAGGCTCATGTCCTGACTTGAACCCTTGCCTCAGTTCACCCAGCTGTAAACAAGTACCTGGGAAAGGTAAAGAGAGAAGGAGGAGGAACTGGCTTTGTCCTCAGCATGCTGGTCCCAAGAGAAATTAATCGTTTCCTGCCTGTAACGAGATAGCCTCGACCTATTTCCGGTTCTGTGCGCCTACATACGAGAGCATCCCGTACCTTTTTCGTCATCGGATTCTGACGGTCTACAAAGGGAGGGAACACGATAATGTTTCCTGTCCATTGTAGACACACTAAAGACACAGTTATATCCCTTTGACCAGTCAAGCGACCACAGAGTACTCTGTGAACGACGAACAAGTTGCTATTTCGATAATGAGATTCAAGATGGCAGACAGCAGCAGCGATCGACCAGGCGTCCGTTTTCAGAAAAAAAAAACATTTACTGGCTGTTATGTGAATTCCAGATGTTTGTCCAGTTCTTCAGTAAACAACTACACCAATTTCCAGTGTTTTCTGTGGTTTTTATGTGCTGTAAAGACTGTGTTTATGTTCCGAATTTGTCATTTTTGATATTTTGATACAAAATGTACATTATATCCACCTCTCCCAAAATGATTGCCAACAAAATCAAGTTCTACTTACACCACATCATAGCCAGGGGTATAACCAAAAATAAATGCAAAAAACTCTTTGAGATATCTCAATAACTGGCTGAATACTGGAAGTTTAGTGAACCAACCATAAAATGCAGACATTTGCTCTGGCACACAGCAATGCAGAAAAGGCTGTATACGTGGCAGTGAAGGGGTTGGTCTCTACCACCTTGGTTTCTGACGACTACACAGGCAATAGGAACATTGACTTTTGCTTGTCACAAATTGCCACAGTACTTTGACAGTATCTAGGATATGATAGTAAAACTAAAGATTCCCAAGTACATATGTACCACTAACTTTGACAGT
>JAPXFY010000022.1:65156171-65158671 GCA_030674185.1 Monoplex corrugatus
TTAGTAGTAACAGGTAGAGATGGTAACAATAGCAATAGCTTTAAAGTAGGAAGAATAATTGTAGTGTACAGAAACACAGAGGTGTAACAATAGCAATAGTTAGTAGGAAGAATAATTGTAGTTAGAGTAAAGCAAAGAGTGTAACAATACAATAGTAGTAGGAAGAATAATTGTAGTTAGCAGTAACAGCACAGAGGTGTAACAATAGCAATAGTAGTAGGAAGAATAATTGTAGTTAGCAGTAACAGCAGCAAGAGGGTAACAATAGCAATAGTAGTAAGGAAGAATAATTGTAGTTAGCAGTAACAGCAGTAGAGGTGGTAACAATACAATAGTAGTAGGAAGAATAATTGTAGTTAGCATAACACAGCAGTAGAGATGGTAACAATAGCAATAGTAGTAGGAAGAATAATTTTGTAGTTAGCAGTAACAGCAGCAGAGGTGTAACAATAGCAATAGTAGATAGGAAGAATAAATGTAGTAGAGTAAGCATAGAGATGGAAATAAGCATAGTAGTAGTAAGAATAAGCATAGTCAGTAAATAAGCAATCATAGAGATGGTAACAATAGTAGTCAGATAGCATAGTAGTAGAGAATAATTGTAGTTAGCAGTAACAGCAGCAGAGAGGTCGGTAACAATAGTAGTAGGAAGAATAATTGTAGTTAGCGTAACAGCAGTAGAGAGGTAACATAGCAATAGTAGTAGGAAGAATAATTGTAGTTAGCAGTAACAGCAACAGAGGTCGTAACAATAGCAATAGTAGTGGAAGAATAATTGTAGTTAGTAGTAACAGCAACAGCAGAGGTGGTAACAATAGCAATAGCAATAGTAGTAGGAAGAATAATTGTAGTTAACAGTAACAGCAGTAGAGATGGTAACAATAGCAATAGTAGTAGGAAGAATAATTGTAGTTAGCAGTAACAGCAGCAGAGGTGGTAACAATAGCAATAGTAGTAGGAAGAATAATTGTAGTTAGCAGTAACCAGCAGCGAGAGGATGTAACAATAGCAATAGTAGTAGGAAGAATAATTGTAGTTAGCAGTAACAGCAGCAGAGGTGGTAACAATAGCAATAGTAGTAGGAAGAATAATTGTAGTTAGCAGTAACAGCAGTAGAGATGGTAACAATAGCAATAGTAGTAGGAAAATAATTGTAGTTAGCAGTAACAGCAAAGAGATGGTAACAATAGCAATAGTAGTAGGAAGAATAATTGTAGTTAGCAGTAACATCAGCAGAGAGGTGGTAACAATAGCAATAGTAGTGGAAGAATAATTGTAGTTAGCAGTAACAGCAGAGAGAGGTGGTAACAATAGCAATAGTAGTAGGAAGAATAATTGTAGTTAGCAGTAACAGACAGCCATAGGTGGTAACAATAGCAATAGTAGTGGGAAGAATAATTGTAGTTAGCAGTAACAGCAGTAGAGATGGTACAATAGCAATAGTAGTAGGAAGAATAATTGTAGTTAGCAGTAACAGCAGTAGAGTGGTAACAATAGCAATAGTAGTAGGAAGAATAATTGTAGTTAGCAGTAACAGCAGCAGAGGTGGTAACAATAGCAATAATAGTAGGAAGAATAATTGTAGTTAGCAGTAACAGCAGCAGCAGAGGTGGTAACAATAGCAATAGTAGTAGGAAGAATAATTGTAGTTAGCAGTAACAGCAATAGAGGTGATAACAATAGCAATAGCAATAGTATGAAGAATAATTGTAGTTAGCAGTAACAGCAGTAGATATGGTAACAATAGTAGTAGGAAGAATAATTGTAGTTAGCAGTAACAGCAATAGAGATGGTAACAATAGCAATAGTAGTAGGGAGAATAATTGTAGTTAGCAGTAACAGCAGCAGAGATGGTAACAATAGCAATAGCAGTAAGAAAAATAATTGTAGTTAGCAGTAACAGCAGCAGCAGAGGTGGTAACAATAGCAGTAGGTGGAGTACTTGGTAGTAGTAACAATAGCAACAGCAGAAGTATAGTGATAGTAGCTGATATCCAGAACTGGATGACGCAAAATTACAATTGAATGGTGATAAAACTGAAGCCATGCTCATAGGCACCAAAAACAAACTTGCCTCTAGTATACTGAATACCATCCTGCTAAGTGACAACATCCTTCTCTCTGATTCTATGGTAGTGGTAGTAGTAGTAATAGTAGCAGCAGCAGCAGTAATAGTATTAGTAGTAGTAGTAACAATAACATCAGCAACAGCAGTAGTAGGAACAGAAGCAATAGAAGTAGTAGTAATTGCCGTTATTGTAGTAGTAGTAGTGGCAGTAGTAGTAGCAGTTGTAATAATAGTAGTTGTAGTAGCAATAACAGCAGTGGTGGTGATGAGTGGTAGTAGTAGCAGTAGTAGTCATAGTAGTAGTAGCAGCAGCAGTAGTAATGGTAGTGGTAGTAGTAGTACTAGTACTAATATTAGTACCAGTAAAAGTATTAGTTATTATAATAACAGGAGTAGTACTAATAGTAGTAGTATCAGTAGTGGCAACATCTG
>JAPXFY010000022.1:65163671-65166171 GCA_030674185.1 Monoplex corrugatus
GCTGAACTTGTTAACATAAAAAATCTTTCATTTGTCTCCCATGATAACCTTCGAACTAACCAGCAGTTTCTACAGGACAATATTCACCCCACCGCCAGAGGAAGCAGCGTGATAGCGGGGAACCTGGGAAGACACATTCGGGATCTATTTTGGGAGACGCCTAGAAGACCAGGAGGATCACGACCTTCACGGCCACACGCCTCTAGATTCTCCCGAGGACCGTTCCCCTATTTTGACAGCTATGAACCGTGGTGGCTGTCATACAACATGTTTTGAATGAATAGTAGTAGATCTACAGTGACCAACGTTTCATGTCACAGGACTTTTTCCTCGTCATCTCTGACAGTTCTCTTGGTGAAAGTGTATAAACGCTAGGAATTAGTCAGTCAGGACTCAGACTATAATCTCTGTACATTTGAAGGCGTGTATACTATTATTTAATTTATTTATAATTTATTTCTGTTCTAGATCAAAAGTCTTATCTTGATTAGTAGGACTTCTTTTCTCCATAGTTTTACTCATTTTTTGTTTCTACCTTTACTTTGTAGTAAAAGTAATCATTCCCCCCCCCCCCCTCCCCATTTTCCTCGTACACGGAAAACCAAATATACGTGATTTTCAAACAAATCACCGTTAATTGAAAATAAGGGATTAGCCGACTATGAAAATCAATTTTTTACAGTGGAATTGTAGGTCTATTTCCACCAATTCAGCATACCTGGAACATTTCCTTGCCTCAAATCAGTGTGAAGTCTTGATTCTGCAGTCGCTTAATGTTATACCAACCAAACTTCCCAATTTCCAAAATTACTATTATCCACCAGTGTATGCCTATGGGAATCCCGGGAAGAAAGTAGCCACTGCGATATACATACTTAAAGAGTTACAATATCACATATTTACTTCCCCAGTTTTAACGTCAACTGAAGACTTACACGCTTGTGCCGCTACAGTACAATTCAGTAATTCTTTTATCCTGAACGTTTTGTCAGTCTACCTGCCAACAGGTCCAAATGACCACAACACAGAATGGCTGCGCACGATTCCGGATCTGCTGCACGGTAAATGGCTAATAGGTGGAGACTTTAATTCCCACTCCCCGTTTTGGGAAAAAGATTGCTGTACTGTGACAAGCAATCGTTTAGTAGAAAATATAGTTGACAGTTCGCTTTACCTTTTGAATGATGGGAGTGTCACTAGAATTCCTGATATTTCCAAACATCGGGCAACAGCCATCGATCTGTCTTTAATCTCACCAGAATTAGTACCCTGCTGTACCTGGGACACTCACAGAGATACTTTAGGAAGTGATCACTTACCTATCCTCATAACACTAACTAACGAAAACATCAGGATGAAAGACAGCATTCCTGATATTATACCAAAATATAATTATACACGCGCTGATTGGTCCTTGTTTCAGACTGTTCTTTCTATTCGAGATTTCACACATTATGAAAGTGAAAATGTAGACGTTATGTTTTCTAAATTCCAGGAGTCAGTTCTAGCTGCTGCAGACCTTTCCATCCCGAAACTCAAAACTTTTAAGTCTAATAACCGTTTGGGTAATGTTTGGTGGACGGAGGTATGTGAGCAAGCAGTTCAGTATAAAAAAGAGAAATACAAAATCTACATCAAAAGCAGGAAACCTGAAGATCATATGGAAATGAAAAAAGCTAACACCCAGTGTAATAAAATCATCGCTGAAGCAAAGAAAAATTACTGGGCATCATACTGCACAAAAGAAATTTCAGATTTCAAGGATTTCCATAAAGTATGGACAAAAATGAATCAAATGAAAAATGGAGCCAACTTACCTAGGTGTCCAATAATGATTGATACAAGTCACAAATTTCTTTCCGACATGGACAAAGCTGAAACTTTTGTGGAACTTTTTGCCCAAAATAGTAAAGTAGATGGTTTGACTCCTACCTGCAAACACTACAGGGAAATGGCAGCTAACAACCCTATCTACACTGATCCAATACCTCAAAATGATCTCTGGTTTAATTCTCCAATCACCTTAGAAGAGTTAAAAAACACTATCTTGTCTCTGCGCAACAAAAGGAGTTCGGTAGGTGTTGATGCAGTTTCAACTGAAATGATTAAACATCTTCCAGAAAACTATATTATTTTTTTACACAAAATTTTTCAGAAATGCTGGGCTGGTGGAACTATACCACAATTATGGCAAACGTCTGTTGTTATACCAGTATTAAAAGCAGGAAAGCCTAAAAACAATAAAAACAGTTACAGACCTATTGCTTTAACGTCCCATACGAGCAAACTATTGGAAAAATTGGTATTAAACAGACTTGTACATTACTGTGATAAAAATAACGTTATTCCAGTAAATCAGGCTGGTTTTAGAAAAGGGAGATCTACAGTTGAGCACCTGGTTAAACTTACCACTCACATCAAGAAAGAGTTTGCCCGCAGAAAAAGTCTTTTAGCTACATTTTTTGATGTGAAAAAAGCTTACGATCAAGTTTGGCATACG
>JAPXFY010000022.1:65171171-65206171 GCA_030674185.1 Monoplex corrugatus
TCTATCTACATGTATCTATCTATCTATCTATCTGTCTGTCTATCTATCTATCTATCTCTCTATCTATCTACCTACCTATCTATCTATCTATCTATCGATCTATATATATATACATATCAGTAAGCTTCCGGCAGTCGGTGTTAACTATGCATGATACGCCCTAATGTTTTGAGTCGAGCTGAAGCCTCTGGAGCAGAGTCGGCTGTGCCTAATAGGTCTGATATGGGAAAGGCAGTCTCTGTGACACTCAATGCATGTATGGATGCTGGCCTGAGATTGCCTTCACGGGAGCTTGCTTTCCGCCTGATTCTCTTTCCCTCAGCTAAGGTCTGGATCTTCTTTTCCCCCCGACCTGAGTTGTTTCTAGAGCACACTGCGCCATCTGTTGCGGTCGGCTGCTATGTCTTCCTAGCACACTGTGTTGATGTCCAGAGCTTTCATATCGCGCTGGTAGACGTGTTTGTATCGTAGCTGAGCGCGGCCAACAGATCTCTTGCTGAAGACTAGTTCACCGTAGAAGAGATCCTTCGGGATACGTCCATCTTTCATCCTGAGCACATGGCCAAGACAGCGCAGTGTAAGAGGAAGCTGTTCACCTGTCGCTCTTGTTTGACTTGTTGTCCATGTTTCGCTGCCATACAGTACAGTGTTGATGATGCAGGTGATGTTCACTGCCATCTTGGTCGGAGTTTTCAAGCTTTGAGTTCTCCCAGACACGGGCAGTAGGTCAGCCTGAGGTTGCTGCAGCCATCATGCCAATGTGTTTGTTGATCTCGGTATCGAGGGACAGATTGTTGCTGATGATGGACCCGAGGTATATGAACTGATGGACGACATAAAGTCTGTAGTTGTCGATGGTGATGACAGGTGGAATGTCACAACTTGACTCAGCACGTACGTCTTTTTCAGGCTGATGGTCAGACCAGTCTTTGCGGGCTGATGGTCAGACCAAAGTCTTTGCGGGCTGATGGTCAGACCAAAGTCTTTGCGGGCTGATGGTCAGTCCAAAGTCTTTGCGGGCTGATGGTCAGACCAAAGTCTTTTTCAGGCTGATGGTCAGAACAAAGTCTTTTTCAGGCTGATGGTCAGACTAAAGTCTTTTTCAGGCTGATGGTCAGACTAAAGTCTTTGCGGGCTGATGGTCAGACCAAAGTCTTTTTCAGGCTGATGGTCAGACTAAATTCTTTTTCAGGCTGATGGTCAGACCAAAGTCTTTTTCAGGCTGATGGTCAGACTAAAGTCTTTTTCAGGTTGATGGTCAGACCAAAGTCTTTTTCAGGCTGATGGTAAGACTAAAGTCTTTTTCAGGCTGATGGTCAGACTAAACTCTTTTTCAGGCTGATGGTCAGACTAAAGTCTTTTTCAGGCTGATGGTCAGACTAAACTCTTTTTCAGGCTGATGGTCAGACTAAACTCTTTTTCAGGCTGATGGTAAGACTAAAGTCTTTTTCAGGCTGATGGTCAGACTAAAGTCTTTTTCAGGCTGATGGTCAGACCAAAGTCTTTTTCAGGCTGATGGTCAGACCAAAGTCTTTTTCAGGCTGATGGTCAGACCAAAGTCTTTGCGGGCTGATGGTCAGACCAAAGTCTTTTTCAGGCTGATGGTCAGACCAAAGTCTTTTTCAGGCTGATGGTCAGACCAAAGTCTTTTTCAGGCTGATGGTCAGACTAAAGTCTTTTTCAGGCTGATGGTCAGACCAAAGTCTTTTTCAGGCTGATGGTCAGACCAAAGTCTTTGCGGGCTCGGGAAAATGTGTACACATGTATGAGGCGTGTGTGTGTGCGAGATATGAACAGCGTCATCGGCAAAGAGCAGGTCTTTAATAATGAGCCAACGGTGGATGTGAGGAGGTTGTTCTGCTCTCTGTGTGTGAACCAAGAGTGTTCTTGTTGCCCTCATACATACCTCTTGTGTTGCCTGTAGCTGCTCCAGTCTGGATGTCAGCAGGCTTCATGTCCCTTCTCACCTCGATCAACCATTTTCAGCAGGGAGTTCCTGACAGCAAATCCAGCTCCATGTTCTCTGTGCTCCTCAGCACTGTTTCCTTGCCAGAAGAAGGTACAGTCTTTCTCCTTGAGCGTGTCTGAATCAGCCAGGCGCGTTTCTTGCAAGGCGACCATCTCTACCTGAAGTCTCGTCGTTGATGACAGCAGTCTTTCTTGCATTGCTGATGTCATGGAGGTTCTCTGATAACCCTGTTGTCATTGTACTGATAGCCCTGTTGTCATTGTACTGATAACCCTGTTGTCATTGTACTGATAGCACTGTTGTCATTGTACTGATAGCCCTGTTGTCATTGTACTGATAGCACTGTTGTCACTGTACTGATAGCCCTGTTGTCTGTGTACTGATAGCACTGTTGTCATTGTACTGATAGCCCTGTTGTCGTTGTACTGATAACCCTGTTGTCATTGTACTGATAACCCTGTTGTCACTGTACTGATAGCCCTGTTGTCATTGTACTGATAGCCCTGTTGTCGTTGTACTGATAACCCTGTTGTCATTGTACTGATAGCCCTGTTGTCATTGTACTGATAGCCCTGTTGTCATTGTACTGATAGCCCTGTTGTCATTGTACTGATAGCACTGTTGTCACTGTACTGATAGCCCTGTTGTCACTGTACTGATAGCCCTGTTGTCACTGTACTGATAGCCCTGTTGTCACTGTACTGATAGCCCTGTTGTCATTGTACTGATAGCCCTGTTGTCATTGTACTGATAGCCCTGTTTGTCATTGTACTGATAGCCCTGTTGTCATGTACTGATAGCCCTGTTGTCATGAAACTGATAGCCCTGTTGTCATTCTGTACTGATACAGCCCTGTTGTCATTGTACTGATAGCCCTGTTGTCATTGTACTGATAGCCCTGTTGTCATTGTACTGATAGCCCTGTTGTCATTGTACTGATAGCCCTGTTGTCATTGTACTGATAGCCCTGTTGTCACTGTACTGATAGCCCTGTTGTCATTGTACTGATAGCCCTGTTGTCACTGTACTGATAGCCCGTTGTCATGTACTGATAGCCCTGTTGTCATTGTACTGATAGCCCTGTTGTCATTGTACTGATAGCCCTGTTGTCTTGTACTGATAGCCCTGTTGTCATTGTAACTGATAGCACTGTTGTCATTGTACTGAACCCTGTTGTACATATGTATTATGATAGCCCTGTTGTCATTGTACTGATAGCCCTGTTGTCATTGTACTGATAGCCCTGTTGTCATGTACTGATAGCCCTGTTGTCATTGTACTGATAGCCCTGTTGTCATTGTACTGATAGCCCTGTTGTCATTGTACTGATAGCCTGTTGTCACTGTACTGATAGCCCTGTTGTCATTGTACTGATAGCCCTGTTGTCATTGTAACTGATGGTCATTTCTGTACATTGTAGACTGATAGCCTGTTGTCATTGTACTGATAGCCCTGTTGTCACTGTACTGATAGCCCTGTTGTCATTGTACTGATAGCCCTGTTGTCACTTGCTACTGATAGCCCGTTGCATTGTACTGTAGCCTGTTGTCATTGTACTGAAGCCCTGTTGTCATTGTACTGATAGCCCTGTTGTCATTGTACTGATAGCCTGTTGTCACTGTACTGATAGCCCTGTTGTCATGTACTGATAGCCCTGTTGTCATTGTACTGATAGCCCTGTTGTCATTGTACTGATAGCCCTGTTGTCATTGTACTGATAGCCCTGTTGTCATTGTACTGATAGCACTGTTGTCATTGTACTGATAGCCCTGTTGTCACTGTACTGATAGCCCTGTTGTCATTGTAACTGATAGCCCTGCTGTCATTGTACTGATAGCCCTGTTGTCATTGTACTGATAGCACTGTTGTCATTGTACTGATAGCCCTGTTGTCACTGTACTGATAGCCCTGTTGTCATTGTACTGATAGCCCTGTTGTCACTGTACTGATAGCCCTGTTGTCACTGTACTGATAGCACTGTTGTCACTGTACTGATAGCCCTGTTGTCATTGTACTGATAGCACTGTTGTCACTGTACTGATAGCCCTGTTGTCACTGTACTGATAGCCCTGTTGTCATTGTACTGATAGCCCTGTTGTCACTGTACTGATAGCCCTGCTGTCATTGTACTGATAGCCCTGTTGTCACTGTACTGATAGCCCTGCTGTCATTGTACTGATAGCCCTGCTGTCATTGTACTGATAGCCCTGCTGTCATTGTACTGATAGCCCTGCTGTCATTGTACTGATAGCCCTGCTGTCATTGTACTGATAGCCCTGCTGTCATTGTACTGATAGCCCTGTTGTCATTGTACTGATAGCCCTGTTGTCACTGTACTGATAGCCCTGTTGTCATTGTACTGATAGCACTGTTGTCACTGTACTGATAGCCCTGTTGTCGTTGTACTGATAGCCCTGTTGTCGTTGTACTGATAGCCCTGTTGTCATTGTACTGATAGCCCTGTTGTCATTGTACTGATAGCCCTGTTGTCATTGTACTGATAGCCCTGTTGTCATTGTACTGATAGCCCTGTTGTCACTGTACTGATAGCCCTGTTGTCACTGTACTGATAGCCCTGTTGTCACTGTACTGATAGCCCTGCTGTCATTGTACTGATAGCCCTGTTGTCACTGTACTGATAGCCCTGTTGTCTGTGTACTGATAGCACTGTTGTCACTGTACTGATAGCACTGTTGTCATTGTACTGATAGCCCTGTTGTCGTTGTACTGATAGCCCTGTTGTCGTTGTACTGATAGCCCTGTTGTCACTGTACTGATAGCCCTGTTGTCATTGTACTGATAGCACTGTTGTCACTGTACTGATAGCCCTGTTGTCATTGTACTGATAGCCCTGTTGTCGTTGTACTGATAGCCCTGTTGTCACTGTACTGATAGCCCTGTTGTCATTGTACTGATAGCACTGTTGTCACTGTACTGATAGCACTGTTGTCGTTGTACTGATAGCCCTGTTGTCGTTGTACTGATAGCACTGTTGTCATTGTACTGATAGCACTGTTGTCACTGTACTGATAGCCCTGTTGTCACTGTACTGATAGCCCTGTTGTCATTGTACTGATAGCCCTGTTGTCATTGTACTGATAGCACTGTTGTCACTGTACTGATAGCCCTGTTGTCATTGTACTGATAGCCCTGTTGTCGTTGTACTGATAGCACTGTTGTCACTGTACTGATAGCCCTGTTGTCACTGTACTGATAGCCCTGTTGTCATTGTACTGATAGCACTGTTGTCACTGTACTGATAGCCCTGTTGTCGTTGTACTGATAGCACTGTTTGTCGTTGTACTGATAGCCCTGTTGTCACTGTACTGATAGCCCTGTTGTCATTGTACTGATAGGCACTGTTGTCACTGTACTGATAGCCCTGTTGTCACTGTACTGATAGCCCTGTTGTCTGTGTACTGATAGCCCTGTTGTCACTGTACTGATAGCCCTGTTGTCACTGTACTGATAGCCCTGTTGTCATTGTACTGATAGCCCTGTTGTCATTGTACTGATAGCACTGTTGTCACTGTACTGATAGCCCTGTTGTCATTGTACTGATAGCCCTGTTGTCATTGTACTGATAGCACTGTTGTCACTGTACTGATAGCCCTGTTGTCACTGTACTGATAGCCCTGTTGTCATTGTACTGATAGCACTGTTGTCACTGTACTGATAGCCCTGTTGTCACTGTACTGATAGCCCTGTTGTCTGTGTACTGATAGCCCTGTTGTCACTGTACTGATAGCACTGTTGTCATTGTACTGATAGCCCTGTTGTCATTGTACTGATAGCCCTGTTGTCACTGTACTGATAGCCCTGTTGTCTGTGTACTGATAGCACTGTTGTCACTGTACTGATAGCCCTGTTGTCACTGTACTGATAGCACTGTTGTCACTGTACTGATAGCCCTGTTGTCACTGTACTGATAGCCCTGTTGTCACTGTTTTGATAGCCCTGTTGTCATTGTACTGATAGCCCTGTTGTCACTGTACTGATAGCTCTGTTGTCATTGTACTGATAGCCCTGCTGTCATTGTACGGATGGTCCAACATCCCAGTTTGAGAGCTAGCATCTTGTTTTTGTTTGTTTGTTTGTTGTTGTTTTTCTGCTACAGGTCTTGTAGTCTGCTTGTCCAATGGAGAAGACAGACTGTAGGGTGACAACACCCGTTTGGCCGGGAGCTGCCCAGCTCAGGCGGGCAGTAGCTGTCCAGTGAAATCCAAGAATCTTTCCAATTGTCGGAAGCAGCCCCTGGCGCTACGCCCTACGTCAAATGAGTTGTTAGCTTATAACCGGTGGACTGCTGCTTCACGTGTTGTTTCCACACCATGAGGACGAGATGGAGTGATCTCTCCAGGGAACGAGCCAGGACGAAGTGATATGGACGACAAGCTGTTGCCTATATAGCAGGTCCCTACTCTCCACACTGTTAACGGGATCAAAAGAACGGCAAAAGCCGATACAGTTTGGCACCAACAGTGTGGAAGGAGTTGCCGGAACGTTGCTGTTTTCAACGATTTGTGAAGGGGTGAGAAATCATGACGGAATGAATAATCGTGTCGCCATTTGTCATCCGGGTCACAATGTGTGATATCCAAATCAGCCCACTGACAATAACATCATCAGTTCATATCGGTGCACGACACGAAGACAGAGATGATACTGTTGACTTAGCACTCATTCCTCCCAACCTAACATCTCTGATTAATGCAGAAACACTAAACGTACTTGTAGCGACATATACCAGTCGTATTTGGCTTAAAAAATCACACATCATCAGAACCTCAATACTTAAACCAAGAAACGATTTCAATATAACAACTACGGTCTGATATGGTTTCGAACCTGAGAATTAGTAAACGCAATGAAAACAAAATCAATCAAACATTTTAAACAGCGACCGCTTTGGTGTAACGTAACACAGCACTGCCTGGGAAAAATACCACCATAAAAGTTTGGCAACAGCACAAAAGAAGACATCGTTAAGATCATGATAGTATTAAATATAGATGATTTTGAAATAAACATTGACAAAAAGAACAAACAAACAAACAAACAAAAAAAAATAAACCAAACAAACAAACAAACAAAAAACAGAGCACCTCAGTATCCTTGCTCGGGAGGCTAAGAACAACAAAAATGGAACAGTTCTGCGAAAGGCCGAATGCTGCAACAACACAAACACAATTCTGGCAATTGTACCATCAAATGGAAGGCGAAATCCCACAAACCCTAAAATGCCTATATGTCCCTGTTTTCCTAATCTTCCTTAAAAGTGATCTACTTGTGTCTCCTCATCAGACTGTTGTTTGTTTTCTTTGCTGTCCATGAACTTCAAATTCTTGAGAAACACATCTCGGTGCTCAACTGTGGTTGCTTGCTGTTGTCCACGCCTCGCATCCGTACAACTATTGGTCTGATAACATTCAAGCCTCTTCTGAGAGACAACTGCACTATCTTGAATCAGTTTTGATAAAATTGGTGACTTTAGAAAAGTCAAACACAACAATTAGTGAAAATCTGCCAATGTGAAAGCGATGTAACAAGACATGAACACCACACACATCTCTTCCATTAATGAGGCTGTGTTTCTGAAAAGCATGAACAACGACAACTGTCTTGCCAGCTATGATACTGTGTTCTGCTACAAGCATGACACACTGTCTTTCCAGCTAGATGTGTTCTGCTGATCAAGACATTGAACACACTTCTCTCAGCTTGATGCTTGTTCTACTGATCAGACATGAACACACTGTCCTTCCAGTATGAGGCTGTGTTCTGCAAATCAAGACATTGAACACAATATGTCTCTTCAGCTATGAGCTGTGTTCTGCTGATCAAGACATGAACCTGTTTAGCTATGTGCGTGTTCTGCCTGACAAGACATTGAACACTGCTCTCACTATGAGGCTCGTTTCTGCCTGATCAAGACATTGAACCCACAACATCTCTCGCTATGATGCTGTTTCGCGATCAAGCATTAAACACACTATCTCATCCAGCTATGTGGCTATGTTCTGCTGTCAGACATTGACACCACGCTCTTCAGCTATGATGGCTGTGTTCTGCCTGATCAACATGACACCACACACTATCTCTTCCAGCTAGAGCTGTGTTCTGCTGATCAGACATGAAACCACATATGTCTCTCAGCAGATGTATTTCTCCTGATCAGAATTGACACCACTGTCTATCCAGCTGTGATATCTGTTTCTGCCTGATCAGACATGAACACCCTATTCTCCAGTATGTGGCTAGTTTCTGCTGATCAGACATTGAACACCACATCTCTTCCAGCTATGAGCTGTGTTCTGCTGATCAAACATTGAACACCACTATCTCTTCAGCTAGATGCTGTGTTCTCGATTAAGACATTGACACTGTTCTTCCAGCTAATGCTGTGTTTCCTGTTGATCAGACATGAACACCATATCTCTCACTATGAGGGCTGTGTTCTGCCTGATCAAGACATTGAACACCACTATCTCTTCCAGCTATGATGGCTGTGTTCTGCTGATCAGACATTGAACCCCTTCTCTTCCGCTATGAGGCTGGTCTGCTGATCAAGACATTGAACACCACTATCTCTTCATATATGGCTGTTTCTGCTGATCAACATGACACCATATCTCTTCCAGCTATGTGCTGGTTTCTGCCTGATCAAGACATTGAACACCACTATCTCTTCCAGCTATGATGGCTGTGTTTCTGCCTGATCAAGACATTGAACACCACTATCTCTTCCAGCTATGATGGCTGTGCTTCTGCCTGATCAAGACATTGAACACCACATACTTCTCTTCCAGCTATGATGGCTGTGTTTCTGCCTGATCAAGACATTGAACACCACATACGTCTCTTCCAGCATGATGGACTGTGTTTCTGCCTGATCAAGACATTGAACACCACTATCTCTTCCAGCTATGACTGTTTTTCTGCCTGATCAAGACATTGAATACCACATACTTCTCTTCCAGCTATGATGACTGCGTTTCTGCCTGATCAAGACATTGAACAGCCACATATGTCTCTTTCAGCTATGATGGCTGTGTTTCTGCCTGATCAATGAATGCGTTGAGGTCTCAGCTGACTGTGTAAGATGGTGGTGAGCTGAGGCTGAACAGGCCGGTTTTTCAGCAGCAATCCATGGCAGAGCTGACGCGCATAAAGACTGATGATGCGTTCTGGGGTCTCTCTCTCTCTCCTCTCTCTCACTCATCTCTCTCTACTCACTCTCTCATCATCACTCCTCTCACTCTCTCATTCATTCACTCACTCACTCACTCTCTCCACTCCTCACTCTCCTCACTCTCTCACTCTCACTCACCTCACTTCTCTCACTCACTCTCTCTCTCTCACTCTCTCACTCACTCTCTCACTCTCTCATTCTTCACTCACCTCACTCACTCACTCTCTCACTCTCACTCTCTCACCTCACTCACTCTCTCACTCTCTCTCACTCTCTCACTCTCTCACCTCATCTATCTCTTCTCTCAGTCTCTCTCTCTTTCTCTCTCTTTCTTTCTCTCTCTCTCCTCTCTTTCTCTCTCGTTTTTCTTCACGCTGTTTCTTTCTATTTATTTTGTTCATAATTTCTTTTATATATTGCTGGTTTCTTCTGTTTAGATTTGTTCGTTACATTTTTTGTTTGTTATTTTCAGAGCAAATAAATTGTCTTTATTTTGCTGTTGTAATCTCTTTCTCTCTGAAGAACGAACCAGAAAGAAGAAACAAAACCACTGACCCTTTTGTTTTCCGCAGAGAAACGGTCTTTCTTCAGAACACTTTGCCGATCTCCATTGGTGAAGTCTTTGAACATGGCGCCACAGAAACTATCCTGGGTGTTCTGAGGCTCTCCTGACTTCCAGCTGGTCCAAGAGGATTCCAGAGAGTTACAGGACACGGCCCACGAGTAGCCCTCAGCGTCCTGGCTTTGATCTGTAGGATCTGATTCGTAAATGCCAGATCCAAAAGTCGTCTCCGCTGAAAACCAGTAAAAGAGCTGTCAGGTCAAAACAAATGAACCAATTCCTGTAAGCCTATAACTTGGTTGTGTTACATTAAGTAAGAAGTTCAGTCAAAACAGATGACATTCCTGTAAGCCTATAACTTGTTGTGTTACATGTAAGATTGTGTAAGTGTGTGAGTGTGTCGTCCATTGAATGTAATTCTGTTTTGTTGCAGACTGTTGTATCTGATTCTCTCAACCATAAGGTGATTTTGAATCCAGTGTGAATTAAGAGATCAGTGGATATTGTTTGCCAATTTGATTGCTGGGTGGTCCGTCTGTAGTGTTGGGATTCACAGACTTTGTCTCAGACTCATGCTGAGGATAGTAAAGAGATGGCCACGGTTGTTGATAAGACGTTGAAAGCTCACACCAACAATTAACAAAACAGAAAAGAGAAACAAATGAAACCAGGAACCAGAAAAAACACGAAAGGAGAATATGAACGCGTATTTAATATACAACAAAACAAGACAGGCGCAAATTTTCAGTTGCCTTTGCCAAGCGTAAGATTACAAACAAACAAACACTAGATACACAAAATTGAGAAAAAAGACTGAAACTTCCCTGCTGCTGTCTTCCTTTGCAGGGAAGATTCAGTCTTTTTCTCAATTTTTTTTTGTATCTAGTGTTTGTTTGCAATCTTACGCTTGGCAAAGGTCAGTTGGCCGAAAACTTGCGCCTGTCTTGTTTTGTTGTATTAAATACGCGTTCATATTCTCCTTTCGTGTTTTTTCTAGGTTCCTGTTTGCTTGATCGCGGGCAGTCACACTTGTTTTGAAATGAAACCAGAACAGAATGACAACACCTGTTTAACTAACGAAACAAGACAAGACACAAATTTGTGGCTAACGGCGTTTTGTCATGTCAGGTATGCAACAAAAGACGGCAAAGAATTTCAATTCATTGGCTTAAGATAAAAATCAGTCAGATACGACTCGTAACTTCCTGAGACTTATCTTCTTCAACTAAACAATGCAATCAGCTTTTCTGTTGTTTTTGCCCCAATGATAGTGGGGTTTTTTTGGTGTTTTTGTTTCTTTGTTTGTTTGTTTTTTGTTGTTGTTGTTGTTGTTGTCATTTGCGTACGCTTGACAACGGCCAGTTCGCCAAACATTTGTATCCGTCTTGTTTTCATCCATTCTCAAGTGTTTTTGTTCTCTAGTTTGCTCGAACGCTGGTATGGACAAAATGGCTTCCACGGGTTTTCAGTGACTGGTGTAAGGCAAACGTTATTTCTCACCCCACCCCCCCCCTCCCATTCAACTTGCCTTCCTCAACAGCGTGGTGACGCTACATACAGATTTGTTTGACGTCCCATTCAACTTGTCTTCATCAACATTGTGGTGACACTACATATAGATTTGTTATGACGCTCCCATTCAACTTGTCTTCATCAACATTGTGGTGACACTACATATAGATTTGTTATGACGCTCCCATTCAACTTGTCTTCATCAACATTGTGGTGACACTACATAAGATTTGTTATGACGCTCCCATTCAACTTGTCTACATCAACAACAACAGTGTGGTGACACTATATACAGATTTGTTATGACGCTCCCATTCAACTTGTCTACATCACAACAACATGTGGTGACACTACATACAGATTTGTTGTGACGCTCCCATTCAACTTGTCTTCATCAACATTGTGGTGACACTACATACAGATTTGTTATGACGCTCCCATTCAACTTGTCTTCATCAACATTGTGGTGACACTACATATAGATTTGTTATGACGCTCCCATTCAACTTGTCTTCATCAACATTGTGGTGAGACTATATACAGATTTGTTATGATGCTCCCATTCAACTTGTCTTCATCAACATCACAGTGTGGTGACACTACATACAGATTTGTTGTGACGCTCCCATTCAACTTGTCTACATCAACATCAACAGTGTGGTGACCTATATACAGATTTGTTGTGACGCTCCCATTCAACTTGTCTACATCAACAACACAGTGGTGACACTATATACAGATTTGTTTGACGCTCCCATTCAACTTGTCTACATCAACAACAACTGTGGTGACACTAATACAGATTTGTTGTGACGCTCCCATTCAACTTGTCTACATCAACATTGTGGTGAGACTACATACAGATTTGTTGTGACGCTCCCATTCAACTTGTCTTCATCAACATCAACATTGTGGTGACACTATATACAGATTTGTTATGAGCTCCCATTCAACTTGTCTTCATCAACATCAACATTGTGGTGACACTATATACAGATTTGTTATGACGCTCCCATTCAACTTGTCTTCATCAACATCAACATTGTGGTGACACTATATACAGATTTGTTATGACGCTCCCATTCAACTTGTCTTCATCCACCAGTGTGGTGACACTACATACAGATTTGTTGTGACGCTCCCATTCAACTTGTCTATATCAACACAACAGTGTGGTGACACTATATACAGATTTGTTGTGACGCTCCCATTCAACTTGTCTACATCAACATCAACATTGTGGTGACACTATATACAGATTTGTTGTGACGCTCCCATTCAACTTGTCTTCACAAACAGTGTGGTGACACTATATACAGATTTGTTATGACGCTCCCATTCAACTTGTCTACATCAACATCAACATTGTGGTGACACTATATACAGTTTGTTGTGACGCCCCCATTCAACTTGTCTTCACAACAGTGTGTGACACCTATAACATATTTGTTATGACGCTCCCATTCAACTTGTCTACATCAACATCAACATTGTGGTGACACTACATATAGATTTGTTATGACGCTCCCATTCAACTTGTCTACATCAACATTGTGGTGACACTATATACAGATTTGTTATGACGCTCCCATTCAACTTGTCTACATCAACATTGTGGTGACACTATATACAGATTTGTTATGACGCTCCCATTCAACTTGTCTACATCAACATTGTGGTGACACTATATACAGATTTGTTATGACGCTCCCATTCAACTTGTCTACATCAACATTGTGGTGACACTATATACAGATTTGTTATGACGCTCCCATTCAACTTGCCTACATCACACACATTGTGGTGACACTATATACAGATTTGTTATGACGCTCCCATTCAACTTGTCTAACATCAACATTGTGGTGACACTATATACAGATTTGTTATGACGCTCCCATTCAACTTGCCTACATCAACACAACAGTGTGGTGAACTATATACAGATTTGTTATGACGCTCCCATTCAACTTGTCTACATCAACAACACATGTGGTGACACTACATACAGATTTGTTATGACGCTCCCATTCAACTTGTCTCATCAAACAAATTGTGGTGACACTAATACAGATTTGTTATGACGCTCCCATTCAACTTGTCTACATCAACAACAACATTGTGGTGACACTACATACAGATTTGTTATGACGCTCCCATTCAACTTGTCTTCATCAACAAAGAAAAAAGCTGACCACATATCTCCTCTCCTGACACAACTTCACTGCCTCCCCGTATCAAAGCGCATACAGTACAGACAAGACACCATGTGCTACAAAAGCCTCAATAACGCAGCCCCCGATTACCTGTCAAGCCTATTTGAGATCTATGTTCCCTCACGTACCCTCCGCTCTGCCTCCGATCCTCTGACTTTTCGCTTTCCACGCACTAAGCTCAATACCTATGGTCCACGAGCCTTCTCTGTTTCTGGTCCACTTTCCTGGAACAAACTTCCTCTCTCAGTCCGTCAGCAACCTACTTTTGTCTCCTTCAAGTCCGCTCTCAAACTCACCTTTTCTCCTCTGCATAAAATCCTGACCTCACTCAACCCCCACTGCAGCCTGTCTCCACTTGGAGGGGAATCACATTGTAATATATAATTGTATTATAAATATGCTCTCTATAATTTTTCATTGCTTTTATTCTTTCTCCCCATTTATAGCCATGCGTGTGTGTGTGTTGTGTGTGTGCGTGAGTGTGTGTGTGTGTGTGTGTGTGTGTGTGCGCGCGCGCGCGCGCGTGCGTGTGTGTGCGTGCGTGCGTGCGTGTCTGTTTCAACGCTTAGATTTGATTTTATCAAGATTTTGCGCTGTATAAATATTGTAATTATTATTATTATTATTATTATTTGTTATGAGTCTCCATTCAACTTGTCTTCTTCAACAGTGTGGTGACACTACATACAGATTTGATGATTTTTTCCCCGGATGCATGTATGCACATTGGTTTTGCCCACACTATGCAGGTGTCGTGTTGCTGCACAGTCTGCATACTCTGTCTTTGGTGTCATGTATGCTGCATATTTTCATTTTCCATCAACCACTGGATACTGACATAGATCATAAAATGTTGAGTGTGTATATTTGATGTTTTTGTGTATATTTGATGTGTAGTGTGTATATTTGATGTTTAGTGTGGTATTGATTTTGTGTGTTAGTTGTGTATATTGATGTTTTGTGTGTATATTTGATGTTTAGTGTGTTATATTGTTGTTGTTTTGTGTGCGTAATTTGGAATTGATTAGTGTGTATATTTCATGTTTTGTGTGTATATTTGATGTTGTTGTGTATGATTTGTGTGTATGTGTTTATTGTATTATGTTGTGTGTATATTTGATGTTTTTTGTGTATATTTGATGTTGTTGGTGTGTATATTTATGTTTGTGTGTGTATATTTGATGTTTATGTGTATATTTGATGTTTGTGTGTATATTTGATGTTTTGTGTGTATATTTGATTTTTGTGTGTATATTTGATGTTGTATGTGTATATTTGATGTTGTGTGGGTGTGTATATTGATGTATAGTGTGTAATTTTGATGTTTTAGTGTGTATATTTGATGTTTGTGTGTATATTTGATGTTGTGTGTGTATATTTGATGTTTTGTGTGTATATTTGATGTGTGTGTGTATATTGATGTTGTGTGTGTATATTTGATGTTGGTGTGTGTGTATATTTGATGTTTTGTGTGTATATTTGATGTTTTGTGTGTATTTTTGATGTTTTGTGTGTATATTGATGTTGTGTGTGTATATTTGATGTTTGTGTGTATATATTGATGTTTTGTGTGTATATTGATGTTGTTGTGTATATTTGATGTTTTGTGTGTATATTTGATGTTTTTGTGTGTATATTTGATGTTTTGTGTGTATATTTGATGTTTGTGTGTATATTTGATGTTTTGTGTGTATATTTGATGTTGTGTGTGTATATTTGATGTTTTTTGGTATATTTGATGTTGTGTGTGTATATTTGATGTTGTGTGTGTGTATATTTGATGTTGTGTGTGTATATTTGATGTTTGTGTGTATATTTGTGATTGTTTGTGTGTATATTTGATGTTTGTGTGTATATTGATGTTGTGTGTGTATTTTTTGTGTATTTTAGTGTGTTATATTTGATGTTTGTGTGTGTATTATGTTTGTGTGTATATTTGATGTGTTGGGTGTATATTTTGATGTTTTGTGTGTTATGATTTGTGTTGGATTTTGTGTTGTGTATATTATGTTGAGTGAATTTATGTGTGGGGTATATTGATGAGTTTTGTGTGTGTGTTATTTGATGTTTTGTGTGTTTTGGTATTATATTGTGAGTGGTTGTTTGTGTGTGAATGATGTTTGGATGTTTTTGTGTGTATATTGATGTTGTGTGTGTATTAGTATTTGATGTTTTGTGTGTATATTTTGATGTTGGTGTTGTATATTTGTATGTTGTGGTTGTGGTATATTGATGTTGTGTCTGATTGATGTTTGTGTGCTGACATACAGACGAAGGGGCTTTAGGCACTGAGAGGTCCGCACACACGTTGACCAGGGAGATGTGAAAAACCTCCATCCTTTATCCACCAAAAGGACAGTACCAATGAAGGATCAAACCCATACCTTTAAACTGCAACTCTGACGTTTACAACTTGACCATTGCGCACATCGTACATAGTGTATGGCTTAAAGGCTGATGGACAGCGACGTCATCGTGGTGGCGGTATTTAAATCAACATTTGATGGGTCTGATAAAGTTAAGAAATAATTACTGCTGCTAGAAGCAGTTTAAAATGACTTGTCTGCATCTGATTCACACTGCCCATGTCTAACATTCAAGATTATATTGCGATATCAGTGTAAGCTTTTAATCGAGCTTTGATATCGTAAGTGATTCGAAATCCGAAACAAGTGTGACTGCCCGCGTTCAAGCAAACAGGAACCAGAAAAAAACACGAAAAAAGAATAAGAACGCGTATTTAATATAACAAGACAAGACAGGCACAAACTTTTCGGCTAACTGACCTTTGTCAAGCGTAAGATCACAAACAAACAAACACCAGATAAAAAAAAATAGGAGAAAAAGACTAAAACTTCCTTGCTGCTCCATCCACTGTGAGAAAAGTTTGTTAATGATCTTACGCTTGACAAAGGCAAATTGGCCGAAAATGTATGCTTATCATAAGTTATTGTTGAATATCATCGTTGTGATTGTTCTTAAACTTGTTTGTAAGTTTTACCAAGACTGCTAAGTGACATTTCTTAAACTTGTTTGTAAAGCTTTACCAAGACTGCTAAGTGACATTTCTTAAACTTGTTTGTAAAGCTTTACCAAACTGCTAAGTGACATTTCTTAAACTTGTTTGTAAAGCTTTACCAAGACTGCTAAGTGACATTTCTTAAACTTGTTTGTAAGTTTTACCAAGACTGCTAAGTGACATTTCTTAAACTTGTTTGTAAAGCTTTTACCAAGACTGCTAAATGACATTTCTTAAACTTGTTTGTAAGCTTTACCAAGACTGCTAAATGACATTTCTTAAACTTTTTGTAAGCTTTACCAAGACTGCTAAATGACATTTCTTAAACTTGTTTGTAAGTTTTACCAAGACTGCTAAACGACATTTCTTAAACTTGTTTGTAAATTTTTTACCAAGACTGCTGAGTGATATTTGTACTGTAACTTACATGGTGTCCTTAAAGTGGTTATACTGCATCATTTCTTCCATGTACATATTGGACCATGAGTTCAGAAAGGCCAGGCTCATGCCCACAGAGGTGCAGTGGGCGTGGGCGTCATTCCAGCTCAAGGGAGAGGAGAAGAGAATCAACTCTGTGGCCTGCTGCTGCTGCTGCTGCTGGGCGTCAACTGCTAAGTGAACCGTCATCGTTATTGTTGGAAATAAAGACAAGAAGTGGGAGAAGATGAGGAAGACGATGTGCACAAGAAGTTTGAAATAGGCGAGAAGGAAGAAGGAGGGTGAAGAAGAAGTAAAGGAATGGAAGGATGAAAAAAGAATTTCTCTCTCTGTCTCTCTCTGTCTCTCTCTGTCTCTCTGTATCTCTCTCTCTCTCCTCTCTTTCTCTCTCTCTGTCTCTCTCTCTCTCTGTCTGTCTGTCTCTCTCACTCTCTCTCTCTCTCTCTCACACACACTCACTCACCCACCCACCCCCCATCCACCCACACACACACACACACACACAAGCACACACACACACAAGCACATACACACACACAAGCACATACACACACACGCGCGCGCGCGCGCGCGAACGTGCGCACACACACACACAACACACTACACACACACACCACACACAACACACACCACACACAACACGACATACACGACACCACACCAGCACACACCACACACCACCAGCAACAAAGTAACACACACACAACACCACACTACCACACACACACCACACAACCACAACACACACCACACACACAACACACACCACAACACACACACACAAACAAGTACACACACACGCACACGTTACACACACACAAACAACAACACACACACACACCACACACACACACACACACACACAAATACACACACACGCACCACACACACACGACATACACACACACACATACACAACCACACACGCAACGTACACACACACTACACACACACCACACACACACACAACACACACACACAACACACACACACACACTCACACCCGTCCAAACGATTCCCCACAACACACAACAACAACACACTACCCGTCCGTTTCCCAACAGTATATTTCCAGTGGTGGGCATCGCTCGTGCTGTGACGTTTTCCTTTTCTGTCCAACAGATAGAATTTGCTTTTTCTTAAATACGTTAAGACACACACTGACGGAAGAGTAGACTGTCAAGGGGAGAGGGGATGGGAGAGAGAGAGGGGGAGAGAGAGAGGGGAGAGAGAGAGAGAGGGAGAGGGAGAGAGAGGGAGACAGAGAGAGGGAGACAGAGAGGGGGAGAGAGAGAGAAGGAGAGAGAGAGCGGAGAGAGGGAGAGAGAGAGGGGAGAGAGAGAGAGGGAGAGAGAGGGAAAGAGAGAGAGGGAGAGAGAGAGAGAGAGAGAGAGAATGACAATGACAATGACAATGACAATGATTCTTTATTTTCCAACGGTAAAAGCCATTGGCTAGAAGCCATTTTTCAAACTTGACGTCGCTGTTCTATACACATGACATTTGTTTGCTGCAACAAGTGCAGCTCAAGGAAAGATACATGTTGAATACTAAAATTAAGATAACATTACAATGACATCAAGAAACGTACACAGTCAGTACTTAAAAATAGATAAATAGACAGACAGACAGATAGATAGATAGATAGATAGATAGATAGATAGATAGATAGGTAGATGGATAGATAGATAGATAGACAGACAGACAGATAGATAGATAGATAGATAGATAGATAGATAGATAGATAGATAGATAGATAGTAGAAAGATAGATAGATAGATAGATAGGTAAATAGGTAGATAGACAGATGGAGAGAGAGAGAGACAGAGACAGACAGACAGACAGACAGATAGACACAGAGAAAAACAGAGCAAAAGAGACAGAGAGAAAGAGAGAGATAGGGAGAGACAAACAGACAGATAACAGACAAACACTGAGAGTCAGAAAGGTAGAGAGATGGAAGAAGGGCGAGAAAAACAAAGGCAGAATACGAAGCCGTTGTATTTGAAAACAAAACACGGGAGGTAAGGGGAAGAGAGAGGAGAGAACGATAGCTCTCTTTCTTCAGAGTTACATGTAGTGAACACTTGAGCTCTTTGTTCTCTCTCTCTCTTGATCTCGCTCAAATTGGAACTAAAGTGTATAGCCTATTATAAGAATCAGCAGACATGAGAAAATGAAGGACAGAAACAGCGAGACAGACAATTACTGTTACACATTTTACTGACAGCAGCAACATAGTTACTGTTACAGATTTTACTGACAGCAGTAACATAGACATTACTGTTACACATTTTACTGACAGCAGCAACATAGTTACTGTTACAGATTTTACTGACAGCAGTAACATAGTTACTGTTACAGATTTTACTGACAGCAGCAACATAGTTACTGTTACAGATTTTACTGACAGCAATAACAAATGCCCTTGTTCATGAAGTCAAAGTCTGAATGCCAGGAAGTCCACGGCAGCAAGAAATGTCAAGCTGTCGTTGGGACACCCACCAGAGGAGACTCCTGCACTGTTGCTGGGTCACTTCAGTGGTCAACAGGTACCTGTTCTGAACCAACTTACTAAGGACACTGCCTACTAATCCCCTACTAATTTCACTTTCAGTTTCAGTTTTCAAAATGACGTCTCCGCGCTCGGAACGGATTCCATATGCACTAAACGTCACAGGTGCACGTGTATGGTAACCGTGGCACAAGCCTTAAGCCTGCACATAAACCCATGAGCTAGCCAGGTCCTGAGGCCCTACCTAGACTATGATTTACCTAGTGTATATTTTGCTAATGACAGAAATCACTAGCTTGCTTAGGAGAGGAACGAAAAACCAATGAAAAAATTGCAAAAGAAATACAATGCTTTCGATTACCACATCTAACATACCTAACATGTAGAACAACATATGATATACCGATGCTGTGCGTGTTTTCATCAACATCAACTAATGCAATACTTTTTACTCAGTTTAATATTTGTGCTGTTGATATCTTTTGGTTTCAATAATTCTTTGATCTTTCATATAAATCGTTTCGATTGTAAACATTTCCAAAATATCTGTCAATATTATCTTTCGTTTCCAAACAAAAGTCATAGGAAACATTGTTTATAAGTCTCATTTCTTTCAACATGACATTCGCTCCAGTAACCATTTCAGTTTGTTTTCGTATTTTGTGAATATTCATGAATATTTTTTCCGTGGAACATCTTTTCCCAATTTTTTTTTTGACCACTTAGAACAAGGATTTTGGAAGTGTATCATCTGTTGTTAATATTTCATAGAATAACCGTGCACCTTTCGCTACAGAACAAATAGCTTTCAGTGCTGTAAGAAGATCATGTGTACTTTCATTTTAAATGTTCAGCTGTGTCTTCTGTACGTAGGCCTCCACAGACTGCTGACGGCCATGAAAGATGCGGACATTTACATTCATTTCCTATTTTCTGTTGAAAGCACAATATGTCAAAATAAGCTATCATCATTCAAAAAGCGTGCAATACAATAAACTCCTTTTTGAATCTATTTATTGTATTTTATTATATTCCTCCCAATGGTGTATTTTTAGTTACATAGGTCTACTTTGAAAGTAATTTGAAGTTGTTGGCTTTATATAACTACAAAAATGATAGTGTGCTTTTGTGTTTCCAGAACAAGTTATCATAAGTTTTATGTAAAGCATATCTGGAGCCATATTTTTCAAGTCTTTCTTAAAAAGGGTATAGTAGTATAGCACCACACATGTTTTCCTATTTATGTTTTATGGTTTTAAACTTTCTCAGCCAGGAACGTTTTTAAAGCTGGTCTGTGCAGACCTCTATTTCCTGTGCTTTTTAAGATATTTTTCCCGTAATTTGGTCGTGTTTATCTTTCCAAGCAAACGGGAAACACAAAGAGATGGATTAGTTTGCAAGTAATTAGTGCTTCCATTGGCATCAGCACTGACATTACCATAGACAACAAGAAACTTGAGACCGTCCATAGATTTAAATATCTGAGAGCTATAGTATCAGATGAAGGATCAAAGCCCGAAGTACTTTCCAGGATTGCCCAGACTACAGCTGCAATGACCAAGCTAAAAGTCATCTGGAACGACAAGAATATCGCTATCGGTTCCAAGATCAGACTGATGCGTTCCCTGGTCATGTCAATATTTTTGTATGCATGCGAAACATGGACCATAACAGCAGACATTGAAAGAAGGATACAGGCAATGGAGATGAGATGCTTCCGCAAACTCCTTGGTATCTCGTACAAAGATCATATAACCAATAAGGAAGTGAAAACCCGAATCGAAAACGCCATCGGGCCGTATGAAGACCTCCTGACCTCAGTAAAAGACGCAAACTGAGGTGGTACGGGCACGTCACACGATCATCTGGACTGGCCAAGACCGTCTTGCAGGGAACAGTTCAGGGAGGGAGACGAAGAGGCAGACAGAGAAAAAGATGGAAAGACAATATCAGAGAGTGGACTGGCCTTGAATGGAATATCATTCTGCGGAAAGCTGAGGACCTTGAGGAGTGGAGGAAGTTGCTTGCAAAATCTTCAGTGATGCCCCAACGGTCAACCAGACTACGGGACTGATGATGATGATGAATTAGTGCTTTAAGCACAGCGACTGTTTCCAGAGGAGAAAAAACTTCCTCTTATCCAAATTTGGAATAAAGCTTTTTATTTTACAATGTGATTTCTACCTTTATATCCTTAACATCTTCTGTAAATCACATAATATTTTGAATCTTTGAGAGTTCCAGTTTATATTCCAATGCTATATACATCTCATTGTCGACCCCTTTCTTTTTTCTTTTTTTTTTTTCTCTTTTCTTTTCTTTTCTTTTCTTTCTTTCTTTCTTTTTTGTTGTTTTTGTTGATTCCTAACCAAACTGTTTGTGTTTTGTCAGTATTCAAGCCCTGATGATTTTCCAAATTTTTATCAAGATGATATTCTATCTCCAGTACTAATCAGTTGAGAATCATCTGCACAATAATAGATTTTGTATTCTTTGTTATTGACCATAATGCCTTTAAAATCTGCTATCTTTTCTGATCACAATTGCCAATATCTTAACATATAACACCAATGAATATGGACAAAATGGTTCACCTTGTCTACAGCCTCTTTCTACATGAAGCCAGTGTGATGCGTGTCCGTTGAAGGTGGTATATATAATCGTAACAGCTGCATTATGGTTTGTCTATGTATGTAGATCTCTCTCTCTCTCTCTCTCGCCACACACACACACACACACACACACACACACACACACACACACACATACACGCACACACACGCACACGCACACACACGCACACATACGCACACACACACACACACACATATATATATATATATAAATATGTATATATATGTATATATATAATATATATATGTATGTATACGAGAGAGAGAGAGAGAGAGAGAGAGAGAGAGAGAGAGAGAGGTGAGAGAGATCTATATACATAGACAAACCATAATGCAGCTAGACCTAGAAAAACTACAAGCATTAATCTACACCATTTTAAAACTATTTCTGAAAGAGATTAGTTTTGATATTTTTAAAGTAAGCAGACAAGTGTTTTATCTTAAAGACCCTGGGCATGACTTCCGTGTAGTTGGTCTCAAAACAAGAGAAGGATTTCTTGTCGTAAACAGCTAGAGAAAACAGAGGTACGGTTCAAATAGAAGCTCCTTGTGATCTAAGAACTTTAGTCATTCGTAAGGCAGGAAAAGTTCTGATACACGTTGGCATGATATTCGTTTTAAACAATGAAAGCAGGGTATGCTAATTGTATACTCAATTCGTGCTTTGATTGGAGGCCAATGATGAAGTTTTTGCAAGTTTTTTCCCGTAGGACAAGTTGAGCTGCATATTTCAGACTATTTGCAGTTTGGATAGCGCCCAGCTCATCAGAGCGCCCGGTTAAGAGGGAGTTTCAGAAGTCAAGTCCAGATAACACGAAATACACTAACAGCTTGTGGCATCAACAGAAAGAAATGGACGTATTTTCTTTATTCTCCGTAGTTAAAGATAGATGATTTTGCTAAGATGATTAACATAATCCCAAAAGATATGTCAAAATCAATTTTCATTGCACTTCCAAAGAAGACAGGGGCTATAGAATGCGAACTCCATCGCACAATCAGTTTGATGAGTCATGTAACCAAGATCCTATTAAGAATAATCATGATGAGGACAAGGAATAGAATCAAAGAAGAAATAGCAAATGAACAGTGTGGATTTGTGGAGGGGAAAGGAACTATTAATGCCATGTACATGTACATCCTAAGAACTATCATAGAGAGGTCAATCGAGATGAACAAGAATTTATATCTATGCTTTGTTGATTATACTAAGGCTTTCGATCGGGTAAGACATGAAGAATTGATCAACTAACTAGAAAGACTCAATATTGATGGAAAAGATCTACGAATAATCAGAAATATGTATTGGGAACAAACAGCTGCAATGAGAATAAAAAAAACGATGTAAGCTCTTTACAAAACATCAAAAGAGGAGTCAGATAGGGTTGTGTTTTGCCACCAGATCTGTTTTCACTTTACAGCGAAAACATCATTTGAAACCTAGAGGAAAACACTGGATTAAAGGTTGGAGGAAAAATGATAAACAACATTCGATACGCAGATGACACCGTGCTAATTGCAGAAAATGAAAGGGACCTACAAAACCTTGTGAATATACTAGAAATAGAAAGCAAAGGTAAGGGGTTGGAAGTAAACAGCAGGAAGACTGAAGTCATGGTGATCAGTAAAAAATACATGAAATTCCCTCATGCAAAATAACAGCAAACGGCACAACCTTGAGACAGGTTGATAAGTTTAAATACCTGGGAACGATCATTTCACTAGACGGCAGATGCACATCAGAAATAGCCAACAGAATCGGCCAAGCCAAAACAGCATTCAAGAAGATGAAAATCATGCTTACCAACAAATGCGTATCAATTAACATCAGGAAGAGAGTTCTTGAATGTTATATACATGTAGAACCAATACTGTTGTACGGTTGCGAGGCGTGGACAGTCAACAACCAAAGCCAGGACAAGATTGAGGCAGCCGAGATGTTGTTTCTAAGGAGAATGTTGAGAGTTCCATGGACAGCAAAGAAAACAAACGAGGCAGTCTTGATGGAGGCAGACACAAGAAGATCATTCATAAGGAAGATTAGGAAAAGACAGGCAACATTTATAGGCCATTTTATGAGGAAAGGGGAATTGGAGCACCTGGTCACAACGGGAAAGCTGGAGGGAAAGAGAGCACCAGGTAGACCCAGGGAGAAGATACTAGACGGACTTGCAGAGTGGCTGGGGACAAGGAGGGTGGAAGAGATGCTTGAGGCAACAAGTGATAGAGACAGATGGAAATCCATAATCGCCAACGCCATGCAGTAACGGACCTGATGATGATGATGAATTGACATAAGCTTTTATGGCCAAGGAATCACGAAAAATAAAGAAACAAATACATTCCTTGTAGATTTGCTGAAGGTTGCGGTATAGTCTGAGATAAACAAGGCCTTTGAGCTACTTTATAGGTTTGATTTTGTATTTATGTACATGAGTTCTGCTTTGTCTTCATTCCGTTTCAGTTTGTTTATTTTCACTCAGACAGCTATGCTCTCCACCAGTGATCGAGATATCTTTGAGGAAAGAAAAACGATGCAGTTGTGATCATCAGCAAAGACTGAGATATCTTTCAGGAAAGCAAAACGATGCAGTTGTGATCATCAGCAAACATGGTAGAGTGCCTTGATAGTTTAGCAAAATCTCTAAATGGTTGTAAACACAAAGTGAAGAGAACAGAGCTCAGTACAAAACCCTGTGGTGCACCACATTTAAGACAAAATGGAGCTAACCTAATGTCACTGGTGACAACAAACCCAGATCGACAAGAAAGATGTGACTTGAATCACGCAAGAAGTTTTAACGCAGCCACATGTAAATGCCTTTTCGAGATCATGATCATCATCATCAGGTGCCCTGCCGCATGGCGTTGGCGATCATGGACTTCCATCTGTCTCTATCTCTCGTTGCTCCTAGCATCTCTCCCACCCCCCTCGTCCCCAGCTACTCTGCAAGTCCGTCCAGCGTTTTCTCCCTGGGTCTACCCGGTGCTCTCTTCCCCTCCAGCTTTCCCGTTGTGACCAAGTGCTCCAAATCCCCCTTCCTCATAAAATAGCCTATAAATGTTGCCTGTCTTTTCCTAATCTTCCTTATGAGTGATCTACTTGTGTCTGCCTCCATCAAGACTGTCTCGTTTGTGTTCTTTGCTGTCCATGGAACTCTCAACATTCTTCTTAGAAACCACATTTCGGCTGCCTCAATCTTGTTCTGGCTTTGTTTGTTGACTGTCCACGCCTCACATCCGTACAACAATATTGGTTCTATATAACACTCAAGAACTCTCTTCCTGATGTTAATTGATAGGCATTTGTTGGTAAGATCATGATGTTATGGTTAATTGTGTCAAAAGCTGTTGAAGGATCTAGTAGTGACAGAATGGACCTTTTCTGTACTAGGTTGTGGAGTTTGGTGTTTGAAGAATGTAGAGTGGGAGGTACACTTTCTGTAGAAGGACTGTGAGAAAGTTTGATCTGGAAAGAAGTTGAAGATAGGGCTGTAGTTTCCAGGTGTCATAATTGCCAGTATATGTATGTATATATAGCTAAGTCTGACTAATTTTTTTTTCTGGGTACCCCGGTTTACCACTGATCCCCTTGGTTGTTGGATTAGAGTTTTCTTTTCTTTTCAAAGGTCAAACTGGATTCGTTGCTCTAGGCACAACCCATTTACATCGGCCTTACCTCACAATTATATATTTCCATTCACTCAATCACATGCTTACATTTCCTTTTATTTGTGTATGTATGTGGGGATACATGTATGCATATGTTTTTGTACATATACATATACATTTTAACGGTATATGTATACCCTAATATCCCAGAAACTGCACTTAGCATGTACATCATAGTCTGTTAATGTCCTATACTTTGATACAGTATCCTCTTCACTGTAAAGTGGTCATAATGTGACATGATCAGTTTTACATTGTAGAATTCATCTCATTTCTCCCCAGACATCGGTTTGCCTCCCCTCTTCACAATAACCATTACTCACAACTGCAGATGACCACTTAGTTTCTTCTGCTCCTCCAGACAACAGGGAAATCTGCTTGATTTTCCACTACTTTATGTGTTTGTTATTTGTTTTTCCACTAGTTTATGTTTGTTGTTTGTTTTTCCGCTAGTTTATGTGTTTGTTGTTTGTTTTTCCACCAGTTTATGTGTTTGTTGTTTGTTGTTTGTTTTTCCACCAGTTTATGTTTGTTGTTTGTTTTTCCACTAGTTTATGTGTTTGTTGTTTGTTTTTCCACTAGTTTATGTGTTTGTTGTTTGTTTATCCACTAGTTTATGTGTTTGTTGTTTGTTTTTCCACTAGTTTATGTGTTTGTTGTTTGTTTATCCACTAGTTTATGTGTTTGTTGTTTGTTTTTTTCCACTAGTTTATGTGTTTGTTGTTTGTTTTTCCACTAGTTTATGTGTTTGTTGTTTGTTTTTCCACTAGTTTATGTGTTTGTTGTTTGTTTTTCCACTAGTTTATGTGTTTGTTGTTTGTTGTTTGTTTTTTCCACAGTTTTATGTTTGTTTGTTTTGTTTGTTTGTTTTTCCACTAGTTTGTGTTTGTTGTTTGTTTTGTTTTTCCACTAGTTTATGTGTTTGTTGTTTGTTTTTCCACTAGTTTATGTGTTTGTTGTTTGTTTTTCCACAAGTTTATGTGTTGTTTGTTTGTGTTTTTCCACTAGTTTATGTGTTTGTTATTTGTTTTTCCACTGTTTATGTGTTGTTTGTTATTTGTTTTTCCACTAGTTTATGTGTTGTTTGTTATGTGTTTTTCCACTAGTTTATGTGTTTTGTTATTTGTTTTTCCACTAGTCTATGTGTTGTTTGTTATTTGTTTTTCCACTAGTTTATGTGTTTGTTTGTTTGTTATTTGTTTTTCCACTAGTTTATGTGTTTGTTATTTGCTTTTCCGCTAGTTTATGTGTTTGTTATGTGTTTTTCCACTAGTTTATGTGTTTGTTGTTTGTTTTTTCCACTAGTTTATGTGTTTGTTGTTATTTGTTTTTCCACTACTTTATGTGTTTGTTGTTTGTTATTTGTTGTCTTATGTTTATGCTTGACAAAGGCCAGTTGGCCGAAAATTTGCACCTGTGTTCTCTTGTTATATTAGATACGCGTTCTGATTCTGTTTTCTTGTTTTTTCTGGTTCTTATCGTTAGAGTGTGAATCAGAGTTTTCCCTCTTCTTCTTCTTCGCTCGTCTGCCCACTTCCACTTCTACCACCCTGGGTGTCGTGGGGAGAAAAAGCGGACGGTCATCAGAATCTGAAAGCCTGAAAAGCTTTACCTCTCCCAACAAAACATACAAATGAAGAACTCCCATCTGTATTCTCCAAGTATTTCACCACCAAAATACAAACTCTTCGTGACAGGCTTGACAGGACACCCTGTCAACCATGCCCACCTGACCCTTCCTTCTCTGGCACACCTCTTACTACTTTTACCCCAGTCTCACAAGAAGAAATTTTCAACACAATCAGATCCATGTCGTTCAAAACCATGCGAACTGGATCCTCTTCCAGGTTCTCTCTACTCCGACTGTCTCCCTACTCTCCTCCCATTCATCACTGACATCATCAACACTTCTCTTCAAACTGGAACTGTCCCAGATTCTTTCAAGTCTGCTATTGTTCACCCTCTCTCAAGAAACACAATTTAGACCCAAATGAACTGAAAAATTACCGGCCTATCTCTAATCTCTCTTTCTTGTCAAAACTCCTTGAAAAAGTCGTCCTCAACCAGCTGAACTCTCACCTGTCTGCCAACAATCTCCTCAATCCTTTCCAGTCAGCCTACCACCAGTGCCATAGCACTGAAACTGCCCTACTACACATTCTCAACAATCTCCTCCTTGCGACTGATACTGGCAAAGTCTCTCTCCTCACACTCCTTGATCTGTCTGCAGCCTTTGATACCATTGACCATGGTATTCTCCTTTCTAGACTTCATCATACTTTTGGCATCTCTGACATTGCTCTCTCCTGGTTCACTTCATATCTATCAAACAGAAAACAAACTGTTCTCATCAATGGCACTTACTCTCAACCTGCATACCTAACCTGTGGTGTTCCACAAGGATCTGTCCTTGGCCCTGTTCTTTTCACTCTTTATACCTCCCCCCTGTCCACCATCATCAACTCCCACTCTATAAAACACCACTTCTATGCTGATGACACCCAACTTCAAGCAGTGACTCACCTGATGATATACAGCGCCTGTTGACTCCACCACTGAGTGTTACTCGGACATTAAGAACTGGATGACACACAATAAACTTCAGCTTAATGACGACAAGACAGAAGCTATCCTCATTGGCACCCGTCAGAAACTTTCTCAGCTGCCTCCTCTTTCTCTCCCATTATGTAACACATCAGTCCCAATTTCTGATTCAGCTAAAAACCTTGGTGTCTGCATTGACTCTACCCTCTCCATGAACAACTTTGTTTCTCAAACTGCCAGATCTTGCTACTATCATCTCCATCGTATAAGCCTGATCAGGAAGTATCTCTCTCTGTGGAAACAACTGCAAAACTCGTTCTCTCCTTCATAATGTCTCGCATTGACTATTGCAATTCACTCCTGTCTGGGCTTCCTGCCTCCACCATTCACATCCTACAGCGCATTCAAAACAATGCTGTACGCCTTGTACTCAAAAAGAAAAAAGCTGACCACATATCTTCTCTCCTGGCACAACTTCACTGGCTCCCTGTATCAAAGCACATACAGTACAAACTAGACACCATGTGCTACAAAAGCCTCAATAACGCAGCCCCCGATTACCTGTCAAGCCTACTTGAGATCTATCTTCCCTCACGTACCCTCCGCTCTGCCTCTGATCCTCTGACTTTTCGCTTTCCACGCACTAAGCTCAATACCTATGGTCCACGAGCCTTCTCTGTTTCTGGTCCACTCTCCTGGAACAAACTTCCTCTCTCAGTCCGTCAGCAACCTACTTTTGTCTCCTTCAAGTCCGCTCTCAAAACTCACCTTTTCTCCTCTGCATAAAATCCTAACCTCACTCAACCCCCCTCTGCAGCCTGTCTCCACTCGGAGGGGAATCACATTGTTATAATATATAATTGTATATGATATGCTCTCTATAATTTTCCATTGCTTTTATTCTTGCTTTTATTGCTTTTATTCTTTCTCCCCATTTATAGCCATGCGTGTGTGTGTGTGTGTGTTGTGTGTGTGTGTGTGTGTGTGTGTGTGTGTGTGTGTGTGCGTGCGTGTGTGTGCGTGCGTACGTGCGTGCGTGCGTGCGTTCGTGTGTGTCTGTTTCAGCGCTTAGATTTGATTTTATCAAGATTTTGCGCTATATAAATATTGTAATTATTATTATTATTTATTATGATGTCATGGTCTTTTTCAAGCATCGATGCAGGGCTCTCCTTGGTCTGCATTTCGTTTTAATCCAGATACAGCCGGCAACAGGAGTTGTGGTGAAGCTACGACGGGTCCAGTAAACCTCTAGTGGATTATACAGTCATTACAGAAAGTACAGAGAGAGAGAAAGTTTACCTGTATCAACGAATGAACACGAAATAATCATCCAAATCTTACCTGCTTTAGATCGTGAAGTTCAAACCACATTCACAACTCTAGTCCTTCATTACACATTTCTGTGCGATGTAAGCATCCAACTAAAATGTCTATGAATGGTCTGGCACTTTTCATATACCTGCTTTTATAAAATATAAAATCACTGCTCTTCAGACCAATCCCGCCACATCCATTCGCACACCTCACCCTCTCTCTCTCTCTCTCTCTCTCTCTCTCTCTCTCTCTCTCTCTCTCTCTTCCTCTCCTCTCTCACTCCCCCTCTCTCTCTCTCACTCTCTCTCTCACTCCTCCTCTCTCTCCTCCTCTCTCACTCCCCACCTCTCTCACTCTCTCTCTCTTTCTCTCTCTCCCCCTTTCTCTCACTCCCCCCTCTCTCTCACTCTCTCTCACTCCTCTCTCTCTCCCTCCTCTCTCACTCCCCACCTCTCTCATTCTCTCTCTCACTCCTCTCTCTCTCTTTCTCTCTCTCCCCCTCTCTCTCTCACTCTCTCTCTCTCTCTCTCTCTCTCTCTCTCTCTCTCTCTCTCTCTCTCTCTCTCTCCACTGTACAATGTGAGCCAGGAGTGAATGTTTTCAAACAAGACACACACAGGCTCGACAACCTGGCGAAAAATGGTATTGTCAATGTATTGATCAACACTGGATTGGTTGTCAGTGTGGCCAAGTGGGTACCACAACAAACTGATGACTAAGAGACTGGAAGCTGTTGAATATGCCATTGGTGTCAATAGGTAGGGCAGGTCTCACAGCAGCAGTAGCGTACAGCAGGGCGCTTGGACTACTGTTTTGATCACACAGCGATCTTCCTGGCGAGTCTGATGCTATTGTCTTGCCACAACTTCTTTGCTATCTATCCAAAGACAGAACTGGCCATGGAAATGCGCAACATCACTTCTGCACCAAGAGATCTACTGATCAAATAGCAGCATGTGTCTACGGTCTTGATCTCTCACTTGTTGGTGACAATCAGAGGTGATGAAAGCCAGAAGCCTGGTAATGGTGTTGGATGACACAGCTTCTTTCTTGATTAGGCCAATTGTAAAGCTGAGGTATTTGATGATCCGCATGATTAGGCCAATTGTAAAGCTGAGGCATTTGATGATCCGCATGATTAGGCCAATTGTAAAGCTGAGGTATTTGATGATCCGCATGATTAGGCCAATTGTAAAGCTGAGGTATTTGATGATCCGCATGATTAGGCCAATTGTAAAGCTGAGGCATTTGATGATCCGCATGATTAGGCCAATTGTAAAGCTGAGGTATTTGATGATCCGCATGATTAGGCCAATTGTAAAGCTGAGGTATTTGATGATCCGCATGATTAGGCCAATTGTAAAGCTGAGGCATTTGATGATCCGCATGATTAGGCTAATTGTAAAGCTGAGGTATTTGATGATCCGCATGATTAGGCCAATTGTAAAGCTGAGGTATTTGATGATCCGCATGATTAGGCCAATTGTAAAGCTGAGGCATTTGATGATCCGCATGATTAGGCCAATTGTAAAGCTGAGGCATTGGATGATCCGCATGATTAGGCCAATTGTAAAGCTGAGGTATTTGATGATCCGCATGATTAGGCCAATTGTAAAGCTGAGGTATTTGATGATCCGCATGATTAGGCCAATTGTAAAGCTGAGGTATTTGATGATCCGCATGATTAGGCCAATTGTAAAGCTGAGGTATTTAATGATCCGCATGATTAGGCCAATTGTAAAGCTGAGGCATTTGATGATCCGCATGATTAGGCCAATTGTAAAGCTGAGGCATTTCATGATCCGCATGATTAGGCCAATTGTAAAGCTGAGGCATTTGATGATCCGCATGATTAGGCCAATTGTAAAGCTGAGGTATTTGATGATCCGCATGATTAGGCCAATTGTAAAGCTGAGGTATTTGATGTTCCGCATGATTAGGCTAATTATAAAGCTGAGGCATTTGATGATCCGCATGATTAGGCTAATTGTAAAGCTGAGGTATTTGATGATCCGCATGATTAGGCCAATTGTAAAGCTGAGGTATTTGATGATCCGCATGATTAGGCCAATTGTAAAGCTGAGGCATTTGATGATCCGCATGATTAGGCCAATTGTAAAGCTGAGGCATTTGATGATCCGCATGATTAGGCCAATTGTAAAGCTGAGGTATTTGATGATCCGCATGATTAGGCCAATTGTAAAGCTGAGGTATTTGATGATCCGCATGATTAGGCCAATTGTAAAGCTGAGGTATTTGATGATCCGCATGATTAGGCCAATTGTAAAGCTGAGGTATTTGATGATCCGCATGATTAGGCCAATTGTAAAGCTGAGGTATTTGATGATCCGCATGATTAGGCCAATTGTAAAGCTGAGGTATTTGATGATCCGCATGATTAGGCCAATTGTAAAGCTGAGGTATTTGATGATCCGCATGATTAGGCCAATTGTAAAGCTGAGGTATTTGATGATCCGCATGATTAGGCTAATTGTAAAGCTGAAGCATTTGATGATCCGCATGATTAGGCCAATTGTAAAGCTGAGGCATTGGATGATCCGCATGATTAGGCTAATTGTAAAGCTGAGGCATTGGATGATCCACATGATTAGGCTATTTGTAAAGCTGAGGCATTGGATGATCCGCATGATTAGGCCAATTGTAAAGCTGAGGCATTGGATGATCCGCATGATTAGGCTAATTGTAAAGCTGAGGCATTTGATGATCCGCATGATTAGGCTAATTGTAAAGCTGAGGCATTGGATGATCCGCAGCAAACTGATCAATGATTTACTCCATGTCTTCGTGCCAGTTTAACCCTTTGACCCCCACACCCTGTCCCCCAGCATCCTGCATTGTCAACCACGCTAGCCAAGTAAAAACTTAACCCTTTGACTCCCACACCCTGTTCCCCAGCATCCTGCATTGTCAACCACGCTAGCCAAGTAAAAACTTAACCCTTTGACTCCCACACCCTGTCCCCCAGCATCCTGCATTGTCAACCACGCTAGCCAAGTAAAAACTTGATCCTTTGATTCCCTCACCTTATCCACCAGCTTCCTGCAGGAAGCTGATGGATAGGGTGAGAGGGTCAAAGGGTTAAGTTTTTGCAGCTGGTGAATAGGGTGGATAGCTCTGACGCCACTCTAGCCACTGTTGAGGGTTAGGGTGTTCTCTCAGTGGAGATTGGCATGGTTCACCACTTCTGACATCATGCTTGCTCTGACGACCGTTGAGAACCGTTATTATGGCAACACCTCCTTGGTCACGCGTATAGAAATCTTTTTATCAAGAGTGATTGCTCAGTTAATGTATTGTTAGAGACTGACATGAAATATTTGTGTCTATCTGACTGTCACAGTCTTATAAAGCGCTTGACCACATGCAATATTTGTGTATATCCGACTGTCACAGTCTTATAAAGCACTTGACCACATGAAATAGATGTCTATCTGACTGTCATAGTCTTATAAAGCGCTTGACCACATGAAATATTTGTGTCTATCTGTCTGTCACAGTCTTATAAAGCGCTTGACCACATGAAATATTTGTGTCTATCTGACTGTCACAGTCTTATAAAGCACTTGACCACATGAAATAGATGTCTATCTGACTGTCATATTCTTATAAAGCGCTTGACCACATGAAATATTTGTGTCTATCTGTCTGTCACAGTCTTATAAAGCGCTTGACCACATGAAATATTTGTGTCTATCTGTCTGTCACAGTCTTATAAAGCGCTTGACCACATGAAATAGATGTGTCTATCTGACTGCCACAGTCTTATAAAGCGCTTGACCACATGAAATAGATGTGTCTATCTGACTGTTATAAAGCGCTTGACCATATGAAATAGATGTGTATATCTGACTGTCATAGTCTTATAAATCGCTTGACCACATGACAGAGATGTGTATATCTGATTGTCATAGTCTTATAAAGCGCTTGACCACATGAAATAGATGTGTCTATCTGACTGTCACAGTCTTATAAAGCGCTTGACCACATGAAATAGATGTGTATATCTGACTGTCATAGTCTTATAAAGCATTTGACACATGAAATATTTGTGTCTATCTGTCATAGTCTTATAAAGCGCTTGACCACATGAAATATTTGTGTCTATCTGACTGTCATAGTCTTATAAAGCGCTTGACCACATGCAATATTTGTGAAATCTTGGCTTCCACTTCAGCAAAGACATGAGTATCTCAACACATGTACAGACAGTCTGCCTCAAAGCATACATTGACCTTAGACGCATTAGTTATATTCGCCACTTACTTTCAGAAGACGCTACCAAAACATTTCTTTCTGCCTTTGTTCTCTCCAAATTAGACTACTGTAACTCCCTCTTTTCTGGCTGTCCTCAAAATCAATTAGACAAACTTCAAAAAGTACAAAACTCTGCTGCTAAACTTGTTTCTCGTTCCCGCAAGCATGATCATGTCACACCTATTCTCAAATCCCTTCACTGGTTGCCTGTTCAAGCTCGCGTTGACTATAAGCTTGCCTCACTATGCCACTCTTTTTTCTCTGATCTCTCTCCTCGCTACCTGGCTGATCTTCTCTCTGTGTACACTCCTTCTAGAAATCTCCGCTCCATTGCTGATACCAGATTGCTCCGTGTTCCACGCGTACGCACAAAAACATTTGGACATCGCTCTTTCTCCTTCGCAGCCCCCACTATCTGGAACTCTCTTCCCTTTGAAATCCGACACCTAAAATCGACTTCTTCTTTCAAAACAGCTCTAAAAACTCACCTCTTTCAAAAATATTATCAGTAAGTTCAACCTCATTTCCCCCCAGCCTAATAGTAGAAAAGGTGTGTTAATGTGTGTGTATGTTATAGTAGGTAGGTGGGGGGTGGGGGTGGGTGATTATAGAGCCCAATGTGCCTCACAGTACTTTGGGGTATAGCCGTGGGGGTTGTGGGGTGCATTTGGACTTGCGTGAGAATCAGTGTATGATTGTAGCGTATGTAGTATTTTTATGGATTTATTCTATTACTTTGTATTGTGTATTTAGTGTATGTACGTGAGGTCCGAGAGATTGAAATATTGTGAGTGAATGATTGTAAAGCGTCATAAGCTCCGCCGTAGGCAGAGATGTGCGCTTATAAATGGTCTCTTATTATTATTATTATTATTATATCTGACAGTCACAGTCTTATAAAGCGCTTGACCACATGAAATAGATGTGTATATCTGACTGTCATAGTCTTATAAAGCGCTTCACCATATGAAATATTTGTGTCTGACTGTCACAGTCTTATAAAGCGCTTGACCATATGAAATATTTGTGTATATCTGACTGTCACAGTCTTATAATGCGCTTGACCATATGAAATATTTGTGTCTATCTGACTGTCACGGTCTTATAATGCGCTTGACCATATGAAATATTTGTGT
>JAPXFY010000022.1:65211171-65261171 GCA_030674185.1 Monoplex corrugatus
TGTTGTTGTTGTTTTTTATGCTTTTTTACTGTCTTTTTCCCCTTTGCTTCTATATTATGTTTGTTGTTGTTGTTGTTGTTGTTGTTTTTCTGCTTTCTACTGTCTTTTGCCCCTTTACTTCTATAAGATTGTTGTTGTTTTGTTATGTTTTTTAACTGTCTTTTCCCCCGTTGTTTCTATATATTTGTTGTTGTTGTTTTGTTTTGTTTTTTATGCTTTTTTACTGTCTTTTGCCCCTTTGCCTCTATATTATGTTTGTTGTTGTTGTTGTTGTTGTTGTTTTTCTGCTTTTTTACTGTCTTTTGCCCCTTTGCTTCTATATGTTTGTTGTTGTTGTTGTTGTTTTTATGCTTTTTTACTGTCTTTTGCCCCTTTGCTTCTATATGTTTGTTGTTGTTGTTGTTGTTGTTGTTGTTTTTATGCTTTTTTACTGTCTTTTTCCCCTTTGCTTCTATATTATGTTTGTTGTTGTTGTTGTTGTTGTTTTTATGCTTTTTTACTGTCTTTTTCCCCTTTGCTTCTATATGTTTGTTGTTGTTGTTGTTGTTGTTGTTTTTATGCTTTTTTACTGTCTTTTGCCCCTTTGCTTCTATATTATGTTTGTTGTTGTTGTTGTTGTTGTTTTTTCTGCGTTTTTACTGTCTTTTGCCCCTTTGCTTCTATATGTTTGTTGTTGTTGTTGTTGTTGTTGTTGTTTTTATGCTTTTTTACTGTCTTTTGCCCCTTTGCTTCTATATGTTTGTTGTTGTTGTTGTTGTTGTTGTTGTTTTTCTGCTTTTTTACTGTCTTTTGCCCCTTTGCTTCTATATGATTGTTGTTGTTGTTGTTTTGTTATGTTTTTTTACTGTCCTTTTCACCTTCACTTCTATATTATGTTTGTTGTTGTTTTGTTATGTTTTTTTTACTGTCTTCTTCCCCTTTGTTTTTATATGTTTGTTGTTGTTGTTGTTGTTTTGTTTTTTATGCTTTTTTACTGTCTATTTCTCCTTTGCTTCTATATGTTTGTTGTTGTTGTTGTTGTTGTTGTTTTGTTTTTTTATGCTTTGTTTACTATTTCCCGTTTGCTTCTATGTGTTTGTTGTTGTTGTTGTTTTGTTTTTTATGCTTTTTTACTGTCTTTTTCCTGTTTGCTTCTATATGATTGTTGTTGTTTTGTTTTTCTGCTTTTTTACTGTCTTTTTGCCTTTTGCATCTATATGATTGTTGTTGTTTTTCTGCTGTTTTACTGTCTTTTTGCCTTTTGCTTCTATATGATTGTTGTTGTTTTTCTGCTGTTTTACTGTCTTTTTGCCTTTTGCATCTATATGATTGTTGTTGTTTTTCTGCTGTTTTACTGTCTTTTTGCCTTTTGCTTCTATATGATTGTTGTTGTTTTTCTGCTTTTTTACTGTCTTTTTGCCTTTTGCATCTATATGATTGTTGTTGTTTTTCTGCTTTTTTACTGTCTTTTTGCCTTTTGCATCTATATGATTGTTGTTGTTTTGTTTTGTTATGATTTTTTACTGTCTTTTTGCCTTTTGCATCTATATGATTGTTGTTGTTTTGTTTTGTTATGATTTTTTACTGTCTTTTTGCCTTTTGCTTCTGTATGATTGTTGTTGTTTTTCTGCTTTTTTACTGTCTTTTTGCCTTTTGCATCTATATGATTGTTGTTGTTTTTCTGCTTTTTTACTGTCTTTTTGCCTTTTGCATCTATATGATTGTTGTTGTTTTTCTGCTTTTTTACTGTCTTTTTGCCTTTTGCATCTATATGATTGTTGTTGTTTTTCTGCTTTTTTACTGTCTTTTTGCCTTTTGCATCTATATGATTGTTGTTGTTTTGTTTTGTTATGATTTTTTACTGTCTTTTTGCCTTTTGCATCTATATGATTGTTGTTGTTTTGTTTTGTTATGATTTTTTACTGTCTTTTTCCCCTTTGCTTCTGTATGATTGTTGTTGTTTTGTTTTGTTATGATTTTTTATTGTCTTTTTCCCCTTTGCTTCTGTATGATTGTTGTTGTTTTGTTTTGTTATGATTTTTTATTGTCTTTTTCTCCTTTGCTTCTGTATGATTGTTGTTGTTTTGTTTTGTTATGATTTTTTATTGTCTTTTTCTCCTTTGCTTCTATATGATTGTTGTTGTTTTGTTTTGTTTTTTTGTTATGCTTTTTTTGTTGTCTTTTTCTCCTTTGCTTCTATGTGTTTGTAAAGTAGGTCTCTGTGAGAGGACTTTTTATGTTTTATTATCATTTTGTTTTTATGGTTTGAATTAAATGTACCTTATTTTCTAGGTTCGAGTTCTTATTTTTTAGCATGCTTATATTCTGTGTGGAACAGCAAGGACTACCCGTCAAACAAGTTCAATGGGACCTAATACTACTGTCCTTGAGTAAAATATGTTTTGAAGTTTTTAAGTTTCACAGAGACCTACATTTTCTTTTTTTTTTTTTTTGGAGGCGGGTTGCACTCTTCTTCCTTGCTGCTTTAGTTCCAGTTACAGCTGGGTGAATTGAATACTGTATGCACAAATTTGACGTGAGCTCAGTCATAATTAGAACGCACGAATTGCGTCCCCAGTTTGTCCCAGGGAGTTAATTCTGTGTGCACATTGCTGTGTTCAGAAATGATAAGTGGCTTCCCTTGGACCGTTTGACAGTTACTTTCTTATATATATATTTAGGCCTATATATATATATCCTTGACCTTCTTGTTTGTTGTGTATGTGCGCTGTTCTTGATTGGTCAAGCAGTCGTTCACATGTATACCTCGTGACTATTCTAGGGCTTGTTTTGGTTGCACGGAAGGCGTCGATGATAAAGAATCTTATACTGATCTGCGTAAACAGTGAAATCTGGAATGGTCCTTGACAAAATTGAGATAGCTCGGACATCCAACATGATGATGCAAGTGCAAAGCATGGCTGGAAGCAGCTCTTTAGTTCCCAACGACATAAAAGACTCGTCGACAATTCATAGTGGCCATTTCATGCATAGTCGGGTACATGAAGAAAAGGACGAAGATGACGACGACGACGACGAAGTTGTTGTGGAAAACAGAGTTGTTCCAGTTAGTCGTGGATATGACTTTCTCCAAGCCAAAAGAGAGACGTCGCATACGTACAGTTTCGGCTCGAAAAGTACTTACACACTTTATATAGATTCATCGCTGGCTAAACTCTTCGAATGCATGACTCTTGCCTACAGGTAATCAAACTAAATCATTGCGTATTTCCTTGCGTAAACGGAACCCTGTGAATAGTTATGTTTTTAGGACCGTGGTCATGTGCGAAATAGTGTTTATTTTCACGTAGCATGGGTTGGCAAAGTAAAGTGTTAATCAAGATCTAAAACTTGCACTAGTGCATTATTCCGTAGCTTGGTAGGTGCTCTGTCAGTGTGTGTCTCTGCGAGCTGGCCATGTTTACCGTTTAAATCTAGATCTACGTCATTTTGTGTGAATGAAAACTCCGTAGGCTCGACTTTTCTAAAATATAAACAAACGCAGTGTGGCAGCTGGTCAGCAGACTGATAGCTTTGTTTCCAAGGTCTGGGTATCTTGATAATTGTGGGTATCTTGATAATTGTATGTGACTATCAGGCTTTTGTTTAGTATATTGACAGATTTTCTTTCTGTAAAAGGCCTTTGTAGTAACTAGTATGTTCAGTTTGCCTGCACAGTATGATAGATTCTGTTCTCCGTTTTCTTTCCTTCATGTTGTTTGTTTTTGTTTGAGTTTGATTTGTTGTAAACAATCTATTTTCTGATTTATGCACAGTGACACACACAAATGACATGCACATGCACAACCATAATCTCTGTTACACATATGTAAACACACACACACACACACACACACACACACACATACACACACTCACACATACACACACACACACACACACACACACACTACATATTCATGCTTTATGCCCTCATGCACACGCATGCACATGTATGCACATGTATGCACATCATGCGCACATACATGCATGCACATGTTTGTGCAGATACGTGCAATTGTGTGTATCTTTTCATGTGTGTCTGTATTTTTGTGTGTTATTGTGTGTTAAAATGCACACTGCCAGTATTCATCACTTTCCGTGCCAGCAACTGGCAGCAAATTGATCAGATCAGAGTAAACATGTACCTCTCACTGGCTTGTGTTCATTCTAGTGATGTCAGATAAGTTGGTGGTCCTTGATCAGAACAGACCATGACAAGTAATAGTGACTGGTAGTGTAAACTTATTTTATGGCAAATATTATATAACCTTTGTCAAGTGGCAAACAAATGAAATGTTGATAATAATGTAATGTTTTTGCCATTTTACATTTTTATTCATTTACTTTTTAATAGCTTTTGGGCGCATAGGTGACCATTTGCATGTGATTTGACAAAAACTTGTAGTTATGCACGGTATTTCTGTGTACATGAGTATACAGTTTTTGCTTTTATTGTAATCATAATGATAGTTGGCTTTGACAGCATCATTATCATCATCATCAGGTGCCTTGCCACATGGCGTTGGCAATCATGGCCTTCCATCTGTTTCTATCTCTTGTTGCCTCAAGCACCCCTTCCACCCTCTTTGTCTTCTTGTCTTCAGCCACTCTACAAGTCCATCCAGTATCTTCTCCCTGGATCTACCTGGTGCTCTTTTTCCCTCCAGCTTTCCTGCTGTGACCAGGTGCTCCAATTCCCCTTTCCTCATAAAATGGCCTATAAATGTTGCCTGTCTTCCTAGTCTTCCTTTTCAATGATCTTCTTATGTCTGCCTCCATCGTGATCAAGACTGTCTTGTTTGTTTTCTTTGCTGTCCATGGAACTCTCAACATTCTTCTTAGAAACCACATCTTGGCTGCCTCAATCTTGTTCTGGCTTTGCATGTTGACTGTCCACGCCTCACAACCGTATAACAGTATTGGTTCTATATAACATTCAAGAACTCGCTTCATGATGTTAATTGATAGGCATTTGTTGGAAAGAATACTTTTCATCTTCTTGAATGCGGTTTTGGCTTGGCCAATTCTGCTGGCTATTTCTGATGTGCATCTGCCTTCTGGTGAAATGATGGTTCCCAGTTATTGAAATTTATCAACCTGTCTCAAGGTTGTGCCGTTTGCTGTTATTTTGCATGAGGGGATTACATGTTTTTTACTGATCACCATGACTTCAGTCTTCCTGCTGTTTAGTTCCAGCCCCCTACCTTTACTTTCTATTTCTAGTATTCACAAGGTTTTGTAGGTCCCTTTCATTTTCTGCAATTAGCACGGTGTCATCTGTGTATCCAATGTTGTTCACAAGGTTTTGTAGGTCCCTTTCATTTTCTGCAATTAGCACGGTGTCATCTGTGTGTCCAATGTTGTTTATCATTTTTTTTCCAACCTTTAATCCAGGGTCTTCCTCTAGGTTTCTCATGCTGTTTTCGCTGTAAAGTGAAAACAGATCTGGTGACAAAACACAACCCTGTCCGACTCCTCTTTTGATGTTTTAGAAAGAGTTTATATCGTTTTCTCTTCTCATTGCAGCTGTTTGTTCCCAATACATATTTCTGATTATTTGTAGATCTTTCCATCAATATTGAATCTTTCTAGTAGGTTGATCAATTCTTCATGTCTTACCCGATCACATTAATCCTTATTCATCTCGATTGACCTCTCTATGATAGTTCTTAGGATGTATAGTTCCTTTCCCTTCCACAAATCCACACTGTTCATCTGTCAAAACCTGTGAACTCGATCCGTTTCCATCTCATGTGCTCCTTGATTCTCTGGATATTCTTTTGCCTGTCATTACCAAGATCATCAACAACTCTCTGATTTCTGGTACTTTTCCTGATCCATACAAGTCTTCTTTGGTCAAACCACTATTAAAGAAAGCTTCTCTTGACCCAAATGATATGAAAAATTACCGTCCAGTTTCGAATCTCCCTTTCCTGTCCAAACTGCTAGAAAGAATTGTCCTCACTCAGCTCAATGAACACCTGTCTCACAACAATCTTCTCAGTCCCCTTCAGTCAGCGTACAGACCACATCACAGCACTGAAACAGCTCTGCTGAGAATCTTGAACGATCTTTTGACAGGTCTAGATAACGGCAACATGTTCATTCTCACACTCCTTGATTTATCTGCTGCGTTTGACACCATAGACCACGATGTTCTTCTAGACAGGCTACAAAACACTTTTGGTATTTCAGCCTCTGCACTCTCATGGTTTCAGTCTTATCTCACAGAGAGAACAGAAACAATTTCCGTAAATGGCAACCACTCTCTTCCTTCATACATTCAGTATGGCGTTCCCCAGGGATCTGTGCTTGGACCGGTTTTGTTCATCTTGTAATAATAATAATAATAATAATTACAATATTTATATAGCGCAAAATCTTGATAAAATCAAATCTAAGCGCTGAAGCAGACACACACGCAAGCACGCACGCACGCACGCACGCACACGCACGGCACACCACACCTCCTCACACACAGACCACACACAACGACACACACACACACACGCAACCGGACCGCTTTTTGATGTGATCAGAAAACATTCGGTCAATCATCACGCTTTTGCTGATGATAATCAGCTTTACAAAGAAACGCATCCTCGTGACATCGATTCTTGTACTGATTCTATCCAAAACTGTACTGAAGATGTAAAGATATGGATGAATGAAAACAAACTGCAGTTAAACGACAGTAAAACAGAAGCTATTATCATTTCTTCTGGCAGACAATCTGTAAACAGCACTTTACCTTCTTCTCTTCGCATTGGACAATCTGATGTCAATTTCATTTCCTCAGTGAAAAATCTAGGTGTCACTCTTGATTGCAATCTTTCCATGAAGCAGCATGTAAATAATATTTGCAAAGCCGCATATCTCCAACTCCGGAAAATCAGTTCCATTCGGCATCTTCTCACTACTCAGGCAGCACAAACCCTGGTTTGTTCTTTGGTACTGTCAAGACTTGATTACTGTAATTCCCTCCTTGTTGGCTGTCCACACTACTTGATCCAAAAACTACAGAAAGTCCAAAATGCGGCAGCTAGACTGGTCTGTAGGGCTAAAAGGAGAGATCATATTACACCACTTCTGCAGTCTCTTCACTGGTTACCAGTATCTGCACGGATACAATACAAAATAGCTACTCTGACTTTCTCGTCTCTTACAGGCACAGCTCCCCCTTATGTTTCAGAAATGATTTCAACATACCTGCCATCACGACAGCTCCGATCAAGTTCTGACACCCGTTTGCTAATTGTACCTCGTGTAAAAACTCAGTCGTTTGGTGAACGCTCTTTCTCTTTCTCAGCTCCTCGCTTTTGGAACAGTCTCCCATATGACCTTCGCCATGCTCCTTCTCTCACATCTTTCAAAACCGGTCTCAAGACCTACCTGTTCAAAAATGCTTTTGAGACAACACTCCATATTCACTCTTGATTCTATCATTCCTCCTTATCCCATTGTTGAAGAGGGTGCATGCTGTGTGTGTGTGTGTGTGTGTGTGTGTGTGTGTGTGTGTTGTGTGTGTGTGTGTGGTGTGGTGTGGTGGTGGGTGTTTTGTTGTCATGTATAGTTCTGTTTTCCTTTCCATATTTGTGTGTAGTGATGTGGTATGAGATGTGTTATTATGTGGTATTATGTGGTATGATGTGTTTTGTAGTATGAAGTGTGACTATATATCTGTCCATATGTCTTATGTTATATGTGTACACTATTTGTGGCTGTTCTGTGCGTCTATTATGTGAAGCGCCTTGTGCTCCCTCCTTGTGAGGGAGGAAGGCGCTCAACAAATGTCCAATATTATTATTATTATTATTATTTCTCATCATGATTATTCTTATTAGGATTTTTGTTACATCAATACATGACTCATCAGACTGAATGTGCGATGGAGTTCGCATTCTATAGCCCCTGTCTTCTTTGGAAGTGCAATGACAACAACATGATAAAATCATTGAACTTTTACAAAAGGCAAAAGGCAAACTTTTTTCCCCTAAATTTGTATTGAACTTTGGTACATTCAGATTTTTCTTCAGAAAATGATACTGTCGGAAAAATAAGACTGATGTGTTGAAATATTTATATGACAATGTGATAACCTGGACTGATGTGTTGAAATATTTATATGACAATGTGATAACCTGGACTGATGTGTTGAAATATTTGAAGATGCAGCAGTGAGGTAGAACTTGCTTGTGAGAACAGGGTCGGCATCAGTATCAGTACTATCCAGTTCAGAGGTCTATTCCTTTGTCAGGTTTTGATAGGCTGGTTGACTGATTTTCTCTTTGTGTGTGGGTGCTTCTTTGTTTATTTATTTTGTTTCGCTTTCTTTAAGTTGCCAAACTCTTTGTGTGTGGGTGCTTCTTTGTTTATTTATTTTGTTTCGCTTTCTTTAAGTTGCCAAACTCTTTGTGTGTGGGTGCTTCTTTGTTTATTTATTTTGTTTCGCCTTCTTTAACCCCTTAAGTTGCCGAAAGAAAAACCAGATAATGTGTTACATCCTTTATTAGTCTGATACAAGCTCTGGAAAGTCAGTACTTGCTATGGTGCTGTTTCAGTGTTTGAATCAAGGTCATGTTACCACACATCAATTCATGTTATCAAATCAGCATGGAAGCACATTTTTATGAATTATGAATGTTAACTAACTTTACTTATGAAGTAGTTTACTTTGCACTGTGAAAAGAAGAAAATCAGAAGAGAAGTGAAGTAGTGTGACCTCAAAGCAGTATGCTGCAGTCAGGATGGAAGGTCAGGCAACAGTTGATAACTATCCACATAAGTATACATGTACAAGCTTGTGCTGAGACTGTTTTGTTCACAACTGTAAGCTTGTGCCCAGACTGTTTTGTTTGCCACTGTTCCAAATTTTTAACCTATCCCTATGACTATGAGTATGTACTATGACCCATATTCTTGAACTAGATTTTGTGCCATTAGGCTGTTCTTTTGTTTCTGCTTTACTAGGTCAGGTGTGTGTGTGTGTGTGTGTGTGTGTGTGTGTGTGTGTGTGTGTGTGTGTGTGTGTGTGTGTGTGTGTGTGTGTGTGGTGTCCCTATGGGGATGCCAGAGGCTCTTTCAGTATTATAGCATCCCCACCTTCTGGAAATTCTGTGATAGAAATTTCCTCTTTTCTATCACTCTCTCTGTTTCTGCCTTGTTCCTTTGCTTTCTGTCATTTCTTTCTTTCATTTTCTGCCTTGTTGGTCCATTCTCCTGTATCTGTATGTGCTCGATAAAGTCTTATATTCTGTTTACGATTGATAATTGGGTACATGTATGATGTATCAAGTGCATTTTTTTTATCTAGGGAAATGAGATTTATGCAGAAGCTATTTTAGGTAATTTAGGCCGGACTGTATACATGTATATGTTTTTGTGTCCTCAGTTATGATTCAGTTTGTATTCAGGTATGTTTTTAAATCCCCTGTGTGATAAATTGGAACGAGTGGTCAACACCAGGGGCATCTCCTTTGATTATGTGCACGAATTCATTAATGATATGTATTCTAAATTTTCTTTTCTTTTTTTTTCCTATTGAAGTATTGCGTATGTTTGAAACAGTAGCCGTGATAGGGCTCTGCGCAGTCGGTTGTGCTTTAAAGGAAAATACCAGTCTTAACACAGTGTGTGTATGTGTAAGACCATTTCTTGTACTAGTTGTAGTGTGTATACAACTTCATTTGTTTTTTTACCCCTTTGTTTATTTTTTATCAAGGCCTTGTTCTTTCCAATCACTCCATTTTGAAGGAAAGGAGAAAGATATTGCAGTTTCAAGTGAACCAGTGTTGTTGTTTTTTCTATTTGAATTTGTGTGTATGTGACCAGTGACTTCTCTTGTAGAGTCTCAGATGACTCAGTCCCCCCATAGGGATTACGGGGGCTCTTTCAGTATGAATAGTATCCCCACCTTCTGGAAATTCTGTGCTAGAAATTTCCTGTTCTCTGTCACTCTCTTTGTTTCTGCCTTGTTCCTTTGCTTTCTGTCATTTCTGCCTATCATTTTCTGCCTGGCTGGTCTATTCACCTGTATGTGTTCGATAAAGTCTTATACAGTACGTTCTCTGAGTCTTAGGATTGATAATTGGGTACATGTATTAAGTGCACTTTTGGCTCCATGGAAATGAGATATATGGAAGCAATTGTAGGTAACTTAGGCCTGTTTTTATTATGTTTTATTGTCTTTAGTTATGTTTAAATTTGTATTCAGGTATGTTTTTTAACCCTTTGACTCCCATACCATGTCTACCAGCATTCTGCATTGACAACCATGATAGCCAATCAAATACTTCACCCTTTGACTCTCTTACCCTATCCACCAGCTTCCCACAGGAAGCTGGTGGATAGGGTGAGGGAGTCAAAAGGTTAAGTTTTTGCAGTTGGTGGATAGGGTGCGGGAGTCAAAGGGTTAAATACCCTGTGTGATAAATTGGATGGAGTGGTCGGTGCCAGGGGCATGTCCTTGGATTACATGCTCAAATGCATTGATATGTGTAGTTAATGTTCTTTTCTTTTTTTTTTTTCCTGTTGAAGTAATGTGTGTGTTTTGAAACAGGTTATAGCTCTGATACTGATATGGCTCTACATAGTCACCCAGGCTTTAACCCTTTGACTCCCTCACCCTGTCTGCCAGCATCCTGCATTGTCAATCATACCAGCAAAGCAAAAACTTAACCCTTTGACATCCTCACCCTATCCACCAGCTTCCTGCAGGAAGCTGGTGGATAGGGTGAGGATGTCAAAGGGTTAAGTACAGGAAGCTGGTGGATAGGGTGAGGATGTCAAAGGGTTAAGTTTTTGCAGTTGGTGGACAGGGTGCGGGAGTCAAAGGGTTAAAAACAAAAAATAACAGTAACAGTAACAGTAACAGATGGCTGATTCAGAGGAGGGAGAAAGTGGGATGGAGATGGAGGGCTGGGGGTCCCGTTAGAAAAGTTTTAGTTAAATGAGCTTGTGACAAAAGGTGATCGTCCAGACCCCTTGTATATTTATCGCACAAATAAAGAATTAAAAAATTACCAATGCTTCTTTATTTATTGCTTGATGCTTTATAATACCTTGAAGAGATACATAATATAACATGGTGAGTTTGGGTGTCTGCCTTTCATTTGAAAATGCCCAAGTTGTACGCTTTTCTTAGATAAATTTTCCCGTTCAAGATGGCGGACGAGTGATGCGGTTGGTGTCGAAGCCTGGACACATATCTAAATTGCATACCATCACAACAGTATGAATAAAAGATGCAGAAAAATCAACGGCGAACATGTTAATATCACAAACTGTTTCTATTTCTGATTGTTTTCGATGCAGTCAAGCGGTAAAAATCCGTTTGACAGTCGTAACGCTGAATGTCAAATCGTGTCGGTCAGCAAATCTCTCGATCGTTCACATCAAGTTCGGTTCGGTTTCGTGTTCATATAACTCGGCATGTCGGGCAACACTAACCGAATGGAGAAAGGTGTTTTCCGAACCAAATTCGATTCAATGGCTGCAAACGAGCGCGAAATCCATACGGTAATAAGCAGTATGTCAGAAAATAACGACCGTATTTTTTCTCGCAATTCTACTAACAACGAACTTACAGATCCCATGCCGTGCTTTAAATAGCACTCAAGGCAAACGGTTTCAAATCGAGGCTGGAGCTTTCGTCAAGAATGGCGCGTCGAAGCAGAGAAGGTGAGGAAATGTTGTTTGTCCACAATCAGTACGACCGTCAGAAATCGTAACAACTGTCAAATGCATAACGACCGTCAGAAGAAAATGATAGAAACATTGGTTTCAGCTGTTCTGTCAAATGTGTTTCTGTAAATGATTAAAATTCTTTAACATGCAAGTGAACCAAAAGTAGAGTGGCGGCAATTCAACGGGATTTTCCGCAACTTTCGGGCGATGTTTTGTGCATGACACATGATTAGGACATCGTTTTAGCGATGTCCGAAATAACGACCGAAGGATATTAAGTTAATCAATGTATCAATTATACGTGAAACTGGGGCAGAAAACGGCTTGGAATTTCTATTTTGCTTCTTCTTTAAATACATGACAGAACTAAAGTTCAGATCATAGGATTAGTGGGAAATCTGGCGATTATTTGACAGTTGTTACTCTCATAGTTGAAGACATTATCATTCAGTATGTCTGTCGTAACGACCATCAGTATCTCTTGTGATTAATAAATGATAAGTTTATTTTCATTATGATACATATTTACTTTGAAAATTTGAAAGTGCACATTTTCGGCTATTTCCATAATTCTTTTTGATAAAATGTGAAGGAGTAGAGACCAGCAACCAGATTCCACCAGCCCCCTTCCTCCCAGTCCGTCCATTTATTCTTTCTTCACTGTTCACCTCTTTCAAATGCAGCTTGTAAAATGGAGGAATGGCAAGGGGTGTATGTATTTGTTTTATGTGTTTGTTTTGTCTAAGAGCTTTTAAGTCGGTGTTCAGTCTCACACAGTCATACTCGTAGCACATACAAGGAAAAAAGAAACACATGTTTCATCAGAAATGATTTTAATACTTGCTTAAAATGTATGCTCACTTTTTGATTTTGTATTTGTTTACTGTTTTTTTACGTTTATTTGTCTGTTGTCAGGTGAGGCAACTGGTATCCCTACAACTTTCTCTGGGACACAGTCTGGGAATCCTGTACTTGGTGTTTCTACTCCAACTACACCGACAGCAACACCAAAGAAAAAACATGATGTCAATTCACCGTCACCACAACGACTGAAAGCAGTTTACAAAGCACGGCTTCATGACCTAAAGAAGTCCAGAACCAGAGATGCAGCATTATTGAAAAAACTGTTGCATGATCTTGTCGACACATCAGTTACACCAGACAATGCTGATTTGTATAAAAGAAAGAAGAGTTCCCCAGCATCAAAGACAGCTTTGAACTTTCTGAATGATGTTGCAGTGGACATCCCAGGAAAAAGGTCTGTATCTAAAAAAACTGGGCAACAAAAGAAAATCTTGCCCAAGAGACTGAGGAGACTGCACAGGGACTTTTGCCAAAAATTCCCTGACAAAAAGGTCTCTCTGAGAACTTTTTATCGTCTCTTGCCAAACAGCATATTGACATCACGAAAACAAGTTTTCCATCAGTGTTTGTGTGAGATCTGTGCAAACATTGACTTACAACTTGATGCAGTAAACAAGATCATTACTGCACCGATTGATGGCAGAGATGAACTGTCTGAAATGAGTCTCTGTCCTCAACCCACACTGTCATGCCTACAGCGCAAATGTAAAGAATGTGGTGTCGAGAAAATCAGGTGTCATATTGACACCCATCTTGTTGACCATCAAGACCAGGCCAGTCCAGTAAAATGGAAGTCATGGCAAATGGTACAGACAGAGAGAGGGAAACGAAGGGAGCTGATACAAAGAGAAGGAACAATGAAAACTCTCATTAATGAGTTGCTGAAAGAAATCCATTCCTTTTCTCAGCATCTGTTCACCTTCCGCTGGCAGCACCATCAGTTGAAAACCATCCAGACCTCTCTGCCTCCGAAATGGGTCATTGTCATCATGGATTTCGCAGAAAACTTTCTGTGTCGATACCAAGATGAGGTGTAAAGTGCCCACTGGGGGTACAATCAGGTCACTGTTCATCCATGTGTACTCTATTACCAGTGCCCAAACTGTGTGGATCTCGTCACTGATTATTTAATTTTTCTCTCTGATGATCTCAACCATGATGCCCACATGGTGCAGGTCATACAAAAGCAGACCAAACAGCATCTTGCTGCCACCATTTTGGAAGTCGTCATGGCAAGAGCCCCTGCGACGCTTGTGGGGGTGTCATAAAAAGACTGGTTGAAGATGACATCCTTTCAGGATCTGTAATCCAGAATGCAGCATCTATGTACCAGAACTGTTGTGAGCATTTTGTTCTTTCGCCAGAGTCAAATCTGTGCAGTCACACCAGGCGTTCCTTCAGACTGATTGAAACAGGAGATACTGATCGCTCTGTACCTGCCTCATCTTTGACAACAGTGCCTGGCACTCGTCAGTTTCACTGTCTGAAAAGACAAGGAAGGAATGCTTTGAAAACTAGGAAGCTGTCTTGCTTCTGCAATGCCTGCATTTTGGACAAGCCAGAAGACTGCGCAAACAAGATGTTTGTTGACACCTGGAAAGTGGTAAAACTGGGTGGCATCAAATCTGCATCTGTTCAGAATGCATCAGTACCAGATGTCCTACCCCGCCTCCCGTATTTTTCATCTTTGCTGGAGAAGATGACCCAGTGCACCACATTCCAGCAGTTGGAAAAAGTGGTTAGCAAAAGCAAAATCTCCTTGTACAGTCTTCCTGATTGTTGGCCCAAGACCATCCTTAATGTTGCAGAAGGGAGGATCGATGCAATGGCACTGACCATGCGTCCAGACACAGTGCCACCTCATTTGTATCCCCTTCAAACCACTGCTGATGGCAACTGTCTCCCAAACTGCATCAGCATGCTTGTGTTTGGAGATGAAACGCACCAAGAAGAAATCAGATGCAGGATTGTTGCAGAACTGGTGCAAAACCGTGAAATATACGCTGAGGGGCGTGGTATGGGGGGCCTGCATGTTGCTGCCAGAGTGGCAACCCTCTCACCAAATTTCACCCTGGATTGTGAAACGGCCACAGTTCAGCACACTGATGCAGCACTGAAGGCAGAAATCATGCAGATCAAACGTCCAGGTGAGAGCATGAGCCTGTGGCAGCTTGCTGCAGTTTCAAACATCCTTGCCATACCAGTGGATTCGTTTTATCCCAAACTTGGCTGGCGCGAGTATCAAGAGTTGAACAGCAGAACACTCTTGCCTCAGCATAAAGAAAGAGATGGCCCTCTTCGTATCATGTGGAGTACCAACCGTACTGACATGACTCGAGATCACTGGACAGCCAACCACTTTGTTCCTTTGGTTCCACTAGTTGATCCTGAAGCATCTGTGTCTGTCGAGATCACTGTGGATCCTTCTGTCACCACCAGTTGTGAGTCTTCCACAGAATGGCATGTTCAGCCCAATGATTTCTGCAGAGTGGAATGAGAGGGACAAGACTATGTTGCTCAGGTGCTGGAAGTGGACAGGGAGGAAGAGATGGTCAAACTCAGTTTCATGGAGTCTCGATAGGGATTCTATGTCTGGCCCTTGCAAGAGGATCTTTCCTGGGAACGTGTCCGTGTTTTGAAGGAAAAGGTGGAGATGAGATGAATGCTCTGATGAGCAATCAGAGGATGCAGTTTTTTGAAATTAAAAAGTAGACCAAAATCTGACCTTGATGTCTAATAGGGACATAAAATGAGCTTTTGTTTTGGCATGTGGCTGTATTTTGCTCACTCCTGAAATTGACATTGTGCACGGTTTCCAGTGATGTGACTGTTGGTTTACCAATGAATATTGACATAAATATTATGAGATGTTCAGTATGCAAATTTAAGTGCTCCATGAATAATACTTTTTGGAAAGTCTGTTATGATGATGTTTTTCCATTGACACTGTGTCATTGTCAGCAGCTAGTCACAGTCAATGCTGATGTTGTTTGGGAAAGTAAAAATCAAATGTTTACAAGAATCTTTTTGATTCTACTTTTGTACCATAACAGTATTATGGCTCCATTTTCCTTGTTTCTGATGTGTTGCAACTAGTCATCATTTTTTGCCATAAAGATGAACCTTGTCTCAGACTGCTTGATATCATAATTTGTGGCATGACAATTTGACTTAATGTTTGCTCCTTTATTTGTCTTTGTACATTCAGTTAAATAGACAGAAAGAACAGCTAACAAACCAACCAAACAAAACAATTTTGCCACATGTTTTCTTGTGAAATTACATTTGTTAACCAGTAACCTGTTTTAAAGCATTTTGAAAACATATTTGTCATCAAGTGTCAAAACGACATTTAATGTTGCAACTTTCTTTGGTTTCTTGTAATTTGTAATTATGTTGTTTAACCACAAAATGTATTTTCATATGATTTGTAAGCGCTCTGAGCTTATCAGAGAGAGCAGGTGCCCTAAATGTACATGTTATTATTATTGTTGTTACTGTCAAACTGTTTCTATTCATTTTGATCATAAATAATCTAATTCCTGTCAGCACATGAGCAGTTTGTTGAGTATGTCCAACAGTGAGGCCATAACAACTGTCAGATGGATTCTGTTTAAGGTGTCTACATGATCATTGTGACTTATTTAGCTTGTTTTATAGGCCTTTATGTGTAAAATATAACAATAACAATATAACTGTACTCAAAGGAAAAGTATGTCCATTTTTTTAATGACTGTTGTTATTTTTGCATTGTTGGGAAATACTTGGGTATGTCCAATGCAACATCATAACAACTGTCAGATAAAAACGCCATATCATGGTAACAAGGCTACTGTGGGTCCTATACTTGGTATCATTACATGAAATGCACCCTCAACAACACAGAAAATCATCAGAGGATGCAGTTACTGTCTTATTTACAACTGAGCAATAAAGAACAAATCAATATGTCCGACAGTTGTTATGTCGGACATACCATCTCATGTGAAACTTGATCTTAAACTGCACAGATGCCTTTTCTTTTGGAATGAAATTTAGCTGTAATACTCAGTCTTACTTCCACTGAAACAATTACGCTGTATAAGAGACATTCAAATAGGAATATTGATAAAGTTGAATGTCCAGCATAACAACCGTCAGATGCTCGTTATGATGCTTTATCGCATTACTAGCGGAACATCGGTGCATGAGTTATCTTTGTATGTATATTTTTATGACCCTTAAACATCAGTCTTCCTTTGGACAAAATTGCTGTTAATAAAAACTATTTTGAAAAATCCACTTTTTGTTGGCTTTTTTGGACGACCTTTTGTCACTTGCTCAAATGTATTGTATTTTTTGTTTGTTTGTTTGTTTTGGTTGAACATTAAATTATTGAAGCTGTGTTCCCTTTAAAACCAAGGGGTGGTTAATTATCTATCATAGCTTTGCGTGTGTGTGTGTGTGTGTGTGTGTGTGTGTGTGTGTGTGTGTGTGTGTGTGTGTGTGTGTGTGTGTGTGTTCTCCAGTATCATAGTATATCACAAGACGGCATCCCAAACACATTCTTTCAGATTTTAGTAAATTGGGTGCCTTTTATTTTAAAAACATTATTGTCAATGTTACTTCCTTCTTGAATTATGTTGTTGTTTTTTTTGTTTGGTGACTGTTGTTGTTGTGCCTGCTGTATTTACTTTTTAAATTTTTTAAAAATCTTTCTGCTTGCACCGCCATGGGTGTCAAGGGGAGACAATTGATGATTAGCAGAGAGTTGGAAGGCCTGATGTGGAGAAATGCCACGTGATGTCAAGGTTTCTTTCATCAATTCATGCCATCACGGCATCAGTCCAGATCTTTCTTGGTGTGCCTCTCACTTGATATCTAGATTTTGTTAAATATGTTTATTGAGCCAGCTAGTGAGTATGTTTATTGAGCCAGCTAGTGAGTATGTTTATTGAGCCAGCTAGTGAGTATGTTTATTGAGCCAGCTAGTGAGTATGTTTATTGAGCCAGCTAGTGAGTATGTTTATTGATCCAGCTAGTGAGTATGTTTATTGATCCAACTAGTGAGTATGTTTATTGAGCCAGCTAGTGAGTATGTTTATTGATCCAACTAGTGAGTATGTTTATTGAGCCAGCTAGTGAGTATGTTTATTGATCCAACTAGTGAGCTTACAAGTTACATTCTAGTCAAATGACCAAATTCTCTGTTGATGAACCATGTACCTTGCATTTTTTTTCTGATCTTGATGTTTCTGATGTCATGTCAGGTCTTGTTGACATATTTCTCAGACAGTGCATTTCACAGGTTGTAATTGTCCATGTCTGGCACTGGTGTGTCAGGGCATATGCCCATTATTATGCAAGTAAATTATAACATGTAAAATGGTAAACGCGAAAGAAGAATACGAACGCGTATTTAATACAACAAGACAAGACAGGCGCAAATTTTCGGCCAACTGGCCTGTATCAAGCCTAAGATTACAAACAAACAAACAAACAAACAAACAAACAAACAAACAAACAAACACCAGATACAAATTTTTTTAGAAAAAGACTGAAACTTCCCTGCTGCTGTGTTCAGTGTGCGAAAAGGAATAGCACAGCTAAACTCAGCATCCTTTTTTCATTAAGTGGTAAGATTGCTGTCTGTCGTTCTCCAGCTGTAATGTAAAGCAGGGTGGTAAGGTTGCTGTCTGTGGTTCTCCAGCTGTAATGTAAAGCAGGGTGGTAAGGTTGCTGTCTGTGGTTCTCCAGCTGTAATGTAAAGCAGGGTGGTAAGGTTGCTGTCTGTGGTTCTCCAGCTGTAATGTAAAGCAGGGTGGTAAGGTTGCTGTCTGTGGTTCTCCAGCTGTAATGTAAAGCAGGGTGGTAAGATTGCTGTCTGTGGTTCTCCAGCTGTAATGTAAAGCAGGGTGGTAAGATTGCTGTCTGTGGTTCTCCAGCTGTAATGTAAAGCAGGGTGGTAAGATTGCTGTCTGTGGTTCTCCAGCTGTAATGTAAAGCAGGGTGGTAAGGTTGCTGTCTGTGGTTCTCCAGCTGTAATGTAAAGCAGGGTGGTAAGGTTGCTGTCTGTGGTTCTCCAGCTGTAATGTAAAGCAGGGTGGTAAGATTGCTGTCTGTGGTTCTCCAGCTGTAATGTAAAGCAGGGTGGTAAGATTGCTGTCTGTGGTTCTCCAGCTGTAATGTAAAGCAGGGTGGTAAGATTGCTGTCTGTGGTTCTCCAGCTGTAATGTAAAGCAGGGTGGTAAGGTTGCTGTCTGTGGTTCTCCAGCTGTAATGTAAAGCAGGGTGGTAAGGTTGCTGTCTGTGGTTCTCCAGCTGTATTGTAAAGCAGGGTGGTAAGATTGCTGTCTGTGGTTCTCCAGCTGTATTGTAAAGCAGGGTGGTAAGATTGCTGTCTGTGGTTCTCCAGCTGTAATGTAAAGCAGGGTGGTAAGGTTGCTGTCTGTGGTTCTCCAGCTGTAATGTAAAGCAGGGTGGTAAGGTTGCTGTCTGTGGTTCTCCAGCTGTAATGTAAAGCAGGGTGGTAAGATTGCTGTCTGTGGTTCTCCAGCTGTAATGTAAAGCAGGGTGGTAAGATTGCTGTCTGTGGTTCTCCAGCTGTAATGTAAAGCAGGGTGGTAAGATTGCTGTCTGTGGTTCTCCAGCTGTAATGTAAAGCAGGGTGGTAAGATTGCTGTCTGTGGTTCTCCAGCTGTAATGTAAAGCAGGGTGGTAAGATTGCTGTCTGTGGTTCTCCAGCTGTAATGTAAAGCAGGGTGGAGAGGTCACTGCTCTGATACAGTGTCAGCTTGGTGTTGGTACAGAACAGGAGGAACCTTCACGTTTGTTCAGTATTTTGAACGTGTTTAACACATCCATGACGGGACACGACTATAGTCGTGAACGCCGAGCTTCACCTACTGCTGGGTCGCGCTAAAAGTCATTTCAGTGATATATGGTACAGAATGGATGGCGGCTAAAAACTATCTAAGTAATAGCTTTATGAATAGCACAGCTAAACTCAGCATCCTTTTTTCATTAAGTGGTAAGATTGCTGTCTGTGGTTCTCCAGCTGTAATGTAAAGCAGGGTGGTAAGATTGCTGTCTGTGGTTCTCCAGCTGTAATGTAAAGCAGGGTGGTAAGATTGCTGTCTGTGATTCTCCAGCTGTAATGTAAAGCAGGGTGGTAAGGTTGCTGTCTGTGATTCTCCAGCTGTAATGTAAAGCAGGGTGGTAAGGTTGCTGTCTGTGATTCTCCAGCTGTAGTGTAAAGCAGGGTGGTAAGGTTGCTGTCTGTGATTCTCCAGCTGTAATGTAAAGCAGGGTGGTAAGATTGCTGTCTGTGATTCTCCAGCTGTAATGTAAAGCAGGGTGGTAAGATTGCTGTCTGTGATTCTCCAGCTGTAATGTAAAGCAGGGTGGTAAGATTGCTGTCTGTGGTTCTCCAGCTGTAATGTAAATCAGGGTGGTAAGGTTGCTGTCTGTGGTTCTCCAGCTGTAATGTAAAGCAGGGTGGTAAGGTTGCTGTCTGTGGTTCTCCAGCTGTAATGTAAAGCAGGGTGGTAAGGTTGCTGTCTGTGGTTCTCCAGCTGTAATGTAAAGCAGGGTGGTAAGGTTGCTGTCTGTGGTTCTCCAGCTGTAATGTAAAGCAGGGTGGTAAGATTGCTGTCTGTGGTTCTCCAGCTGTAATGTAAAGCAGGGTGGTAAGGTTGCTGTCTGTGGTTCTCCAGCTGTAATGTAAAGCAGGGTGGTAAGATTGCTGTCTGTGGTTCTCCAGCTGTAATGTAAAGCAGGGTGGTAAGGTTGCTGTCTGTGGTTCTCCAGCTGTAATGTAAAGCAGGGTGGTAAGGTTGCTGTCTGTGGTTCTCCAGCTGTAATGTAAAGCAGGGTGGTAAGATTGCTGTCTGTGGTTCTCCAGCTGTAATGTAAAGCAGGGTGGTAAGATTGCTGTCTGTGGTTCTCCAGCTGTAATGTAAAGCAGGGTGGTAAGGTTGCTGTCTGTGGTTCTCCAGCTGTAATGTAAAGCAGGGTGGTAAGGTTGCTGTCTGTGGTTCTCCAGCTGTAATGTAAAGCAGGGTGGTAAGGTTGCTGTCTGTGGTTCTCCAGCTGTAATGTAAAGCAGGGTGGTAAGGTTGCTGTCTGTGGTTCTCCAGCTGTAATGTAAAGCAGGGTGGTAAGGTTGCTGTCTGTGGTTCTCCAGCTGTAATGTAAAGCAGGGTGGTAAGGTTGCTGTCTGTGGTTCTCCAGCTGTAATGTAAAGCAGGGTGGTAAGATTGCTGTCTGTGGTTCTCCAGCTGTAATGTAAAGCAGGGTGGTAAGATTGCTGTCTGTGGTTCTCCAGCTGTATTGTAAAGCAGGGTGGTAAGGTTGCTGTCTGTGGTTCTCCAGCTGTAATGTAAAGCAGGGTGGTAAGATTGCTGTCTGTGGTTCTCCAGCTGTATTGTAAAGCAGGGTGGTAAGGTTGCTGTCTGTGGTTCTCCAGCTGTAATGTAAAGCAGGGTGGTAAGGTTGCTGTCTGTGGTTCTCCAGCTGTAATGTAAAGCAGGGTGGTAAGATTGCTGTCTGTGGTTCTCCAGCTGTATTGTAAAGCAGGGTGGTAAGGTTGCTGTCTGTGGTTCTCCAGCTGTAATGTAAAGCAGGGTGGTAAGATTGCTGTCTGTGGTTCTCCAGCTGTATTGTAAAGCAGGGTGGTAAGGTTGCTGTCTGTGGTTCTCCAGCTGTAATGTAAAGCAGGGTGGTAAGGTTGCTGTCTGTGGTTCTCCAGCTGTAATGTAAAGCAGGGTGGTAAGATTGCTGTCTGTGGTTCTCCAGCTGTATTGTAAAGCAGGGTGGTAAGGTTGCTGTCTGTGGTTCTCCAGCTGTAATGTAAAGCAGGGTGGTAAGATTGCTGTCTGTGATTCTCCAGCTGTAATGTAAAGCAGGGTGGTAAGATTGCTGTCTGTGGTTCTCCAGCTGTAATGTAAAGCAGGGTGGTAAGATTGCTGTCTGTGGTTCTCCAGCTGTAATGTAAAGCAGGGTGGTAAGGTTGCTGTCTGTGGTTCTCCAGCTGTAATGTAAAGCAGGGTGGTAAGATTGCTGTCTGTGGTTCTCCAGCTGTAATGTAAAGCAGGGTGGTAAGATTGCTGTCTGTGGTTCTCCAGCTGTAATGTAAAGCAGGGTGGTAAGGTTGCTGTCTGTGGTTCTCCAGCTGTAATGTAAAGCAGGGTGGTAAGGTTGCTGTCTGTGGTTCTCCAGCTGTAATGTAAAGCAGGGTGGTAAGGTTGCTGTCTGTGGTTCTCCAGCTGTAATGTAAAGCAGGGTGGTAAGATTGCTGTCTGTGGTTCTCCAGCTGTAATGTAAAGCAGGGTGGTAAGATTGCTGTCTGTGGTTCTCCAGCTGTAATGTAAAGCAGGGTGGTAAGATTGCTGTCTGTGGTTCTCCAGCTGTAATGTAAAGCAGGGTGGTAAGGTTGCTGTCTGTGGTTCTCCAGCTGTAATGTAAAGCAGGGTGGTAAGGTTGCTGTCTGTGGTTCTCCAGCTGTAATGTAAAGCAGGGTGGTAAGATTGCTGTCTGTGGTTCTCCAGCTGTAATGTAAAGCAGGGTGGTAAGATTGCTGTCTGTGGTTCTCCAGCTGTAATGTAAAGCAGGGTGGTAAGATTGCTGTCTGTGGTTCTCCAGCTGTAATGTAAAGCAGGGTGGTAAGGTTGCTGTCTGTGGTTCTCCAGCTGTAATGTAAAGCAGGGTGGTAAGGTTGCTGTCTGTGGTTCTCCAGCTGTATTGTAAAGCAGGGTGGTAAGATTGCTGTCTGTGGTTCTCCAGCTGTATTGTAAAGCAGGGTGGTAAGATTGCTGTCTGTGGTTCTCCAGCTGTAATGTAAAGCAGGGTGGTAAGGTTGCTGTCTGTGGTTCTCCAGCTGTAATGTAAAGCAGGGTGGTAAGGTTGCTGTCTGTGGTTCTCCAGCTGTAATGTAAAGCAGGGTGGTAAGATTGCTGTCTGTGGTTCTCCAGCTGTAATGTAAAGCAGGGTGGTAAGATTGCTGTCTGTGGTTCTCCAGCTGTAATGTAAAGCAGGGTGGTAAGATTGCTGTCTGTGGTTCTCCAGCTGTAATGTAAAGCAGGGTGGTAAGGTTGCTGTCTGTGGTTCTCCAGCTGTAATGTAAAGCAGGGTGGTAAGGTTGCTGTCTGTGGTTCTCCAGCTGTATTGTAAAGCAGGGTGGTAAGATTGCTGTCTGTGGTTCTCCAGCTGTATTGTAAAGCAGGGTGGTAAGATTGCTGTCTGTGGTTCTCCAGCTGTAATGTAAAGCAGGGTGGTAAGGTTGCTGTCTGTGGTTCTCCAGCTGTAATGTAAAGCAGGGTGGTAAGGTTGCTGTCTGTGGTTCTCCAGCTGTAATGTAAAGCAGGGTGGTAAGATTGCTGTCTGTGGTTCTCCAGCTGTAATGTAAAGCAGGGTGGTAAGATTGCTGTCTGTGGTTCTCCAGCTGTAATGTAAAGCAGGGTGGTAAGATTGCTGTCTGTGGTTCTCCAGCTGTAATGTAAAGCAGGGTGGTAAGATTGCTGTCTGTGGTTCTCCAGCTGTAATGTAAAGCAGGGTGGTAAGATTGCTGTCTGTGGTTCTCCAGCTGTAATGTAAAGCAGGGTGGAGAGGTCACTGCTCTGATACAGTGTCAGCTTGGTGTTGGTACAGAACAGGAGGAACCTTCACGTTTGTTCAGTATTTTGAACGTGTTTAACACATCCATGACGGGACACGACTATAGTCGTGAACGCCGAGCTTCACCTACTGCTGGGTCGCGCTAAAAGTCATTTCAGTGATATATGGTACAGAATGGATGGCGGCTAAAAACTATCTAAGTAAATAGCTTTATGAATAGCACAGCTAAACTCAGCATCCTTTTTTCATTAAGTACACAAATTGTGGTGACAATTGGACTTCATTCAGGCCTGCTAGAGAGTTTTTTTTACAAAGTTCTACTGGAAATGTATTGGAGGCAGGCTGAGGCTGGCAGGAAGTTCAGGCAGAGGCAGGGCCAGTAACAATAGTGTTTTAATGACCTTGCTGAGGCAGCAATTGATGTTGCTCCCTGTTTCTCCATGTTGTTCCTGCTGTTGTTGCTTATTTGTTATGATTTGCTGATCTACATCACCATTATATAATCAATCGGTTCATTTGCTTGTCAAACATGTGCAGATCTTTTCCTGCTGTTGTTGTTGCTAATTTGTTATGATTTGCCGATCTACATCACCATTATGTAATCAATGGGTTCATTTGCTTGTCAAACGTGCAGATCTTCTTACACTATTTCTTTGATTTTTTTCTGATGCAAATAAAAACTATTTTATGGTATACATTGTGGGTATATCTGCTAGCAGCAGTATTTTATGGTATACATTGTGGATATATCTGCTAGCAGCAGCATTTTATGGTATACATTGTGGATATATCTGCTAGCAGCAGTATTTTATGGTATACATTGTGGATATATCTGCTAGCAGCGGTATTTTATGGTATACATTGTGGATATATCTGCTAGCAGCAGCATTTTATGGTATACATTGTGGATATATCTGCTAGCAGCAGCATTTTATGGTATACATTGTGGATATATAGCAGCAGTATTTTATGGTATACATTGTGGATATATAGCAGCAGTATTTTATGGTATACATTGTGGATATATCTGCTAGCAGCAGTATTTTATGGTATACATTGTGGATATATCTGCTAGCAGCAGTATTTTATGGTATACATTGTGGATATATCTGCTAGCAGCAGCATTTTATGGTATACATAGTGGATATATATATATCTGCTAGCAGCAGCATTTTATGGTATACATTGTGGATATATAGCAGCAGCATTTTATGGTATACATTGTGGATATATAGCAGCAGCATTTTATGGTATACATTATGGATATATAGCAGCAGCATTTCATTGTATACATTGTGGATATAGCAGCAGCATTTTATGGTATACATTGTGGATATATAGCAGCAGCATTCTATGGTATACATTATGGATATATATAGCAGCAGCATTTTATGGTATGCATTGTGGATATATAGCAGCAGCATTTTATGGTATACATTATGGGTATATATATATAGCAGCAGCATTTTATGGTATACATTATGGGTATATATATATAGCAGCAGCATTTCATGGTATGCATTGTGGATATATAGCAGCAGCATTTTATGGTATACATTATGGATATATATATATAGCAGCAGCATTTCATGGTATACATTGTGGATATATAGCAGCAGCATTTTATGGTATACATGTATTCAAAGCTAAAGACATGAAATTTCTCGTACATGCAAATGATCTGTTAGTTCTGACAGGCATGTCAGTCTGGTGGGTCAGCATCAGACTTCCTGTTGGAAGGTCTTGGGTTTGATTCCACCTGGACATCTCTGCCTGTGTGCACACCTGTCTGTGCCTGTAGTATTACCTCTTTTATATGTATACACATGCATATATATATGTGTGTGTGTGTGTGTGTGTGTGTGTGTGTATTGAGAGTTCCATGTATGTATTATATACACTATTGTATACACACACACACACACACACACACACACACACACACACACACACACAACACACACACACACACACACACACACATATACATTGGGATGGGTAGTTTTGATTCCAGCTACATTGGGATGGTATATATATTATTTTATATATTATATATATAATAATATAAAACACACACACATAAATATGTATATGTTCATAAATATATATTACGTGTGTGTATGTGTTTATAATAGAGGGACATAGATATTTGTCTAAATCAGAACTGTAAATCAAAATGAAGATGAAAAACAACAAAACAAACAAAAAAAAACCCCAATGAACTATCATACCCTGGAGGATCAATAAAAGAATAGACGTAATGTCAGATCTTATTATGTACAGTGACATTTTATACTCTACAGATACAGACAATAAGGTCAAGATTCAGTTAGTGATAGATATGCCAGCCCTTTCATTTTAAAAGGGTATAATTTCCGCATACATTTTACAATAATTTTTAGATAAATCATTGTTTTCAGTGGCAAGATCACGTCACCAAAATGGAAGCCTTTCCGAGGAATGCATCTAAGTGGCAAAGACAAAGTACGACTGAACAACATCATATGGCGCGAGTGGCACATGCAATGTGAGTTCTGCATTGGGATGGATAGTTTGGTTCCAGCTACATTGGTGGAGTGTTCCAGCTACATTGGGATGGTAGTGATTCCAGCTACATTGGGATGGGTAGTTTTGATTCCAGCTACATTGGGATGGGTAGTTTTGATTCCAACTACATTGGGATGGTAGTGATTCCAGCTACATTGGGATGGTAGTGATTCCAGCTACATTGGGATGGGTAGTGTGATTCCAGCTACATTGGGATGGGTAGTTTGATTCCAGCTACATTGGGATGGGTAGTTTTGTTCCACTACATTGGGATGTAGTGATTCCAGCTACATTGGGATGGTAGTTTGGTTCCAGTACATTGGGAGGTAGTTGTTCCAGTATGGGATGGGTAGTTTTGTGTTCCAGCTACATTGGGATGGGTAGTTTTGGTTCCAGTTACATTGGGATGGGTAGTTTTGGTTCCAGTTACATTGGGATGGGTAGTTTTGTTCCAGTTACATTGGGATGGGTAGTTTTGGTTCCAGTTACATTGGATGGGTAGTTTTGGTTCCAGTTACATTGAGATGGGTAGTTTTGATTCCAGTTACAATGGGATGGTAGTTTTGATTCCAGCTACATTGGATGGGTAGTTTTGATTCCAGCTACATTGGGATGGGTAGTTTTGATTCCAGTTACAATGGGATGGTAGTTGATTCCAGCACATTGGGATGGGTAGTTATGATTCCAGCTACATTGGGATGGGAGTTGTGATTCCAGCTACATTGGGATGGGTAGTTTGATTCCAGTTACATTGGGATGGGTAGTTTTGTTCCAGTACATTGGGATGGTAGTGATTCCAGCTACATTGGGATGGTAGTTTTGATTCCAGCTACATTGGGATGGGTAGTTTTGATTCCAGTACATTGGGATGGGTAGTTTTGATTCCAACGACATTGGGATGGGTAGTTTTGATTCCAGCTATATTGGGATGGGTAGTTTTGATTCCAGCGACATTGGGATGGTAGTGATTCCAGCTACATTGGATGAGTAGTGATTCCAGCTAATTGGGATGGGTAGTTTTGATTCCAGCTACATTGGGATGGTCAGTTTGATTCCAGCTACATTGGGATGGGTAGTTTGATTCCAGCTACATTGGGATGGGCAGTTGTGATTCCAGCTACATTGGGATGGTAGTTGTGATTCCAGCTACATTGGGATGGTAGTTTGATTCCAGCTACATTGGGATGGTAGTGATTCCAGCTCATTGGGATGGGTAGTTGTGATTCCAGCTACATTGGGATGGGTAGTTTTGATTCCAGCTACATTGGATGGGTAGTTTTGATTCCAGCTACATTGGGATGGGTAGTTGTGATTCCACCATTGGGATGGGTAGTTGTGATTCCAGCTACATTGGGATGGTAGTTTTGATTCCAGCTACATTGGGATGGTAGTGATTCCAGCTACATTGGGATGGTAGTGATTCCAGCTACATTGGGATGGTAGTGATTCCAGCTACATTGGGATGGTAGTGATTCCAGCTGCATTGGGATGGTAGTGATTCCATCTACATTGGGATGGTAGTGATTCCAGCTACATTGGGATGGGTAGTTTTGATTCCAGTTACATTGGGATGATAATGATTCCAGCTACATTGGGATGGTAGTGATTCCAGCTACATTGGGATGGTAGTGATTCCAGCTACATTGGGATGGTAGTGATTCCAGCTAAATTGGGATGGGTAGTTGTGATTCCAGCTACATTGGGATGGGTAGTTGTGATTCCAGCTACATTGGGATGGTAGTGATTCTAGCTACATTGGGATGATAGTGATTCCAGCTACATTGGGATGGGTAGTTTTGATTCCAGCTACAATGGAATGGTAATGATTCCAGCTACATTGGGATGGATAGTTGTGATTCCAGCTACATCGGGATGGGTAGTTGTGATTCCAGTTTTACTGATTGGAGATTTTGTTTCCTGGTGTAGAGTGTTGTGACAGACAAGAGTGCTAAAATTACAGCTGTAGAGATTTACTGAATCTAGAATAATTTACAGTTGTGATAGATTGAATCTAGAATAATTTACAGTTGTGATAGACTGAATCTAGAATCATTTACAGTTGTGATAGACTGAATCTAGAATAATTTTGACAGTTGTGATATTCTGAATCTAGAATAATTTACAGTTGTGATAGACAGAATCCAGAATAATTTACAGTTGTGATAGACTGAATCTAGAATAATTTAGACATATGTGATAGACAATCTAGAATAATTTAGACGGTTGTGATAAACTGAATCTAGAATAATTTAGACATATGTGATAGACAATCTAGAATAATTTAGATGGTTGTGATAAACTGAATCTAGAATAATTTAGATAGTTGTGATAGAGTGACTCTAGAATAATTTACAGGTGTGATGAATCTAGAATAATTTGGACAGTTGTAATATACTGAATCTGGAATAATTTAGATAGTTATGATAGACTGAATCTAGAATTAGATTTGTTTAATATATTTTATCTGTGATTATTTTCAAAACTGTCTGATAATAAGTTTGTTTTGGTTGTCCAGTATTTTGATTTTGTGTGCTTAGTTGAAAGTTTTCATTAAGATTTTCAGTCGCCTGTGTTTGATGGGTCCAAGAGTACTTGTAAACATGCCATAAAACCCAAGTGGTGTGGGAGATGTTCTGGTGGTTTTGCCTGACCCATATAGGAAGAGCTGTGTTCATGTATACAGTGACTAGATTTTGTTTCTGATCATTTTTATTTGCATTTGTTTTTGATGGAAGATGGTTTAGTGACTGGTTTCAAGTGCTGACAGGACTGCTTCTTGTCATTGCACAAACACACACACACATGCACGCACGCACACACACACGCATGCACACATACACACACACACATACACACACACACACACACACACACACACACACACACATATGTATACACACACACAAACACACACACACACACAAACACACACAAACACACACACACACACACAAACACACACACACACACACAAACACACACACACACACACACACACACATACACACACACACACACACACACACACACCACACACACACACACACACACACACACACACACACACACACACACACAACATACACACACACACTCTCTCTCTCTCTCTCTCTCTCTCTCTCTCTCTCTCTTTCTCTCTGGGGTACATCATTACATGTATGTTTGTTCTTCAGTCCATTTTAGTCTTACACAGCATGATGCCTTTTTTTTTTTTTTTAAAGAAAACAAAACAAAAAACCAAACAGAACAAGTGTATAACCAAAACACATGAAACAAAATGGTGCATATACTGAATACTCAGAACAGCCTTGCTTCCGTTCCAGACTTATAAACAGTCTGTCACAACAAAACTTGATAATAACTTGATAAATTAAATAACCGTCCATACATTCAGACTGATTGCCTTGTCAAATCATCATCATGATATTCAACAAAGGTGGATGATGCCCATTTTGCAGATATCTTCCAGAAACGATCAGTTGTGTGTCAGTTTGCAACGCCTGTATCAGATGACATCCATACCAGACCAGAGGTTAGTAGTGTTGAGTGAAAATGGATATCAGACTTTATACCTGGTGATTAATGCCAGATGTGAGGTTTGTGTCGCTTTTTATTGCTCTGTCAGTTTGTCTCTCCTGCCTGTCCATCTCTCTCTCTCTCTCTCTCTCTCTCTCTCTCTCTCTCTCTCTCTCTCTCTCTCTCTCTCTCTCTCTCTCTCTCTCTCTCTCTCTCTCTCTCTATTTCTTTCTCTCTCTCTCTCTCTCGTTCGTTCCATCTTCTTTTTATTTTTTAAATCAAACAAGCTTGATCAGTAAACTGTTCGAATGTCTTCAAATTCAGTTCTGTCTGCCATCCAGTTCTAAGAACATGTGAGAGTGTTTCAGGCATGCAGAAGAAGTGTTCCAAATCAGTGGTGGCAAATTTGGGTGGAACGTTTATATGACTTCGTGATATACCTTGAATAAATTTCCAGTTAATGATTTTAATTTCAGGCAGTAGTGCTGGAAGGCAAGTACTGGAAGCGGAGGTTAGACACGGTGACCAAAGAATACAAGAAGTGGCGTCGATTCTTCAGGGACCGCTTGTTGCAGACTATGCCAGAGGAGCATGTTGGCCTACTCTACAAGTGTAAGGTGGTGGTGGTGTGTGTGGTGTGTGTGTGTGTGTGGTGTTGTGTGTGTGTGTGTGTGTGTGTGTGTGTTGCGTGTGTGTGTGTGTGGTGTGTGTGTGTGTGTGCTGCGTGTGTGTGTGTGTTGCAGTGTGTTGTTGCTTGTGTGTGTTGTAGTGCTGTGGGTTGTGTGTAGTGTTCGTGTGTGTGTGTGTGTGTGTGTGTGGTGTGTGTGTGTGGTAGGTTGGTGGTGGTGTTGTGGTGTTGTGTGGTGTGTGTGGTGGCGTGTGTGTGTGTAGTGGCGTGTGTGTGTATGTGTGTGTGTGTGTAGTGCGTATGCGTGTGTGTGTGTGTGTGTGCGCATGTGTGTGTGTAGTGCGTGTGTGTTGTGTGTGTGTGTGTGTGTGTGTGTGTGTGTGTGTGTGTTGTGTGTAATGGAATGATAAAGTGTTTCTGATGTGTTGTGGGAGGAAGTAGAATGGTGTTTTTTGCATGGTGCACAAATCCGAGATACTTTAGTTGGCCACTTTCTGCCGGCTATTGATAGCGCGCCCCATCCCTTCCACTCCCCACACCCTTTTCACCTGTCCCTTTATCACTAGTGCGGGAGCACAAAGACGCGCTACACTGATGGACTTTGGTCGACCCTGCCTGGCTAAAAATAGCACACGCAGGCGACGCCGGCTCGCAACTAAAGGGTGGCAGAATGGCTGGGAAAATGCAGCCGTGTTTGTGATGTGGTAATGAAATGGTATTGGCATGTTTGTGTGCATGTCTGAATGTTGTAATTCATCCATGTGTACAATATTCATATTGTTACATCAGAACAAGTTCTGTAATGTTTTATAGTCTGTCCACACAGTTTTAGAGCTGGAGCAGAAAGGGTTATGTTTGCAGGATTTAGAGTAGGAGTTGTCACAGTATTCAGGGCTTAAAACGTTCCGCATCTGGGCGGAATTCTGCGATTTCGGTTTGTAAAAAAAAAAAAAAAAAAAAAAAAAACCGAAAGGAACAAGGCATCCGTGATCGCGCAAGTTATGGCCCCTGATTTGCCCCCGGATCCCCTTAGTTTCCGTGGTTTTTTCCTCCTCCTGTTTTAAGCCCTGAGTATTATAATGAATGAGAGTGTTAATTAGATCTACAGATCTTTTTCCACAGCAAATGAAAGGAAAAATTGTGACAAGATGAAGCTTACAAGAAGACACACATGCAGAATCTACTGATTGTAACAGTGATGAATGTGTATAAGTTGTGGAGCAGTTACTCAGTAATAACAGATCTGCCTGAAACTTGATATAGTTAACCTTGACTTTTTCACTATATTCTTCAATTTTTTATCTGTATTTCAACTCTTTTTTTTTGAAAGTGGAAATTTATTTGGTAAAACATTGTCTAACTGACATTTATAAACATACATTAGCTAGCAGTATTATGTGCTGCTCCTGACCTCATGTCTGCTCCAAATTAATCCATATTTTTATGTAATTTGATGCTACACAAATGGATACATAGTAAGTAAGAGATTGCCCAACAGCCATACGTATCCAACGTCATTAGAAAGAAAAGATGGAATTATTATGGCCATGTATCGAGCAGGGTTTAAAACGTTCTGCGTTTGGGCGAAATTCCGCGATTTCAGTTTGTCAAAAAAAAAAAAAAAAAAAAAAAAAAAAAAAACCCGAAAGGAGCAAGGCATCCGTGATCAGCTTGCAAGCGTTCATAGCAACGGCGCGCAAGTTATGGCCCCTGATTTGCCCCCGGACCCCCTAGTTTCAGTGTTTTTTTCCGCCTCTTGTTTTAAGCCCTGATTGAGAATGGTCAATAAAAGCCTACCAAAGGCAGCACTGTAGGAAGGCCAAAAACAACTCTCAAATGAACACTGCAGTCTGAAGAAAGAGCAGTAAACAGCAATGACATGAAAGCAGCTTAATGAATGGCAGCCATAGAAAAGATAGAGAGCCCTGGTAACCTGCCCTATGTGCTGTGTTTGACTCTGGAGGGTAAGGAAGAAGAAGAATGTTACACGGTAGAGAACATCTTTCATTTAACAGTTTTTGGAACTTCTGCCAAAAGTCTATGATATGATGACACCTCCTTAAAAGATGTTCAATACAATCATTATGTTTTCTACATAAACTACACAGATTATCATGGACAGTTTTCATTTCTTTCAAAACATTTGTTGCAAGGACTCTGTGTACAATGTGAATTTGAAACCATTCAAGCTCCGTGTCCTTAATTTTGTGCATTTTGCAGAAGCTGGTTTTCTGCACAATTGCAGTGTGCAGTTTTTTTTATTCCATTTTGAACACAATTTGGTGTTGCTGTATTTGATATCAAAATTTCATAATAGAGTTTTGTACCATTTTTCACCAAGTAGAGTGTTTTCAGTACATGGTTGTATGCAATGATACATTGTCTTAAATCTTTATGTTCACTTTTTGTATGTAGTTTTTAATAGATGTTAAACATCCTGCAAAAGTACTAATGTCTACATTTACCGTTTAGTAAAAATCTGTTCGTTCAAAAAATTGTCCATTGCTTTCATGAAGTGTGGAATAAAATATTTTTGATCCAGTTTTTATGTCTTATAATTTTTGTGTCACGAATTAAAATGTTATCAGTTAGCACTGGTTTAGCAAGCTGTTCTGGAGAAATTTTTGGTTCTGTTTTATGATGTAAAATGCAGATTGATGTGTGCAGGTAAGGTATTATTTTCAGCTTTTAGTGTATTTTCAGTGGAATTTTGCCATGGACATCCTGTTTGTTGCTGTGGATTTTTATGTACGAATACATGCTGTACTAGCAGTTTGTTATCTTAGCCAGATGACTAGCTCTCAGACCATCACTCAAGGGTTACTGAAAAACAGGGATGGACAGAAAATTTCTTCTCTTTGTGGGAGTGGAACCTGGACCATTTTTGCGTCCCAAACAGGCAGTGAAATGCTGATCCAGAACACCTTTCGTATGCTGTGTGCAGCATCTGACAGAGCAGCAGTTGTTAGAGAGAGTGACAGAGGTCAGTGCCATGCCCAGCAACCTTCCGCAGAGCTCCACAGACCTGAGTCTCATGGGACCCAACAGCATGGAAGTGGACTTCTCTGATAATCTGTTCTCTGCCTCAACCAGCCCTTCCACTTCCCCACCCATCGTGAATTCTCACAGTTTGGTAAGACAATGGATGTGACTGGCATATTGTTTTTATCTTTGTTTTTTCTTTCTTCAAAAATGTTTAACCTTTGACTCCTGCACTCTATCTACCAGCCACGAAAACTTTGACTGCCTTACCCTATCCACCAGCTACAGGAGGCTGTGGATAGGGTGAGGCAGTCAGAGGGTTAAGGTTTTGCTTTGCTAGCATGGTTGACAATGCAGGATGCTGATAGACAGGGTGCAGGAATCAAAGGGTTAAAATTGAAGTTATTTTTGGATAACGGCTTGTACTTATTGCAAGCACAGTGGTGGCTTGTGGTGGTGTTGCATCTGTAATTGAGTGTGAAGGTGGAAATGCTGTCTTGAAAAGAATTCAAGCAGAAACGGAATCACAAAAGAAGACACTGATCTGTGTCCATTGTTTAATGTTAACAGGCATTGATTTATTGGTGTATGATGTAGGTCATGGGATATCTGCTCATTGTATGATGTATTAGGTCATGGTATATCTGCTCATTGTATGATGTAGGTCATGGTATATCTGCTCATTGTATGATGTAGGTCATGGTATATCTGCTCATTGTATGATGTAGGTCATGGGATATCTGCTCATTGTATGATGTAGGTCATGGGATATCTGCTCATTGTATGATGTAGGTCATGGTGTATCTGCTCATTGTGTTGTAGGTCATGGGATATCTGCTCATTGTATGATGTAGGTCATGGTGTATTGCTCATTGTGTTGTAGGTCATGGGATATCTGCTCATTGTATGATGTAGGTCATGGGATATCTGCTCATTGTATGATGTAGGTCATGGGATATCTGCTCATTGTATGATGTAGGTCATGGGATATCTGCTCATTGTATGATGTAGGTCATGGGATATCTGCTCATTGTATGATGTAGGTCATGGGATATCTGCTCATTGTATGATGTAGGTCATGGGATATCTGCTCATTGTATGATGTAGGTCATGGTATATCTGCTCATTGTATGATGTAGGTCATGGGATATCTGCTCATTGTGACAAATGCACCATTTGTGTGTTGTAATGCCCCTTGTTGGGATGCCAGGGGCTCTTTCAGTTTAAACAGTATCCTCAGCTTCCGGAAATTTTGTGTTAGAACTTTCCTCTTTTCTGCCGCGCTCTTTGTTTTTGCCTTACTCCTTTGCTTTCCGAACTGTGAAGTCTGTTATCTAGTATTTTCTGCCTTGCTGCGCCATTTACCAGTATGTTCTCCAGAAAGCCCTACATACTTTCTGTAGGATTGATAATTAGGTCATGTGTTTACTGCTGTTTTGGCTCCATGGAATGTGATGTGCAGAAGTAATTCTAGGTCATTTAAGCCATTTCTATGTTTTAATGTCCTTCGTTATGTTTACATATGTATTCAGGTTTGTTTTCTTAATCCTCGTGGTGATTGTGGTGTTTGTCTGTCGTCGTCGACAATGACCACGGCTTCATGAAGTTGCTTTGAGTCAGTGTGTCCGGAGGTGACTGATCAATCCGATCTGGGCACAGAAGTATAGTCCACAGGTTGGATATCTATGGTCTGTTACTGTGGTTGAAGGGTTTGCAGCCCTAGCTTTCCGTGCAGCTTGTTTTTCTTGTGCAGATTGGATACGAGACGCTTCTAAAGTGGTACATCCGGTTTTGATTCTTCTACGCCAGACTGTACTGTCAAGGGCAAGGTTTTCCCAATTCTCCCAGTCTATGTTGAGGGACTTTAGCGATGCCTTCAAGCTGTCTTTAAACCGTTTTCTCTGGCCTCCAACTGTTCTCTTGCCAGAAGCTAGTTCCCCATAGAGGAGTTGTTTCGGAATTCTGATAAGTTAAGCGGAATAGTCAACACGAAGCGCATATCCATAGATTTTATGGATGAATTCATTGATGTGCATACTTCATTTTCTTTTCCACATTTTTTGTTTGTTTGAAGGGTCAACAAGACGTTGTGTATGTTTTCAGATGGTATAGTGTTGATATGGCTGTGCGCATTCGGCTGGATTTAATCAGTAATGATAATGACAATGTCAATATGGACTGTCCCTGGCCCCCTCCCCCTACATCCACCCCAATCTCTCCCCCTCTCACACTCACTGAACATTTCACCTTCCCATTTTCTTGCATTGTAGGCTTTCTATCATGTGAGTAGTGTCTTTTTTAGAATTGATGTACTCACGATAATATCAGAACACATTGAGAGGAAAAGTTGTGGTTAAGTTGACGTTAGAACTAGGTACCGGCAGCCTCTCTTCAGCAATGCGGGAATTGTGTCAGTACTTTATGGATGTTAGTTTATTGTGGAAAAATTGCACATGTTTATCAGTCAAATATTCTTGCAGATGAACATGGATGACAAAGTTGTTATCATGAAGATAAAGATTGGTCTTTCCTCTATCGATCTGTGCTGTTTGTTTTTGTTATAAATGCACCCATATGAAAATCTGCGCCCAAAAAATCCCACGCCGACCGATGAAGTTTCACCGCATGTCACGTAATGGCGACTGGCTCATGGCATTGCTTGGGTGACCGGTTAACGGCAACTTAAATTATATGGGTCACACAGGACTACCTTCATGCAATTTAGTACAGTTGACAGGTCGAAACCCTGCTCTTTATTCCTGTATAATATTTATTTTATAAGATTATTAGTTTGTTAGTCTTCGAAAGGTCGGAATATTGGCAAACTTTGAAGAAGAATATCTGAGGACCTACTTGATAAATCAGATAGTTTCCGCAGATGCGTAAATAGCTTATTTTTTGCTGAATCCAACCGTGTATGGAACTATGAGATGTGACATTTCTAGGGTGTGCGCGAGCCTCCGAAGGGCGAGTAACTGTGATCTGCCGTTTTAGCATATTGGAACCTCGAATCATGGCGGCTTTCAAAGCGATCGCTGAAAGTCCAGTCAACGAATTCCTACCTGTGATCGTCAAGCAGAAGGACAAACGTTGTAAACATCGACTGATTTTTCATGAAAATTGACTTAGAAGTTTGAAGTGTAATGATCAGTGTACTGATAAGTAACAAACATTTCTAGTTTATTAAAACTTTGAACTTTAAGTGTCATGCATAATTACATGTTTATGCATGGGACTGTGTGTGTGTGTGTGTGTGTGTGTGTGTGTGTGTGTGTGTTTGTGTTTTACAGGCCCATTGACATGTGCCGACCTTATTCAGCCTGGCCTGATACAGCTACAGCCCAGCCTGGAAGACTTTATGGACATTGACACAGTGCAAGGTAATGTTAGTTTATTGGCTTACTGGTTGATCAGTACTTTATGGACATTGACACAGTGTAGGGTAATGTTAGTTTATTGGCTAACTGGTTGATCAGTACATTATGGACATTGACACAGTGCAGGGTAATGTTAGTTTATTGGCTAACTGGTTGATTAGTACTTTATGGACATTGACACAGTGCAGGGTAATGTTAGTTTATTGGTTAACTAGTTGATCAGTACTTTATGGACATTGACACAATGCAAGGTAATGTTAGTTTATTGGCTAACTGGTTGATCAGTACATTAAGGACATTGACATAATGCAAGGTAATGTTTATTGGCTAACTGGTTGATCAGTACATTATGGACATTGACACAGTGCAGGGTAATGTTAGTTTATTGGCTAACTGGTTGATCAGTACTTTATGGACATTGACACAGTGCAGGGTAATGTTAGTTTATTGGCTAACTGGTTGATCAGTACTTTATGGATGTTATTTTATTGGCTAACTGGTTGATCAGTACTTTATGGACATTGACACAGTGCAGGGTAATGTTAGTTTATTGGCTAACTGGTTGATCAGTACTTTATGGATGTTAGTTTATTGGCTAACTGGTTGATCAGTACTTTATGGATGTTATTTTATTGGCTAACTGGTTGATCAGTACTTTATGGACATTGACACAGTGCAGGTAATGTTAGTTTATTGGCTAACTGGTTGATCAGTACTTTATGGACGTTAGTTTATTGGCTAACTGGTTGATCAGTACTTTATGGATGTTAGTTTATTGGCTAACTGGTTGATCAGTACTTTATGGACATTGACACAGTGCAGAGTAATGTTTGTTTATTGGCTAACTGGTTGACCAGTACTTTATGGACATTGACACAGTGCAGGGTAATGTTAGTTTATTGGCTAACTGGTTGATCAGTACATTATGGACATTGACACAGTGCAGGGTAATGTTAGTTTATTGGCTAACTGGTTGATCAGTACTTTATGGATGTTAGTTTATTGGCTAACTGGTTGATCAGTACTTTGTAGACATTGACACAGTACAAGGTAATGTTAGTTTATTGGCTAACTGGTTGATCAGTACTTTATGGACATTGACACAATACAAGGTGATGTTAGTTTATTGGCTAACTGGTTGATCAGTACTTTAGGGATGTTAGTTTATTGGCTAACTGGTTGATCAGTACTTTATGGACATTGACACAGTGCAGGATAATGTTAGTTTATTGGCTAACTGGTTGTACTTTATGGACATTGACACAGTGCAGAGTAATGTTAGTTTATTGGCTAACTGGTTGATCAGTACTTTATGGATGTTGGTTTATTGGCTAACTGGTTGATCAGTACTTTATGGATGTTAGTTTATTGGCTAACTGGTTGATCAGTATTTATGGACATTGACACAGTGCAGGGTAATGTTAGTTTATTGGCTAACTGGTTGATCAGTACTTTATGGATGTTAGTTTATTGGCTAACTGGTTGATCAGTACTTTATGGACATTGACACAGTGCAGGGTAATGTTAGTTTATTGGCTAACTGGTTGATCAGTACCTTATGGATGTTAGTTTATTGGCTAACTGGTTGATCAGTACTTTATGGATGTTAGTTTATTGGCTAACTGGTTGATCAGTACTTTATGGACATTGACACAGTGCAGAGTAATGTTTGTTTATTGGCTAACTGGTTGACCAGTACTTTATGGACATTGACACAGTGCAGGGTAATGTTAGTTTATTGGCTAACTGGTTGATCAGTACATTATGGACATTGACACAGTGCAGGGTAATGTTAGTTTATTGGCTAACTGGTTGATCAGTACTTTATGGATGTTAGTTTATTGGCTAACTGGTTGATCAGTACTTTGTAGACATTGACACAGTACAAGGTAATGTTAGTTTATTGGCTAACTGGTTGATCAGTACTTTATGGACATTGACACAATACAAGGTAATGTTAGTTTATTGGCTAACTGGTTGATCAGTACTTTATGGATGTTATTTTATTGGCTAACTGGTTGATCAGTACTTTATGGACATTGACACAGTGCAGGGTAATGTTAGTTTATTGGCTAAATGGTTGTACTTTATGGACATTGACACAGTGCAGAGTAATGTTAGTTTATTGGCTAACTGGTTGATCAGTACTTTATGGATGTTAGTTTATTGGCTAACTGGTTGATCAGCTTTATGGACATTGACACAGTACAAGGTAATGTTAGTTTATTGGCTAACTGGTTGATCAGCTTTATGGACATTGACACAGTACAAGGTAATGTTAGTTTATTGGCTAACTGGTTGATCAGTACTTTATTGATGTTAGTTTATTGGCTAACTGGTTGATCAGTACTGTATGGACATTGACACAGTACAAGGTAGTGTTAATTTATTGGCTAACTGGTTGATCAGTACTTTATGGACATTGACACAGTGCAGAGTAATATTAGTGTATTGGCTTACCTGTTGGTCCATCTTAGCATCATTAGGAAAGATCTTGCAATACCCTAAGTCCCCAAAGTTAAGATTCTTAAGATCTTCATTTGGCCAGTAATGATATATGGATGTAAAGCATGGGTATGGAAGAAAGCTGACGAAATGAAAATCAGTTCATTTGAAATGTGGTTCTATAAACACCTTCTGCAAATCAGCTGGGCAGAAAAGTGAACCAATCCGAAGTATTCTAAACGAGCTGAATCCACCTCCACAGCTGTTATCTGAAATCCACAAGAGAAAACCTGCTTACTTGGGACACACAGTTAGAAACAGAAAGAGTCACCTGATGAAAACAGTACTACAAGGAAAACTGAAGGCCAAAGGTGGAGTGGAGGATCAACATGGACAATATTGTGAAGATAAACAGGATGTCTGCTAGCAACATGGACAACATTGTGAAGATAAACGGGATGTCTGCTAGCAACATGGACAACATTGTGAAGATAAACGGGATGTCTGCTAGCAACATGGACAACATTGTGAAGATAACCTGATGTCTGCTAGCAACATGGACAACATTGTGAAGATAAACGGGATGTCTGCTAGCAGCATGGACAACATTGTGAAGATAAATGGGATGTCTGCTAGCAACATGGACAACATTGTGAAGATAAACGGGATGTCTGCTAGCAGCATGGACAACATTGTGAAGATAAATGGGATGTCTGCTAGCAGCATGGACAACATTGTGAAGATAAACGGGATGTCTGCTAGCAGCATGGACAACATTGTGAAGATAAATGGGATGTCTGCTAGCAGCATGGACAACATTGTGAAGATAAACGGGATGTTTGCTAGCAACATGGACAACATTGTGAAGATAAACAGGATGTCTGCTAGCAACATGGACAACATTGTGAAGATAAACGGATGTCTGCTAGCAACATGGACAACATTGTGAAGATAAACAGGATGTCTGCTAGCAACATGGACAACATTGTGAAGATAAACGGGATGTCTGCTAGCAGCATGGACAACATTGTGAAGATAAACGGGATGTCTGCTAGCAACATGGACAACATTGTGAAGATAAACAGGATGTCTGCTAGCAGCATGGACAACATTGTGAAGATAAATGGGATGTCTGCTAGCAACATGGACAACATTGTGAAGATAAACGGGATGTCTGCTAGCAGCATGGACAACATTGTGAAGATAAATGGGATGTCTGCTAGCAACATGGACAACATTGTGAAGATAAACGGGATGTCTGCTAGCAACATGGACAACATTGTGAAGATAAACGGGATGTCTGCTAGCAGCATGGACAACATTGTGAAGATAACCTGATGTCTGCTAGCAGCATGGACAACATTGTGAAGATAAATGGGATGTCTGCTAGCAACATGGACAACATTGTGAAGATAAAATGGGATGTCTGCTAGCAACATGGACAACATTGTGAAGATAAATGGGATGTCTGCTAGCAACATGGACAACATTGTGAAGATAAACGGGATGTCTGCTAGCAACATGGACAACATTGTGAAGATAAATGGGATGTCTGCTAGCAACATGGACAACATTGTGAAGATAAACGGGATGTTTGCTAGCAACATGGACAACATTGTGAAGATAAATGGGATGTCTGCTAGCAACATGGACAACATTGTGAAGATAAATGGGATGTCTGCTAGCAACATGGACAACATTGTGAAGATAAATGGGATGTCTGCTAGCAGCATGGACAACATTGTGAAGATAAATGGGATGTCTGCTAGCAGCATGGACAACATTGTGAAGATAAATGGGATGTCTGCTAGCAACATGGACAACATTGTGAAGATAAACAGGATGTCTGCTAGCAACATGGACAACATTGTGAAGATAAACAGGATGTCTGCTAGCAACATGGACAACATTGTGAAGATAAATGGGATGTCTGCTAGCAACATGGACAACATTGTGAAGATAAATGGGATGTCTGCTAGCAAAGTAGTGAGAACTTGCAAGAACCGGACAAGGTGATGAAAGACAGTTAAGACATCAGCTGTGGTGGCTACCATCACCTGTCATGATGTGGACAGGTGACACAGATGATAGCTGAGGCTGCCTTCACTGAAAGAATTATGGATTCTAATGAGTTGTCTTAAATGCATAACACACACATTGATTCTGCTGTTCTTCTTTATCAGCTTAACTCAGTCGAGTCGCAGTCTTCAGGGTCATTTCTCCCCTCAATTCGGAGGATTTTTAGCACATTTTAAAAAAATATAGAAAAACAACCAAGTAAAGTAGACAAACAAAGTAAAGTAATACAGAAAGATCAGGATTAGATCTTTACAAATAATCTATCTTTATTTATGGTATTCCGTTGTACTTGTAAATGATGAGATATCCAAATAGGTATCCAAAGGGGGGTAATTTTTTTTTTTTTTGATGGATATGAACACACACTGTGAAACAGTTTTAGATGAAGTCCAGAACATAATTTCCATGCCGTGGATGTTTCAAATCACAAGATTACTGGTAGTTGTCACTTTTTGTGTACAGTTGCTCCAGAGCACAAAATATTTACAGAATTGTGAGGTTCGACTTGCTTTCCTTGACGCCATTTGCGAAATTTGCATGTCGCGGGTAGCGCTGAAAAAAGGCTACTGTTGTCTTTGTTTCACATTGCCACAAATGGTCTAAGGTAAATAACTGCTGTAAACATATCCTAGTTTCAGTTCCCAGTGATTTTTCCCTATAACTGACGCTTCTGACGTAAAAAAAACAAACGAATGTCCGCCGCCTATAAATCGACGTCGCGTATCCAAGCAGTAAACAGAAATGATGGAGATTTTCTTCCGGCACGAAGCGATTGAGTTAATGTTTGATTTGAAATGAAGATCCTATCTCCCATCCATTTTAAGACTGTGTCCCCTTGTATTGTATATTTTGCACTGACATAGGGTGTATTGATTTAGTGTAGGCAGATTCAGGTCAGTGCATCCAGGACTGTCTTGAGTGCACTGAATCCCATTCCAACAGGCTCTAAATTCCATCTGATTGAAGTTTTTGTAACATTGTTGTCTTTGAAATAAAATTTTGAGATAAAATTTTGAGAATACAAGTATTTATTTTTTTTACAATCTGAAATCCAAAATTGATAAATCTGTTGCTTATGGGATGTATGTGGAAGTAACTCCATGACCCAGAGTTTGTGTGTGTGTGTGTGTGTGCAGAGTTATTTTCCGTGTCCAGAGCACCTACCTTTAACAGCACGCCAATAACCCCAGCTTCCACTCACCTGGTTCCGGAACTTCACTCAGCAACCTTTCATTCAACTCAGACACATGGTCAGTTTAGCACGTTGACAAACCCTGCCTCAACTCAGCTGGTTTCAGAACCCTGTACAGCAGCTTTTCATGAACCTCACATGGAGAGTCAATTTCAGGTAACATGTGACTTTATAGTTGTTGTTGACGTTCTGTAGTTGTTGTTGACTTTCTATAATTGTTGTTGACTTTCTGTAGTTGTTGACGTTCTGTAGTTGTTGTTGACGTTCTGTGGTTGTTGTTGACTTTCTATAGTTGTTGTTGACTTTCTAAGTTGTTGTTGACATTCTGTAGTTTGTTGACTTTCTGTAGTTGTTGTTGACTTTCTATAGTAGTTGTTGACTTTCTATAGTTGTTGTTGACTTTCTATAGTTGTTGTTGACTTTCTATAGTTGTTGTTGACTTTCTGTAGTTGTTGTTGACATTCTGTAGTTGTTGTTGATGTTCTGTAGTTGTTGTTGACTTTCTGTAGTTGTTGTTGACTTTCTATAGTTGTTGTTGACTTTCTATAGTTGTTGTTGACTTTCTGTAGTTGTTGTTGACTTTCTGTAGTTGTTGTTTTGACTTTCTATAGTTGTTGTTGACTTTCTGTGTTGTTGTTGGGCTTTCTGTAGTTGTTGTTGATTTCTGTAGTTGTTGTTGATGTTCTGTAGTTGTTGTTGACTTTCTATAGTTGTTTGTTGACTTTCTATAGTTGTTGTTGACTTTCTGTAGTTGTTGTTGACTTTCTGTAGTTGTTGTTGACTTTCTATAGTTGTTGTTGACTTTCTGTAGTTGTTGTTGACTTTCTGTAGTTGTTGTTGACTTTCTATAGTTGTTGTTGACTTTCTGTAGTGTGTTGTTGATTTCTGTAGTTGTTGTTGACTTTCTATAGTTGTTGTTGACTTTCTGTAATTGTTGTTGACTTTCTGTAGTTGTTGTTGACTTTCTATAGTTGTTGTTGACTTTCTGTAGTTGTTGTTGACATTCTTGTAGTTGTTGTTTGACTTTCTAAGTGTTGATTTCGTAGTTGTTGTTGACTTTCTGTAGTTGTTGTTGACTATTCTGTAGTTGTTGTTGACTTTCTATAGTGTTGTTGACTTTTGTGTTGTTGTTGACTTTCTATAGCTGTTGTTGACTTTCTTAGTTGTTGTTGACTTTCTATAGTTGTTGTTGGACTTCTATAGTTGTTTGTTGTTGACTTTCTATAGTTGTTGTTGACGTTCTTAGTTGTTGTTGACTTTCTATAGTTGTTGTTGACTTCTATAGTTGTTGTTGACTTTCTATAGTTGTTGTTGACTTTCTATAGTTGTTGTTGACATTCTGTAGTTGTTGTTGACATTCTATAGTTGTGTTGCATGTGGTGCAACTCCTCCGGCTACAGACCGGAATCCGGTTTTTGAAAAACGATCGAGCGGACAGATCCGGTTTTTGAAAATTTGGCAAGGAAAAAAAAAAAAAAATTCTATGAGTTGTTGTTGACTTTCTGTAGTTGTTGTTGACTATTCTATAGTTGTTGTTGACTTTCTTAGTTGTTGTTGACTTCATGTTGTCTATATGTTGTTGATTCTTAGTTGTTGTTGACATTTCTATAGTTTGTTGTGACTTTCTATAGTTGTGTTACTTTCATAGTTGTTGTGACTTTCTATAGTTGTTGTTGACTTCTATGTGTTGTTTGTTGACTTCTATAGTTGTTGTTGACTTTCTTAAGTTGTTGTTGACTTTCTATAGTTGTTGTTGACTTTCTATAGTTGTTGTTGATCTTAGTTTACTTTATAGTTGTTTGTTGACTTTCTATAGTTGTTGTTGACTTTCTATAGTTGTTTGTTGACATTCTATAGTTGTTGTTGACTTTTCCTATAGTTGTTGTTGACTTTCTATAGTTGTTGTTGACATTCTATAGTTGTTTGTTGACTTTCTGTTAGTTGTTGTTTGACATTCTATAGTTGTTGTTGACTTTCTGTAGTTGTTGTTGACATTCTTAGTTGTTGTTGACTTTCTATAGTTGTTGTTGACTTTCTATAGTTGTTGTTGACTTTCTATAGTTGTTGTTGACATTCTATTTTGTTGTTCATTTGTTGTTGACTTTCTATAGTTGTTGTTGACATTCTGTAGTTTTGTTGACTTTCTTAGTTGTTGTTGACTTCTGTAGTTGTTGTTGACTTTCTATAGTTGTTGTTGATATTCTTAGTTGTTTTGATTCTATTTTGACTTTCTATAGTTGTTGTTGACTTTCTTAGTTGTTGTTTGACTTTCTATAGTTGTTGTTGAACTTTCTATAGTTTGTTTGTTGTTTCTGTAGTTGTTGTTGACTTTCTATAGTTGTTGTTGACATTCTTGTTGTTATTTCTATTGTTGTGTTGACGTTCTGTATGTGTTGAATTTGTTGTTGACTTTCTATAGTTGAGTTTGTGTTGACTTTCTATAGTTGTTGTTGACGTTCTATAGTTGTTGTTGATGTTCTGTAGTTTGATTTTTGTTGTGACTTTCTATAGTTGTTGTTGACTTTCTATAGTTGTTGTTGACTTTCTATAGTTGTTGTTGACTTTCTATAGTTGTTTATTAGTATTGTTGTTGATTTCTATAGTTGTTGTTGACGTTTCTATAGTTGTTGTTGTTGATGTTCTATAGTTTGTATGTTGACTTTCTTTAGTTGTTGTTGACTTTCTATAGTTGTTGTTGATGTTCTATAGTTGTTATAGTTGTTGTTGACTTTCTATAGTTGTTGTTGACGTTCTATAGTTGTTGTTGATGTTCTATAGTTGTTGTTGACTTTCTATAGTTGTTGTTGACTTTCTATAGTTGTTGTTGATGTTCTATAGTTGTTATAGTTGTTGTTGACTTTCTATAGTTGTTGTTGACGTTCTATAGTTGTTGTTGATGTTCTATAGTTGTTGTTGACTTTCTATAGTTGTTGTTGACTTTCTATAGTTGTTGTTGACTTTCTATAGTTGTTGTTGATGTTCTATAGTTGTTGTTGACTTTCTGTAGTTGTTGTTGACATTCTGTAGTTGTTGTTGACATTCTATAGTTGTTGTTGACTTTCTATAGTTGTTGTTGTTGATGTTCTATAGTTGTTGTTGATGTTCTGTAGTTGTTGTTGACTTTCTATAGTTGTTGTTGACTTTCTATAGTTGTTGTTGAACTTTCATCTCAGTGTAACTGTACTCTTGCTAAAACACAGCATGAGGCAAGCAGTGTGTGTGTGTGTGTGTGTGTGTGTGTGTGTGTGTGTGTGTGTGTGTGTGTCTGTCTGTCTGCTTTTAAGTGTGCATGCATGAGAAAGAGATGGGTGAAGTGTGTGTGGTGTGTGTGCTAATGCACATGCATGCATGTGTGTTTTATATACACATGTGTTTTATTCACACTGTGTGTGTATAATAGTGATAACTTTTCTGTTGCCATTTGAAGAGGTGAAAATAACACTGCACACATGAAATAAAAATCAACATCCATGTGCAGTAAGGCATTACTGGTATGTTTTGTTGATCCATTGATCACAACTAAAAGTGGAGGGTGACGGAAGTGGTGAACAGTGGAGTAGTGAACAGCATCAGTGGAGTGGTATACAGCATACACCAGTGGAGTGGTGAACAACATACACCAGTGGAGTGGTGAACAGCATACACCAGTGGAGTGGTGAACAGCATACACCAGTGGAGTGGTGAACAACATACACCAGTGGAGTGGTGAACAGCATCAGTGGAGTGGTGAACAGCATACACCAGTGGAGTGATGAACAGCATACACCAGTGGAGTGGTGAACAACATCACCTGTTGAGTAGTGTAACAGTGTTTACACCATGTGTGTGTGAAATCAGTACAACTTTCGTTGTTGAAGTGGTGATAACACGTACACAGTGAAATGTGAAAGTACACCATGAGTGGTGAAGCATAACTGGTAGTTTGTGACCCATGCATACACAGTGGAGGGTGACGCATTACACCAGTGGAGAGTACGAGTGGAGTGAACAGCATAACCAGTGGAGTTGTGAACAAGCATACACCAGTGGAGTTGTGAACAGTGTACATCAGTGGTGGTGAACAGCGTACACCAGTGGAGTGGTGAACAGCATAACCAGTGGAGTGGTGAACAGCATACACCAGTGGAGTGGTGAACACATACACCAGTGGAGTGGTGAACAGGCACAGTGGATGGTGAACAGATACACCAGTGGAGTGGTGAACAGCATACACCAGTGGAGTGGTGAACAACATACACCAGTGGAGTGGTGAACAGTGTACACCAGTGGGTGGTGAACAGCATACACCAGTGGAGTGGTGAACAGCGTACACCAGTGGAATGGTGAACAGCGTACACCAGTGGAGTGGTGAACAGCATACACCAGTGGAGTGGTGAACAGCATACACCAGTGGAGTGGTGAACAGCATACACCAGTGGAGTGGTGAACAGGTACACCAGTGGATGGTGAACAGCTACACCAGTGGAGTGGTGAACAGCGTACACCAGTGGAGTGTGAACAGCATACACCAGTGGAGTGGTGAACAGCATACACCAGTGGTGGTGAACAGGGGGTGAACAGCACCAGTGGAGTGGTGAACAGCATACACCAGTGAGTGGTGACAGAACACAGTGAGTGGTGAACAGCATACACCAGTGAGTGGTGAACAGTGGAGTGGTGAACAGCATACACCAGTAGAGTGGTGAACAGCATAACCAGTAGAGTGGTGAACAGCATACACCAGTGAGTGGTGAACAGCATACACCAGTAGGAGTGGTGAACAGTGGAGTGGTGAACAGCATACACCAGTAGAGTGTGAACAGTGGTGGTGAACAGCATACACCAGTAGAGTGGTGAACAGTGGAGTGGTGAACAGTGGAGTGGTGAACAGCATACAACAGAGGAGTGGTGAACAGCATATACCAGTGGAGTGGTGAACAGCATACAACAGAGGAGTGGTGAACAGCTACACCAGTGGAGTGGTGAACAGCATACACCAGAGGAATGGTGAACAGCATACACCAGTGGAGTGGTGAACAGTGGAGTGTGTGAACAGCATGCACCAGTGGAGTGGTGAACAGCATACACCAGAGGAATGGTGAACAGCGTACACCAGTGGAGTGGTGAACAGTAGAGTGGTGAACAGCATGCACCAGTAGAGTGGTGAACAGCGTACACCAGTGGAGTGGTGAACAGTGTACACCAGTAGAGTGGTGAACAGCATGCACCAGTAGAGTGGTGAACAGTGTACACCAGTGGTGGTGAACAGCATACACCAGTGGAGTGGTGAACAGCGTACACCAGTGGAGTGGTGAACAGCATACACCAGTGGAGTGGTGAACGGGTACACCAGTGGAGTGGTGAACAGCAGACACCAGTGGAGTGGTGAACAGCATACACCAGTGGAGTGGTGAACAGCCGACACCAGTGGAGTGGTGAACAGTGGAGTGGTGAACAGCGTACACCAGTGGAGGGTGAACAGCATACACCAGTGGAGTGGTGAACAGCAGACACCAGTGGAGTGGTGAACAGTGGAATGGTGAACAGCATACACCAGTGGAGTGGTGAACAGTGGAATGGTGAACAGCATACACCAGTGGAGTTGAGTGAAGGTGAACAGCAGTACACCAGTGGAGTGGTGAACAGCAGGGACACTGGTATACACAGTGGAGTGGTGAACAGCAGACACCAGTGGAGTGGTGAGAACCAGTGGAGTGGTGAACAGAGAACAGTGGAGTGGTGAACAGCAGACACCAGTGGAGTGGTGAACAGCAGACACCAGTGGAGTGGTGAACAGCATACACCAGTGGAGTGGTGAACAGCAGACACCAGTGGAGTGGTGAACAGTGGAGTGGTGAACAGTGTACACCAGTGGAGTGGTGAACAGCATACACCAGTGGAGTGGTGAACAGCAGACACCAGTGGAGTGGTGAACAGTGGAGTGGTGAACAGTGTACACCAGTGGAGTGGTGAACAGTATACACCAGTGGGTGGACATGGAGTGGTGAACAGCGTACACCAGTGGAGTGGTGAACAGCCACATTTTGTATCCAAAACTGATGGGTTTTCCTTAGATGAAATGTTTGGCTCCATGGTGGCCATAGTAAGACACCATGCTTTCATTAATGCTGAAACCTTGTTGTTTCAGGCACTGTTCTTTGATTGTCAGTGATGATCCTAGTTCTGAAATCTTGTCATCAGCATTGAGGGCTTTGTTATCACTCACATGACAGTACCTCAAAATCTCTTTGATCTGTGCTAGGTCATAACAAAAGCAGCTGTCACATTGTGATTATCAGGATCATTGAAACAGTGCAGTCTTCCTCTATTACCATAGAAATATTAATATAGAAATGATTGAGGCTGTAGAGGAATTTGGTATCGAAATCGAAACGAGTAATAGTTCTGAATGAAATTTATGACAGGAAAAATCCTCAAAGATACGTCAAAATCAATTTTCATGGCACTTTCAAAGAAAGCAGGGGCTGTAGAATGTGAACTCCACCATACAATCAGCTTGAAGAGTCATGTAACAAAGATTCTGACTAATCATGATGAGGACAAGGAATAGAATAAAACCAGAAATAGCGGAGCATTTGTTGAGATGAAAGGAACTATTAATGTCGTATATATTCTAAGAACTCTTAAAGAAAGATCAGTTAAGTTGAATAAAGATTTATGTTTTGTTGATTACCAAGCTTTTTGGTCAAGTAAGACATGAAGAATTGACCAACCAACTGGAAAAACTCAGTATTGATGGAAAAGATCTTAGAATAATAAAGAATATGTATTGGGGACCAAACAGTAACAAGGAGAGTAGAAAATGGTATGAGCTGTTTTCAAAACATGAAATGGGGGGATAGATATAGGGGTGTGTTCTGTCACCAGATTTGTTTTCACTCTACAGTGTCATCAGATTTGTTTTCACTCTACAGTGTCATCAGATTTGTTCTCACTCTACAGTGTCATCAGATTTGTTTTCACTCTACAGTGTCATCAGATTTGTTTTCACTCTACAGTGTCATCAGATTTGTTCTCACTCTACAGTGTCATCAGATTTGTTCTCACTCTACAGTGTCATCAGATTTGTTCTCACTCTAGTGTCATCAGATTTGTTCTCACTCTACTGTGTCATCAGATTTGTTTTCACTCTACTGTGTCATCAGATTTGTTCTCACTCTACAGTGTCATCAGATTTGTTTTCACTCTACAGTGTCATCAGATTTGTTGTCACTCTACTGTGTCATCAGATTTGTTGTCACTCTACAGTGTCATCAGATTTGTTTTCACTCTACAGTGTCATCAGATTTGTTTTCACTCTACAGTGTCATCAGATTTGTTTTCACTCTACAGTGTCATCAGATTTGTTGTCACTCTACAGTGTCATCAGATTTGTTTTCACTCTACAGTGTCATCAGATTTGTTGTCACTCTACTGTGTCATCAGATTTGTTGTCACTCTACTGTGTCATCAGATTTGTTTTCACTCTACAGTGTCATCAGATTTGTTTTCACTCTACAGTGTCATCAGATTTGTTGTCACTCTACTGTGTCATCAGATTTGTTGTCACTCTACTGTGTCATCAGATTTGTTTTCACTCTACAGTGTCATCAGATTTGTTCTCACTCTACAGTGTCATCAGATTTGTTTTCACTCTACAGTGTCATCAGATTTGTTTTCACTCTACAGTGTCATCAGATTTGTTGTCACTCTACTGTGTCATCAGATTTGTTTTCACTCTACAGTGTCATCAGATTTGTTTTCACTCTACAGTGTCATCAGATTTGTTTTCACTCTACAGTGTCATCAGATTTGTTTTCACTCTACAGTGTCATCAGATTTGTTGTCACTCTACTGTGTCATCAGATTTGTTTTCACTCTACAGTGTCATCAGATTTGTTTTCACTCTACAGTGTCATCAGATTTGTTTTCACTCTACAGTGTCATCAGATTTGTTTTCACTCTACTGTGTCATCAGATTTGTTCTCACTCTACAGTGTCATCAGATTTGTTCTCACTCTACAGTGTCATCAGATTTGTTCTCACTCTACAGTGTCATCAGATTTGTTCTCACTCTACAATGTCATCAGATTTGTTCTCACTCTACAGTGTCATCAGATTTGTTCTCACT